>JABSTQ010009151.1:0-309802 GCA_013358835.2 Ixodes persulcatus
TGACTTCCCCCTCGACAAGATCAAGGAGAGTTTCCCGCGAGTGCACACGCTTTTCAATAAAATGAACACGGCGGTCCCGTCTAGTGCTTCTGTAGAGCGGCTCTTCAGCGTCGCCACAGACGCTTTCGCCAAAAAGCGAGGGAAGGTGTCGGACGAGAACTTTGAAAAGCAGCTGCTCCTCAAGGTCAATGGCATGTGAATATGCGAAACGCTTGTTATAGAGCGAATATTAAACACTATGAAACCACTCTGTAAATGTCTATCTTTATCGAACGTTGTTAGGAGGCTTATTAATTTATCATACCTCTCTGCCAAACATATGCACTCGAACACAAAAGTAACGTAAAAGTAACGTAAAAGTAACGTTCGTTATTTTTGAAAAGTAACGGTAACGGTATATCATTACGTTTGTAAAAAAGTAACGTAGCTCAATAACGCGTTATTTTGTTTCCAGACTAACGAGTAACGCTATTTTGTTACTTTTTTTCCGGTAACGGGCACAACACTGAAACGTCATATCTCAAGAAGGCTGTTAGCTTCGAGTATCAACAAATACCTTGGCTTCTCAGCTTCATGGAGAAGCTTAGAAGTCAAGCTTTCTGTTAATATTGCGAAGCTGCTCAATAATGTACTTTTTCAATATTTGCCTGCACTTCGTGGGAGACATGCTCGATGAAGTTCGGCAGAATTAACCTCTTGAAACCATCTGAAAAGAAATCGAACTTGGCAGTTAGGTTCACGTCTGCTTGAAACTCTATAAAATCAAATTACAAATATGAAGATTTAATTTTAAGACACTCAACTAGTAGGTTGCAAGCTGGTAATATATGAATAAAAGTGTCAAAAGGGGTGCGCTAGTGGGACTACTTTGCTGGAAAATCATATTCTGCTGTAATCTTTATAACTTTCAAGAGGCCCCTTAGCAAAAAGAGGCCGTACTTGAAACGAATTTGAAATATATTAAATATGAATATTCATTTTGTATTCATTCTGTATTATTTTGTCCGCATTCGAAATACGCACCTAATGTATTCAAAATATATCATAAATAGTAATCAGAAAAGATTTTAGATATACCAAAAATATAATAATTCCTTCCCCCTCAAGATGTCATTTGTGTCCTAAAAAGCGGCTACACAATTTTTCTATTTTTTGGATTTTGTTATACTCGCGGTCAACTTTCTGTGGCAATCCCAAGAGAGGAGGAAAGCGCGTGTACGGCGGTTGGTACACCCTCTCCCCTAGCATTGACTGCATTGCCACAGAAAGCTGACCGCGAGTATAGTATATGTATTTCTGTGGTATTTGAAGGCTCTACTAAATACATCCCACAACTACACATCAGAAACGAACACAAACACCATGACGCACTGGACACCTGAATCACAGTCCCGTCGACTGCTCTAGAGCCTTATATAGCCTACATATTCAACGTAATCATTTGGCCGGTGACCAGCTCTGCACTTATTAAGGTTCTAAGTATTCTATCTTCTCCTAGGGAGTCTGTCAAATGGGAAACAGTGTTTTGAAGCTCGTGGACGATATCTCTTACTAAAAAGCATTGGTACAACTAATAATAATTTGGCGCAGTCGCTAAAACAATATCCACAAAAACGGATTCTAGAAGAAATGTTATTGCTTCTCTGCATAGCACCACTCAGGATGAAGCGAGTGAAGCTAGTTTCTTCCCTTTAAAATAGTAATTTTGATTTTCTTTACTTGTTGACTATTTAATATGGTCATTAACGTCACTATATTAAAGCCACTACTCACATCACATACAATGGCGAGTATACACATTCAGTGAACTAACATTGCGCTAACACAATTTCACGCCAAACGTATCTGCTCACAGCTCTTACTGAAGCAATTCCAGCATCAGCAAGTGTTGTGGTTGTAGTTCCCGAACCCCGTTTGTGATTGGTGTGCAAGAAACTCATCAGGTGTGTTCTTGATAGAAAAAAGGAAACAATAACATAAACATCTCTGATTCATCAGTGCGATGCTGCACAACTCAATTGACAAACTAATCAAATGTTGTATTTAGGCAGTTCAATGTACTCCACATCTGCTTGAAGTGAATTTCTGATAGGCGAGCTTTTCAATACTTTGGTAGTTTAAGTCAAACTACCAAATTATTGCAGTCAAAAGGTACTTAGGGTATAACACAACAGTATTTACGATTTCCAGGTATTTTAAGAGCATTCTGCACATATTTTGATCACTGCCTTTTCTTTTAGGGTTGGAGTATATTTTGCATGAAATAAACTAATATTTTAAGGAATCTAATTGAAAGGTATTTTCTGCCTACGAATTTAGTATTTACATATTTCAGAACGCATGAAGAGAACTTAAATGTAGTTTAAATAAAGGAATTTTATAACTATTTTCAGAATTATATTTTAGAACTAAGTAAAAAAAAAGAAGTGTGTATTTTCGGTCTATTTTTGTGTACTTACAATTATGAGCTGTACTTGAAATACACTCAAATTAGAATGTGGTATATTTCAAACGTCTTAGTTTTCGCTAAGGGGCGACTTGGCTGTCGCAATCAAAATCTACTTTAAAAAAAATCGGAATATTTTACGTAATGCGTACCGAAAGATTTTTGGAAAAAGGGGGACTCAGGTATTGCAGGCATGGCAACTGGCGTGCTTTAGATTGGCGGCAGGCTCGGCTCATGACACATTCCGCAATAAGTTCATAATATGCCTGGGCGCGATTCGTTGGACTTGACACTTAGTCCGGCATCGGATATCCCTAACAGCCGAACTAGAACTTGATCCGGCAGCCAGACGTGGTGATGACCACGCGAGTGTATGACACACATGCACACACACAAGAAACATCGGGTATACTCAAGTTTCACGATAACTTTCTTCAACTGTGGAGGCTATGCCCCCCGCGACCCAATAAGAGCATCAGACGGAGGTACGTGAAACATGTCTCGGGGGCGTCTGTCACTGCGCCAAACGACCGACTGTCAGCTGCTGGGCAAGAGTCGTCTGCTAGAAAATGAACTAACTTCGGATGAACGTCGACCGCCTCAGCATAGCTGTCTGCTAGAGGAGCAAGGGCAGTTCTTGAGGCAACCACACTCATAATTTACCCGCGAGTCTGTGGTGTGGGCTAATTTATTTATTTATTTATTACATGTACCCTCAGGGCCTTTGCCATGGGCGATGTTTCGAGCGGACACGGTTTTGAGCGGGCACGCTTAAAATCGTGTCCTCTCGATAGAGATTGAATCGAGCGAGTTTAATTGCCGTGAAAAATAAAATACCTGGGACTACAATCTGTCGCGGACGGCGCTGTTGCTTATTGGGTTGCGGGGGCCGCAAAGTGTGACAATCATGTCACGACGACCATGTTAGGCCTCGCCGCGAGACCCGGTTTGCAGCCTCGGCCGCCACTTCAGAAGACGAGCCCGCAGGGGGGGCCAATGGAAACACCAGTCCTGCCCAGCAGAGCGTCGTCCACGTCATGGGCGGCGAGCGTCGCCAGTTCTGCGGCGATCGTTGGGCCGTAGCCAAGTACGGCGCCCATTCACAAGGCCGGCCTCTGCAGTGTCAGCGGACGGAGCGAGACCGGCTCAGGCAGCGCCCGCCGTTGTCACACCGGGCCCGTCCACACCTGCGGCCAGGTGGAGTACTCGACAGCGGAGACAGCCAGACCGTAACTCGCCTAGGTAACAGACGCCATCGACCCGGCTGGGATTTCGGCAGAGCCTCGGCCCGGTTGCATCCAACATTTGAGTTATTTTTTTTAATTGAAAAAAAAAATTAAAGCCGTTTACAACTCCCTGTACCGCCGAATTGGAGCGCAGCTCTTCAGGAGGAGGAGGGAACGGTACTGTGGGGGGGGGGGGGGGTCACGTGACGATGACGACGCCGATGACGTCATCAGTGACGTCACTGTTGACGTCATCAGCGATGATGACGATGACGATGCGAATGCCGATGACGTCATCAGTGACGTCACTGATGACGTCATCAGTGCCGATAACGTCACTGATGACGTCATCAGTGACGATGCCGATACCTCGGGGGGGGGGGGGGTCACGTGACCCCCCCTCCCCGAGGTCACCGAAGGTACCCGAGGTTCTCCCGAGGTCCTCCCGAAGGAACCCGAGGTTCTCCCGAGGTCCTCCCGAAGGAACCCGAGGTCCTCCCGAAGAAACCCGAGGTCCTCCCGAGGTGCTCCCGAAGGACCTCGAATTCCTTATGGAGGACCTCGGGTTTCTTCGGGAAAACTTACCCATAATGCACCGCGCGGTTACGCCGACCGCGACGCCGACGCCGCTCAAGCCGGAAACGGGCGCCTAAGAGCTGCGCTCTAAAACAAACTGTAGGAGGGGGGAGAAATGTTACAATCATGTGGCGCCCCCGCCCCTCCCACCGGACAAACCTTCGTATGCCGCCAGAGGCTCCTCTGCACAAAATAAGCGCCGACGAGCTTAGCTGCTCGCGGCCACTCATCGTCCATCGTCATCAGGCTGCCTCTCTTCTCTTGGCGGGCGCCTCAACACCGCGTCCGCGATCTCGGACGATCGTGACACAAAGTGATCGTGAAACGAAGTTAAGAGGACAGCAGCCTCCTTCGCTGATCAACAAGAGAGAGCGACTATCTTGTCTCCCCAGCCAAGGCCGAGGAGGAGCGCTTGTACCTTCAAGCTGTCAAAAAATGTCGGAAAGGTCAAGAGGGAAACAGAAGTAACACAAGACAGCGTCCGCGAATCCACTTTCAATCCCTGGCTCCACCTGGTGGGAAACTGGGTTCGGGATTCTGTGAATGGAACAATTTGCGGATTCAGAACGAGATAAAAGAAACGCTTTTGAACAAGCTTGGGAGCCAGAGTTAATCCCCAATAGGCACAGAAGGGCTTCTGGGGATTTCCAATGTAGGTCACTGCAGCTCAATAAAGCCAGCAGGATCTAGCTTCCTTAGCCGAGGGAATGTTCGCGCTCACTTGAAAACGTATTCGCGTATATGCATACCAGATAGCTCAATAACGCGTTATTTTGTTTCCAGACTAACGAGTAACGCTATTTTGTTACTTTTTTTCCGGTAACGGGCACAACACTGAAACGTCATATCTCAAGAAGGCTGTTAGCTTCGAGTATCAACAAATACCTTGGCTTCTCAGCTTCATGGAGAAGCTTAGAAGTCAAGCTTTCTGTTAATATTGCGAAGCTGCTCAATAATGTACTTTTTCAATATTTGCCTGCACTTCGTGGGAGACATGCTCGATGAAGTTCGGCAGAATTAACCTCCTGAAACCATCTGAGAAGAAATCGAACTTGGCAGTTAGGTTCATGTCTGCTTGAAACTCTATAAAATAAAATTACAAATATGAAGATTTAATTTTAAGACACTCAACTAATAGGTTGCAAGCTGGTAATATATGAATAAAAGAGTCAAAAGGGGTGCGCTAGTGGGACTACTTTGCTGAGAATCATATTCTGCTGTAATCTTTATAACTTTCAAGAGGCGACTTAGCTGTTGCAATCAAAATTTACTTTGAAAAAAATCGGAATTTTTTACGTAATGCGTACCGAAACATTTTTGGAAAAAGGGGGACTTAGGTATTGCAGGCATGGCAACTGGCGTGCTTTGGATTGGCGGCAGGCTCGGCTCATGACGCATTCCGCAATAAGTTCATAATATGCCTGGACGCGATTCGTTGGACTTGACACTTAGTCCGGCATCGGATATTCCTAACAGCCGAACTAGAACTTGATCCGGCAGCCAGACTTGGTGATGACCACGCGAGTGAATGACAAACATGCACACACACAAGAAACATCGGGTATACTCAAGTTTCACGATAACTTCGTCAACTGTGGAGGCTATGCCCCCCGCGACCCAATAAGAGCATCAGACGGAGGTACGTGAAACATGTCTCGGGAGCGTCTGTCACTGCGCCAAACGACCGACTGTCAGCTGCTGGGCAAGAGTCGTCTGCTAGAAAATGACCTAACTTCGGATGAACGTCGACCGCCTCAGCATAGCTGTCTGCTAGAGCAGCAAGGGCAGTTCATGAGACAACCATACTCATAATTTACCCGCGAGTCTGTGGTGTGGGCTAATTTATTTATTTATTTATTACGTGTACCCTCAGGGCCTTGGCCATGGGCGATGTTTCGAGCGGACACGGTTTTGAGCGGGCACGCTTAAAATCGTGTCCTCTCGATGGAGATTGAATCGAGCGAGTTTAATTGCCGTGAAAAATAAAATACCTGGGACTACAATCTGTCGCGGACGGCGCTGTTGCTTATTGGGTTGCGGGGGCCGCAAAGTGTGACAATCATTTCACGACGACCATGTTAGGCTTCGCCGCGAGACCCGGTTTGCAGCCTCGGCCGCCACTTCAGAAGACGAGCCCGCAGGGGGGCCAATAGAAACACCAGTCCTGCCCAGCAGAGCGTCGTTCACGTCATGGGCGGCGAGCGTCGCCAGTTCTGCGGCGATCGTTGGGCCTGTGCCAAGTACGGCGCCATTCACAAGGCCGGCCTCTGCAGTGTCAGCGGACGGAGCGAGACCGGCTCAGGCAGCGCCCGCCGTTGTCACACCGGGCCCGTCCACACCTGCGGCCAGGTGGAGTACTCGACAGCGGAGACAGCCAGACCGTAACTAGCCTAGGTAACAGACGCCATCGACCCGGCTGGGATTTCGGCAGAGCCTCGGCCCGGTTCCCGCGTGGTTCGTTATGCGACATTTCCCACAATGCACCGCGCGGTTACGCCGATGGCGACGCCGCTCAAGCCGGAAACGGGCGCCTAAGATCACGTTATCACGTGATCACGTGTGATATTTTGAGACTTGCGTTCGGCAACCCTGTTTTACAATCCAAAATATAGTATATTTCACGATCCAAAGCCAAAATTGAGCTATTTTGGCACTATAGATTGATTCTTCAGGCTGTTCGCACGCATTACGTGTTTTGAGCAGCAAAAAAAAAAAGAAAAGAGAGACGTGGACCCGCAAAACACACCTGCGATTCCCTCGAATTCGTACACAAGCAAAGCCCAGCCAGGCGTAGGTACGCCTTGCTGACTCAGATGAGGATGACCCCGAACCTTTATTCACAGTGGACTCCGCCCCCCGCCCCCGCATAAATAGCTGACCTCGTTTTCGGGATAGAGGGCTAGTTTTTCCCCCGCATTGTTCGTTCTAATTATTTTCGGAGTTGTGTGCGGCACTGGTGGACCGTTGTGTGGGGGAATGTGTAAGGTGCTCGCCGGTCATGGCTTCATTGGAGGCAGACTCTCCTGGGTGGATGGATGGAAGGGTGGTAACGGCTGTACCCTTCATATCAGACGGCAGCTTGCGCTACCTAGCCTATTTGTGCGTCATTCGATTCTCCCTAGGTAATTTTCTACCAGTCTTCTAATCTCCTCTTGTTATCAAAACGAACTTTTCAATTCTTCTCTTCTCGTCTGCAAACCTCAGTGCCGGTCAAATTCGTCTCCCTTCCTTCCTCTCCGGAGGGCGGGTGCCAGCTTTGCGCACCTCAACACATTATGTTCTATACTCTCATCTTCTTCTTGGCTCACGGCACACCACGTATCTATTTCCTCATGCCTTGTCCTATATGACCTAGTCCTCTATACTCCTGTTTTAGCCTTGAATAACCACGAGCTCCCCCGTGAATTATCATACCGATTTTCCTTCCTTATTTTGTGTTTTCGTCCCCTATACATAGTTAAAGCTGATTTTGCATGCATTCTTTCCTCCCACATCTTTCTCTCGGCTTCCTTTGTTTCCTCTTTTACAGTGTTAGTCTGTTCTGCATGCACACTTGACGGTTAGTATATTACGTTTAGTTTTCGATATCGGTTTGTCCGTTTAGTGTTCAAACTTTTAATGTACAGATGCTTATATACCTTTCTCGCCCATCGTGTACCCTCAATTCTGTCCAGTCTTTTTTTCTAATTCCTACTTACTGATTTCCTCTCTAGCCTCGACAGATGCCCAGCTCATGTCTCCCTGTACTGCTTCATTTGGTGTATTCCCATGCGCCCCCAGGGCCAGTCTGCCCAGGCTCCTCTGCCGGGTCTCTAAGCTCGCCTGGACCGCATATTTTATTCATAATATCACATTGCCAAAAGACAACTCCGGTACCATGAATCCTCGCCCTAATCCCCGAACTAAGGTCCCTCTACACACTAAACATTGTAACACTCATAATCGTGTAAAAAGGGTGTAAGAAGGGTGCAAGTTAGGAAAAACACCCTTTTTAGAACCTTTTTACACGATTTCTGAATATCAGTGGGTGTAAAAGGGGTGTGTTGACGTCTTACACCCCTTACACGCCCTTTTTACGCCCCACTTTTAGCGATGGTTTCTAAAATCGTGTAAAAAGGGTGTATGGGCGTATTTTACGCCCTTCATTCACACGGTGTGAGAGGGGCGTAATGTTGATACTGTCGAATACACCCATGATTTCATAACCGTTCATGTTTATCGCTTTGGTGAAACTGTTGCTGATGTACGGCGGTACTAACATCGAGTATGATTAATCGCCGCACGAAGGCGCGTATGATTAGGAAGTGCTAGAGAATAGTTTTTGCAACTCCGATCAAACTCTCCATCCGACACGAGCCGAAAATTACGTGTCGCGCGTGCATCCGTTTTATCAGTTCAACTTCGATTTAAAAAAAAAATCACTTCCGCTCGCAAAAGGTGACCGAAGACGTGTAAATATACAGCCCAGGAAACATACCGTATTGCGCGATGTTGGATCTAATCGAAAAGATTGTGCCCACACAATTTTGGTTCAGCCAATATTTAACGAATGGGATGAGTCGCGCCGACGCCATCCTGACATAACGTACGCGACGCCGTTTTTGGTTGAGTGTTGAGAGTATCCTGCGTTAATCGGCTATGCCGGAGAGGTATTTCAATTTCTTGACCGCCTAAAATACGACGTTAAAAAAAATTAAGCAACACGGAATCTGCTTGCTTTTAGCCCGAGAAGTCTTTCTCGGGCTAAAAAAGCAAACAAATTCCGTTTTACTAAATATTTTTTTTTTTTTTTACTGCGCTGAAGCTCTGATCAAGCTGTGGCGCCCTTATTTCGGGTAATACAATCTCACCTGTCTGGACCAATAAGTACACTTCCCAACACACGAAGAAAAAAAAAGAAAGGGAAAGAAGGAACTCAAACGCATAAACAAGACGACGATCAACGAGTTCTACCGAGACAGCACAAGCCACTCCCCGGCTCCACACTTTTCGAAAGGGAACCGCCACCCGGACAACAACGACTCCAAGGTCCCGCACACAAACGACCCTCCCTGTACAGCGCAGGAGGCAGCAGAGGGAGATTAGCTGCTTTGTCCACCCCCTTTGACCTCGTCTTCTGATAAGCTTCCACACCTCCTTT
Organism: Ixodes persulcatus; assembly: GCA_013358835.2. Taxonomy (NCBI): domain Eukaryota; kingdom Metazoa; phylum Arthropoda; class Arachnida; order Ixodida; family Ixodidae; genus Ixodes; species Ixodes persulcatus. Next base: position 9,389 of record JABSTQ010009151.1, read on the forward strand.
TGGGTCTTCGTGTGGCTGTGAGCGACTGCGAAGGCCGCTTCTAGCGAATCAGAGGGGTGGAGCGAAACACGTGACCGCTCTCCGTAGGACAAAAACGCTTGGACGAAATTTTGTCACGCGACTCGCTCTGACGCGCTGATGGGCTCACTGGACTCCTAGCCTTCGCCGTTTGCCAGGTTATGGTGAGTTGTAGGGACCACGTAAATCCGGTTTCCAAAAAGCGTCCTTCAGTGCTCTCCTGTTTTTCGTGCAAGCAGGTCCTGACGAGTTCCACTTCGCGACCGTAGTTTTTCGTCGTGAACGGCGGAATACTTCCATGTCAACTTTTTTATAATGGCCGTTTATTTCGTCGGAGTCTATGGAATTATTGTGCTGTGTTTGTAGAACGCGTTTCGGCAAAGAGCTGCTCATCGGGCCTCGGCGGACGCGAGACTTCCGTTGATTGTGATCGACCGCCTTCATCCTCGACATTGTGTTTGCGTTGTTTCGACGAATCAGATTGTGCATCTATCACGACAGAAAGCTCCTCATCGGTGACCGCGATACTTCCGTGGAATGTGAGCGACCGCCTTCATCCCCGGCATTGTGTTTGCGAATTGTTCTGTGCGGCTCGAATCGGATTATGCATCTATCACGGATTACATGAGATCGCTCTCTTAAATGTAAGTACTCTGCATGCATGCTTCTGATTGTAGTCCTGCTTCCGTCTCAATAGACCCTTTTACTGTTTACAAACATGAACTGCCGCTTGCGTCCCAAGTAACTTCCGGTCGTTCCGTCTTTGTGAACGTAGTAAGCAGAGACATGGCTGCGGCCAGATAACCTCCTTGCAATCGTCTGAAGAGAATTTAGTAGAACCTAGTAGAATCTTGATCGAAAAATAAAAAGTGAACCAGGCATGTTTCGACTCATTCGCAGTCATTTCTTCCTGTAGTCTTTTGGGTTAATACACCCTATCTTATGGGTGTTGGTCATTGCGTTTTTTTACTTACCTTTCTGGCGGCGGTACACCCAATTTAGAGGGCGTACTGCGCAGTCGTAACACCCTAATAAAACTGTGTACTGTGGAATCACACCTTTATTTAAGGGTGTTCGGGAAAAACACCCTCCTTTAGGGGTGTTAGGTATAACGCCCTTTTCTTAGGGCGTTTTGCTACAAATATATGGGTGTTAGTTATAGGACAAGCCATTTACACCCATAAGGGTGTTACGATGTTTAGTGTGTATACTGAAAGGTGGCGACATATTTTGACGAATGCCGCCAGCTCCTCTCATTGGACGAATGTAGTTCACCATTCGGAGCTCGCTGCGCGCGGATTTTGTTTGGATTGTTTTTGCTTTTCGAGGCCCCGCGTCGCCATATTCGCTCGTTCTGCTACGATTTGTTTACACAGAATATTCTGATTTTGTTATGGGTGAAGGGTGAAGGCTCCCAGCCGCGCCTTTACAGCAATGGGGATCAAATGTGGGTAGATGGTGTTTGGGCAACTATTACGACCCGTTGCGCACGCCAAGGACGGTATCGTTAAAAAGAGAAAGATTTTTTTTTATCTAGAGTCGCTTTGAAGAGAGTGCTTCAGTTGTGAAAGAAAAAAACAGCAATAACTTCGTGCTTACGTGTCACGTCTTGCCTCCATTACAAAGCGACAAAAAACCGAGCTTGGGATTTCCCTCCTTTGCATTTGGGGCACGCGTGCGGTAATACAAAAACACAGCCTCCAATTTTACTAAAGTCACTGCAACATACAAGAGTTCGCTGCTGCAGGTAGTCGGCGGCTTTGCTCGAGCAGGAGGGAGACAGAAGCCTCGCTCCGGTTGCATTGTAGCGTAGACTGTGCTCGCATCTCGTGCCCATTTTTGCCCTAGTTATCGCTTTTCAGGACCGTCAAGTCGTTCTGCTGATAACTCGAAAGTTTCTGTAGTCAATTACGCGTTAAACAATAGAACACGCGGCAGAAATTCAATCGTTAAACACGATAACTTACGAAAATAACTTTCCGCCCCATTGCATTCAAGCGGAAGCGTCTGCTAGCTTGAAGCGATCCAGGCGGCGCCATCGTCGACGCGCGAGGGTGAGAGAGAACAAAGAGGGAGTGAGGGAGGAGAAGTCGCTACCTTTCAGTATAGAGTGGCCTTACCCCGAACAACTTTATATCTATTTTAATGCCATAGTGCCCTATGCTTCCTAATTGCTGCATTCCTTTACTCTTTCTTTGACATATTTGCCTCTTGTTCTTCTCAGTATTGTTTTCCCTCATTCAGCCGTACTCCTAGGTATTTATACTTCTCTACGTATTGTATTAAAACTTCTTAAATTTTCAGGGGGTCTCCTGTCTCATCGTTTTAAACCATTATTCCCAACTTGTCGCTACTGAATTTCAGGAGCAGAGAGTCTCCTTTCTCTCCAAAGACCTCAATCAGCTCTATAACCTATTCCGGCTATCTTCCAAACGTATAATGTCGTCTCCGTAGAACATTCTTGATATACCTTGGTTTACTTTTCCCCTCTCTCCATTTATGACAAATAAAGACCTAAATTGCACTCTTATATTTTTATTTTCCATTCCACTCAGTTATATCATGAAAAGCAGAGGTGATAGGGGACAACGCGGCATGAGTCCTCTTTTTTATTTCGGCCGGTTCTGTAGTTTCTGATTTCCATGTTATAGCAACCTTATTATTTGTGTATACCTGTTTTAAAGCCTAATCAAGTGTGCACCTAAAGGATACATTTCTCCGCAGTACCCGGTTTTTCCTGACTTATATTGTCGTACGCCCCTTTAATGTCTAGAAATCCTATTCATAACGGTTGTTTCCCCACCCGTGCCATTTGTATGCCTTGAGTGATGATGAATAAGTTATCACCTAATCTTCTATCTCTTCGGAATTCGTTCTGGAGCTCACCTAGACTGTTTTCGGCCCATCCTTTCATTCTTCTTTTTACTACCTGCATCGCTAGTCTGTACGAGACCGAAGTTTCTGTTATAAGGTGGTATAATGTTACGCTATCCTTATTTCCCTTGCCTTTATATGGAAATCTCATTCTGCTTATTATCAAATCCTTGGGTACCTCTCCCCATTAATATTTAATCTGTTGCCCGTCTTCACTTTAATTTGCTTTTTGTTCCTAGTGTCTTGACTAGTCTCTTTCCTATGCCATCTGGGCCTGTCGCCGTTGCAGCAGGTACTTTACTTTCTTCCCTACCCTACTCTCTCGTGGTCGTCTCAGCTGTCTCGCTGGCGTTCTCGTATTGTGCCGTGTTTCCAGTTTGTGTTTGGTACAATCTTGTTCGGTTCAAGTTCTGCGACTGTTGCCTCGATTGTTCACCTAATAAATTCCCTTGCCTCCTCGCCCTCTACACTTATCCCCTCTTGTGTTGTCAATGAACATTCTGACCCTTCCATTTTTCTTCCCTCCGCATCAATGTGCTCCCAGATCCTTTTTCGCTACATTCCAATCATTTTGATTTACTTCCATCATCACTGCTCTCCAGCCCTACCAATCTTGGTCCGGGTAAGAGCAGATGCCTTTCCTTTTCTTTCCTGAAATGCATTCCATTTCGATGCTCCTCAGCGGATGTGTCGCCTCTATTTCTTCGCCCATCTGTGTTCCTTTGAGGCCCCTTGTCGCCCTGCTATGGCAGCCTTAACTTCACTTTCCACCAGCTCTTTGGTGCGTATTTTATTCTCCTTTTTCCTCTTTGGTTGATTTTGAACTTCTCTTACTCTCTTTTAAAAGTGTTTACCAAATCGTCATATGTCCTTGCTCTCTCCAGTGGTCTGGATACTATAGTCTCAATTCGTTCCGATACTTATTGTAGTTTGGCCTCGTTTTGTGTCAGTTTACTTTGTCGTTCACCAATCTGTTTATCTGGTTGTGCTGCACCGAACTTTATTTTAAGCCGCTTATGATTACTTCCTAAGCTTTTTGTGCCTTCCTCATCTATTTCCATGAGTCCTAATCTGTTATATAATTTGCTATACATTAGACAGTAATCAATTGTTGACTGCAAATCGTTTCTCTCCCATGTTTGTTTCCGTCCCATTTCGCTTGGGCGTTAACAAGGACTAGATCAAAAGCATCGCCGAATTCTGGTAGCATCTTCCCTATAGAATCTGTATATCCGGCCAATTCTTTCACGTGTGCATTCAAGTCTCCTAAGAAAACTATTTCCCGCTTAATGGCCATTTCTTCAAAATCTCTGCATGTACATCTCAAGTGATGTGAATTTTCCTCTCTTGAATCAGTTCCTGTCTTCGGATACAGAAATCCTATAAGCGTGTTTAAACCTCTGATATACCTCTTAAACACATTTATTCTCCGCACCATTCCCTCACCGTTTCCTAGCCCTGTCTTTTCACTAGCGCTCCCAATTTGCCTCCTTTCCGTTCCCCTTCACATCTACTACATCCCACCCAAAAATAACCTGCCAAGTATGGTGGTTTTTCCTATCTCTAAGATGCGTCTCTGCAAATCCATACTCTACAAAATCTTCGTCATTTATTGTTCCGCAATCTCTTCCCACTTCACTATATTTCTGCCCTCCTGCATGTTTATAATTCTTATATTGAGCTGGCGGCCTTTTCTTGTTCTGTGAGGTTTTCTTCCAACCTTATTATTTGCACCTGACCCAGCTACAGAAAGGCTCTGCGGGCTCCTAAACAGCCGTTTCCAAATCAATACCGCCCATCCTTCGTCCGACCCGCATACCCGTCAGTTCACCGTAGTGGATGCCATCTCAGCTACACGCGGGGGTCGGACTCCCCTGGTATACCTCCATGTTTACATTCGTTACCTCAAATCCGTTCCCAAAGCTTCGTATCTTAATGATCCTGTTAGCCTCCTGGACCGCCCTCTTTGTATTAACTCATCAACCCCTTACCTCCGGGACGGTGCACGTTAGAATGTGCACCATACCAGAGGTTATTATAACTAGGATTCTGGCTGAAAAACTCGGAAAAACACCCGCAGGTGAAATTTTGGTCAATTGGGATTTATCCGATAAACTCGGAATTTCGAGGTGTCCAATGCCCCCCCCTCCCCCCCCCCCCCCCCCCCCCACACACACACACACACGCATAAGTATTTTGCAATTAATGGTTTGATCAGCGCTTAGAGCCAATGGTCCTGGCAAATGACACCACTTTTTTGTTTCAAATTTCGGTCAGGACAACAGGAAATTCTACTTTCGGGTCACGACAAAAGTCACTGTTTATGTTTCACGTTTGGGTCATACTATTTGTGCTTTAGAGGAAGGAGGAGTTCTGTTTTTGTAACAGTGAAAGCTATGAACCATAGAGATTGCATGAAGTGGGGAAGAGAGACATATGTTGAGTTGAAACTTAAAGAAATAAGAAAAATGTTGTGTCTCTGGTCTGCTCCCGCGTTAGCATCGCAGACTTAAAGCCGATTATAATATAAGTAAAGAGGGCTCGGCGCGAAAAAAAAAATCGTAATAAAGTCTGATTTGAGAAGAGAAAAAATGATTGCGAAACCGCAGCCAAAGGAAGAGGCCCGGTCAGCGGGCTTTATTTTCATGTTTGAATTGTTGAACCACTCCCTCTTGGTTTACTTCTTGACGTACAGTTTTTCTACGGGATGGTTTTTCATTCTCCGTTCTGGTTCTGTTCTTCAATCTTGGGTTCGTGTTTATGCTGGGGAGTTTGGTGCGGTTCCCTTCTTCGGTGTTACTGCAATAAGCTGATATCATGATTAGTCCCCCCCTCCCCCCCGCCCCCCATCCACAATCCCCTTTCGTGCCTGTGTCCGCTTTGGAAGTTACTGTAAGGTGATCGTTTTTTTTTTTTCGAGAATGTCTGGGACTGTTTGATTGTTATAAAGAGTGTGGTAAAGGAGATTTTCTGGAGCCCCCCTCCCTGTCCCTTATTCCCTGTCCCCTCCTTTCCAATTGGTACTCTCCAGTGCATGAGACATACTGCTATGCCTTGAATAGTGGACAGAGGAGGTTTAAGGCAAAATCAAGAAATCAGAATATATTGTTTCTTTCCCTTCCCCATTTCTCTTTTATCTTTGGAGGGTTTCAAATTCAATTGATCAATGCCATTAAAGGTTTAAACATAATGCAAAAAAAAAGAAAAATCTTTTTCCCTATTGTTTCCTTTCTCTTTTTCCCCTTTTCTTTCCTTTCCTTTCCCTTCCCTTTTCCCCTTTCCTTTCCCTTCCCTTTTTCTTTCTTTTCATTTCTCTCCCTTTTGCCCTTTCTTTTCCCTTTCCTCCTTTTTCCCCTATCCCCCCTTTCCCTTTTTCCTCTCCCTCCACTTCTCTTTTTGTTTCTTTTTTACATTTTTTCCCGCCTTTTTCGGTTGTTTTGGGTATTGTTTTGTGCTGGAAGACGTCCCCTCCGCAGGGCCAGTTTCAGCCCCTATTCGTTCCCCTTTTCCCTCCTTCCTCCTCGTTTCCTCTCTCTCTCTCTTTTATTTGGACCCTCGCCCCTTTTTTTTCGTTGTCCCTTTTGGGAAGTTTTGTTGTCTCCTTTTTAGGAGTTTGTGGTGCGGTCGTTTGGCTTATAAAGGTTTGTTGTTTCACTCTTGGGTGTCCCTCCTTCCTCCGGTGGTTTTTCCTCTGTCTGCTTTATTTGGAAGTCTGTTTTGAGCATTCCTTCCGTCTCTTTCTTTTTTTCTCTTTTTTGGAGGGTGGAGGATTTGCTCCCATCGTCGCTGCCCTTTTGAGGGTGGAGGTGTTTTTTTTTCCGGCTTTCTCATTTTGGAAGGCTTTTGTGTTCTCCTTTTCAGGAGCCTCCTTTTCAGCTTCCCTTAGGAGATTTTTGAATACCCCTGGGGTAATTTCCCCCCTTTTTTCCGGTTTTTCGTCGTGCTCCTTTGTAGGAAAATTGGTGTGACCCTCTTTAGGGACTTGTTTGTCGTCGTGCTCCTTTGCGGAGACTGGGTGCAGGCCCTTCGGGCTTCCTCCTTTTTTTTACCTCCATTGCAGACTTTCTGTGGGTCCCTCGAGTTTCTTTTATTTCCCAGAGGTTTTTTTAGGGGGTCTGTTTGTATCCCTTCAGATTTTTTGAGGATTTTTGAAGATTTGTGAGGTGCTTTTCCTTTCATCCGAAGTTTTCGGGAGTAAACCTGCGGGGTCGACGGAGCCCCACAATCTTGCCCCCGTGAATAATTATTTGAAAAATGCTAATGGGTAGGTAGTCTTCAAACATTTAAGTTTTTCCTTTACACTTTTTTCGGAATCTACGGATCCCCCAGGTCGTTTGGCCTCTGTGCCATAAGGTCGTTTGGTAAAGATCCTTTAGAGCTGTCCAGTGCAGTGCACATATGCAGCTTGTGCAACGTACCTACACCTTTGATGGAAATTGAGCGTTGCCTCCTGTGATTGTCGAAATCCCTCCTTTTTGCATTAAATTAACAAAATGCATTTTCTGATTTATTAAACTAGTTTTTGTTATATACATATATATATTTTTAGAAGTAATTGAGTCCGATGTTCTTGAGCTCCCCGGGTGCAGTTCCTGTGCTTCGTTTTAGATTTATGAAGGGCAATGCTTGCTCGTTTACCCCGTCTTCCCCTAGACCTGGTTCAGCCTCGCTCCCACCTGTGCTGTTATCTCCTCGAGTATTGACATGAGTCCTTTCGTCTTTGATAATTTCTGATTTTGAATGGTCGCTAAATTCCCTAGGGAATATTTTGTAAAATTGCTCGGGAAGCTATTGTGTTCCGTTACATGTCCCTAGGTAGTGGGAGAAAGACTCGCATCTCTCACCACAGTAGCATATATCGTTATCGGCTTTTTTGTGTTGTTTTTTTTAATAGTGGGGAAGTCTGCCATGTTCTGTTAGTATTTGTGTTTGAAAGTAGGATGAGGGGAGGTAATCGGGGAGGTCTCTAAGATTACTGATCCACTTGTGCACTGGAGAGTCATGACCGCTAATTTGCCAGCCGTGGTTCCAGGTTTTCCAAAGGTATTTGGTTATTCTGGTTTTTATATATTTTTTTTTTCGATTTTCGAACATTTACCGGAGTGCCAGATAGTCTGGCCTCGTTCGCGAATTCGTCCGTTTCGTCATTACCCAATATGTCGGAATGGCTTTTAAGGTGAATGAGGTTGAGATTATGTTTTGTGGTTATTTTTTCGATTAGGTGTTTTATGTCCCATACAATTTCGTTTGTATTATAAGGGGTGGCTATGGCCTGAAGTGAGGATAGGCTGTCTGAAAAAAGCGAATAACTAGACTCGCCCCTGTCATTAGTGACTTCCCGGAGGGCTTGTCGGATTGCAGTTAGTTCGGCGTCATATATTTTGTTGTGAACTTGAAGTTTATAATTTTCGAATTAGATTACTTGATCTCTTTCATCCATGATGAGGAAGGCTGCTCGCACTGTGTTTTGGCACAAAGAGCCATCTGTGAATAATCTGAAAGTAGAGTACGGGTCCTTATATCTTTTGAAATTGAAATATAAGAGTTTGGCAGGATGGGTGTCCCACTGATTTTTGTCGAAGCTGATGTCAGAAGATTGGTAAATTTGTGGTCCTATCTCAAAGTCCTCTTTTCTTTGAAATGGGTAGAATTATGCTGTCTCTTTCTCTAAGGTGTCTTCTATAGGTAGGATATTAGTTAAGATGTTTAGGCTTTTGTTACTTACTGTGTTAAATGCTTTGCAGATCTTGATCGTTGGAATCCTTAGTACGGATTTAAGCTTTCTTAGAAGATGTAAATTGTTGTCATTATTCCAGAAGATAGGTGCCCCGTAGGCTACAATTCTTTCAATTGATCTAAGATAACGCTCTTTAAAGTGTTTTTGGTTTATTCACCAGTGGATTACCGAGAATAAGGCAAGTTTCATGGTGTTGCTATATATAGTGTTTTTAATTTGTCAACATGGGGAAGGAAGGAAAGGCACTGGTCGAAGGTTATTCCCATAATTTAAAGTTGGTCTTTTTATTTAATTGATTTGCCGGCCAGTTTTTTTGAGTGGCGGCATTTTTCGGTAGGCCCTTCCTATTATCATGTATTCCGATTTTTCGGAATTAAAATCAATGGCCTACGTTTTACTCCATGTTTCTATAATTTCAAGCGTTTCATTTCCTTTCCTTTCTAGTTCTTGTCTGGTTGTGCCGCTTACCACAATAGAAATATCGTCAGCAAACGCCTGAATATGGACATTGTTAGGGAAGGTCGCATGAAGGAGTGTGAAGATCATTATGTTCCAAATAGAGGGCTGAGTGGAGATCCCTGAGGGCTTCCTGTTGTAGGTTTTAGGTTAATATCTGTGGCCTTTAGGTTGAATGTGATTTTTCTTTCTAATAGCATTTTATCAATGAGTCGGAGGAGATTTGGAGGTAAGTTTTGTCTTTTTAACTCTACCAGCACAAATGGAACCCATACGGCATTAAATGCATTCGATATATCGAGGGAAATAAGTATTGATTTCAGATTCCTCTCTTTTGCATAAATAATTTGTTGCTTTAAGTCAGAAAGTGCTTTGGTTGCCGATGTGCGATGGGTAAATTCATATTGAAAAAGGTTTAATAGGTTGTTGGCATGTAAAAAGTGGTAGATTCTGTTGCTGAGAAGTTTCTCAAGAATCTTCCCGAATATTGAGTTGATACATATGGGCCTGTGCGCATTAGTCTTGTTTGTTTGTTTGTCTCTTTTTGGTATAAGGATGGTCCTGGAAATTTTTCATTCCTCGGGGCAGTATGCTCGTTGAAGACAACCATTGAATATATTCAGTAATAAGGAGGGGAAGTAGGTGAAGATGTTTTTAATAAGACCTACTGTGATGTTGTCCAGACCTGGTGTGATTCTTATTGGTATTTGTTGCATAATTTTTTCAAGCTCATGTATTGTGAATGGTCTGTCCTTCCATATTGTTACGAGGTTGGAAAGCTCTTCCAGGATTACTTTTTGGAAGTCGGGGAGTTTGTTGTGCTCTATAATTTTGAAATGAGTTTTTAGTATGTATTTTATTGAATCTGCACTTGATGTTGTGAATGTTCCATCTTCTTTAAGTATGGGTGGGATTATTGCGTGCGTTTTTAACTTGATTAAAAGCGATCTTATAGGGGAGAGTAAAAATATTTTTGCTACCTGAGTGCAGGATTGCTGCAAGGATTTTGTTTTTTTCGGTTTTAATATTTGTTTTGTAGGTCTTGTGCGCTCTTTCATATTGGAGTTTATATTCGTATCTTAGTTAATTGCGCTGGAGCTCTTTGGGATAGTCTACGGAGGGCTCTAACTCTTTTCCTTTCCATCTCTAAGTTCATGTTCCACCAAGGTGTTTGTTTGGTGGATGTCTTCACATTCCGTGAGTGTTTTTACTATACATTTTAGTTTTGCATATAGTGTGTCGATTATGCATTTTATGTCTGCGTGGGGGGTGGCCCATAGTTCTCCATTTCTTGGACCTATCTGTCGTTTTTAGGTCGTGTTTTGAATTGTTTGAATTAGAATTTGAATTTTGAATCTTGAACAGAGACTACTGTTCGCCCCAAAGTGCCAACAGTAGTCACTGTTGGCCCTTTTGGGTGAGTTGTTTCACTTTTGTTTTAAAATTGTTGAATGCTTTTATTTTTATATAGTTGTGATCACTTCCTGGGGGTACGTCTAAAACATTTCATTCCTATATATTCTTGAACATTTCTGTGTTGGCTAGGGTTAGGTCTACCCAGCTTCTTCCGTTGGTGGATTCAAAGGTGGGTAAGGAGTTTGGGTTATTCACTATGTGGAGGTTTTTTCAATTATGAAGTCGGCAACTAATTCTCCTTTTACGTCTGTCTTATCCCCCCCCCCCCCACCCAAGCTGTGTTTTTGCTATTGATATAGGTTTGTCTTTATAACGATCCAGTGCTTTCTGGAGACCACATAGAGTGTTGTTTAGGGAGTCATGTGGTGTAGCGTAGATATTTATTCGGATGAAGTCGATTGTTTCGGATGATAGGCAAACGGCTATATAGTCTCTTTCGATACATTCTGTGTATATATCGAACGCTTTAGAATGAATAATTGTGGCTACTCTTGGTTTGGTCGGATGAACAATGATCGAATCTGTGACTGAAAAAGCCGATAATTTTATTTTTAAGGTAATATGGTTCTTGAATACATGTAATGTGTGATTCCAGCTGTCGGTTTACTTTAAGATGTTCTGATGCTGTAAATGAATTTTTGGCATTGATTTGAATGATGTTAACAGAGTTTGACATTGCAAGAGATGCGTCGGGTCTGATTGGGATCTCTTATGCGTCTAGTTAAGTAGATTAAAAGATTTGGTAAGTTCTAATTTGCTCCACTTTTCCCCTCTCGTTTTCCCCTTCCTGTCGCTCTGTTCCGAATTAGGTGTAGTGTATTTTCTGTTTTAACCTCTTCATCTGACTCTTTTGGTGTTCACAGCACTGGCTGTCGAAACTGTGTTCGATGTTGTACGTGGTTCCCCACTTACTGTTACTTTCTATGCATCTGGCACAGCGCCTGACCGGATCTCCACATTGGGCTGCCAGGTGTTCTCCTGCACACTCTGTGCAGCGCTCTTGGTTTTCGCACGCCCTTGTAGGGTGTTCATAGCTTGCACATCTGGTACAATTTGTAATGCGTCGGTTTTCTCAGATAGGGTGCACTGTCCACCCAATGGTAATATTTTCCTTGTTCTTTAGCTGTTGGAAGACAGGGGGCGTTACCTCAACAATGACCGCGTTGTTGCCATTTTTCTGGCTGTGGGTCCGGGTGACAGTTATGTCCTCGCAGTCGCCCTCTATTTCGTTCTGCTCGACAATTGCTCTGGGTACCTCCTCTGTTGTCAGGTCTGGTTCGATCTGGCCAATTGAGAAGTGGGGGTATTCCCCAATGAACTTTTGACCTCGTAGATCTCTGTGATGTCTTTTTTTTTTTTGTTGAGGTCTTGTTCTAATTTGCAAATCCCCTTTTCGCTTGTGCTGAGTATGATCGCTCCTCCTCTTATGGGTTTGAGTTTTACGTCTGTCAGATTGTATTCTACTGGGCTATATTTCCTCTTAAGCATTGCTGAGATCTTGTTGTTGTCTTGTTGTGTTTCCCTTAGTGCCCCTTTGGCATCCTCTACCTCCTGTGCTGGGGCCCTACCCGGGGTTAGTCCGTGGTTCGTTTTGCTTTGCCCGTAGTACCTCCGAATAAGTTGCGTGGTATGCCTTTGGTACCGTGTCTACCTGGGGCTGTGACCGGTTTGAGTTGAGACATACTTTCAAGTCTGCTGTCTCTTCAAGGAGCTGGACAACAAGATTGGCCATCCTCTGTTTGTCAACAATGAGTGTACTTAGTTGTTCTGGGTCCAGTTGGTGTGAGATTGTTGCGACTGTTTTGGCGAACCCCCTTTGGAGTTTGTAGAGAGTTGCGCGGTAAATTGTCTCCCCGGTGTGTGGTTGTCCTGTGAGGTTTTTCTCGTTCTTCTCTGGGTGTTCGCGCTCTGTCGGCCGTTTGGTAGGGTCCACTAAGCCCTCTCCCGGGGACTCGCTGAGAGTTGCGCGATTGTTTGTCTCTCCGGGGTGTGAATTGCCCTCCCCCTGGCTATCCTCAACCTCCTCACGATGTTCGTGATCTGTCGTCGATTTGGCTCGACCCTCTAAGCTCGCCCCCTGCGGCTTGCTTCCGGATTTCTTCTTATGTTTCAGTTTCTTTCTGGTCTTTATTGTGGGGTCCTCCTCTGATCGCCCCTTTTTCGGCATGTCGTCGCTTTCCGTCTCGCTGTTTGTGCCGTCATGCTTTCGGGTGGAAGCACTGAAAAGCGAGGGACCCTTTCCATCCTTTCTTTCCATTATTTTCCCTTCCCGCTTACCCCTCATGAGCTTCTGGCCGCGTTGCCTCGCCGTCCTCTACATTGTGTGATTTTCCACGACCCTGATCTTATATGCCTTGGATTTTCTTTTCGTTTTACAATGTGTTTTTTTTTCCCTTTTCCCCTAGCCGTGTACCTGATTACCCGATTGAATAGAGGGGGAAATGACAGTCCAGAAAACTGTTTTTTGTTTCGCTGTAGCACTAAAGCTGAATTTTCTATGATTTTTCAAAGTTTTGTAATGGACTGTTTTGTAAGGAAAGCCCTGGTAATATGTTTTTTTCGGTCGTTGTTGTTTTGTTATTTTTTTGCGTTTGCTGAAAGGAACAGGTTTATTTACAAATCATAGAATGTTCAATATTTTTTATTGGTCGACGGAATCTCTCAGAACTGCGGCGCGTGTTTTAAAGTACTGGGCTCGCGCGAAGGCTTCGTATCTGACTTCACTGACTGGCAATGAAAAAGAAGTCTCTGGGGTCTTTTGAGTGACGGCCTAAATTTTCCGAAAAGACTAACCCCCGAATTCAGGAACACCACTTTACTTTCCTCGTTCCTTACCTTACGTGAGAAAAGGAAACGGACTCACTTAAGGAAAGGTGCCATTCCGCGTCAGAAACGCGCCTCGCCCTTTCCTTTCAAGAGGATTTTGTCGCAGGAAACTTTGAACACAGTGGTTTAGTAGTTTATTTATTTACAAAGTGGTTTAGAAGTTCTCAACTTCGTGTTCTGAGTGACACTGGCGTGTTGGCAGCCTCGACGAGTTTGGAATGGTTAGTGGTTCTGGTTTCGGAATTATGATACTTTTAAACAAATGTTTTTGTCATCATAAAAAAAAAATGACTAGCATTGGGTGGCGCACTTCAGATTGAACGTTACTCGTGCCTCGGGGATCAGACACAGACGATCAATGTGCGTGTTGGTGTGGGAGGGGGGGGGGGAGAACCCTTTTATTAATTCTTTACCCACCCCAAAAATCAGTGCCATCCCAAACACACCCAAGTAACACCAAGATGTATACTATACGTCTTATAAACATCAATTCAAGATGTATGCGACGTCGCGAACACGTCGTACTGAAGATGTGTACAAGATGAACACGTATTTAAGACGTTTTGTTTTCTAGGTTAAGGTTAAACTTAAAAACCTCTACAAGACATCCCAAAAGATGCATATCAGACGTCGTCAACGACATATTGTAGACCTCTATAGAGATGTATACTAGACACTTTGTATCCTAGTCCGTTACAACTCAAGAAGGTAGGGCGAGGGTAAGACGAGCCAGGGAGGAGGAAGCAGACGAAATGCTAAAGAGAGAAGGAGGTTTTCCTCTCTCTTCTCCAGCTTTCTGCCTGCTTCCTTTTCCCCGGCCCGTCTTACCCTCGCCCTACCTTCTCGAGTTGCAACGGACTATAGGTTAAGATTACATTTGCAAACCTCTGCAAGGCATCTTGAAAGACTTATACCAGACGTCTTTAGCGACAAACAGCAGAAAAACTCACTCGTACAACTTGAGCTTAAAGTTCAATATCGAACAAGATTATTTATTTTTGAAATATGAAGACTAGCACTCTTGACTAGAAAATGGTTGGCACAACTGATGCATTCTTGCACGAACATATCTGCAAAAAACCAAGTAATCAATGTTAAGGCAATGCAACATGTATATGCCACGAGTGCTTAACATTTGACCCAATTTACACTTGGTTGCTCAGGGCATTCGAACAGGAATGCAAAGAGTATAGTAATTGAAGGGGCCCTGCAATCCTATTTAAGCGTCTACTTTTTGCGGTTTCTACGTCTCTTGTGGTTTTGGCAACCCGGCGGGCACGGAGAGTAACTAAATATCAGTGCGTCATATCTTAACCAGACGACGCGGAAACCTCCTGCGCCTACGGGGGCACCCCGTGGTGTCGAACGCGGGCGGCATGTGACAAAATCGCGACGTTGTTGGTCCTGGTCAGCCGAGGAGAGGCAGCTGTCCTAGTTCCCGGCAGCTATCTCCTCGGCCTCACCTTCTTTCCCCGTCTTACCCTCCCTCCCCACATTCCTCAGTAACTGCGGCCTGCGGGCGCGGGAAAGGGGGGGACCGAGGGCCAAGGACGTCATGAAGGAGGTTATTTTTTGCTTGTTTTTGTAATTTTAATATGCCCATAACTTTCAAAATAAAGCGAATTTCAAGAAAAGAAAAAGTTCACTAAGTTGCTACGTTCAGTGCACTCAGGTTCGGTGCAAATTACAAAAAACAGTAAAAAATTCGTTGCAGGGCCCCTTCAAGGGTAGACAGCACGCTCTCTACAATTAATTATAAAAAAGCAAACTTAAAATGTTAAATTATCTAGGATCATGACCTTTTCAGCTTCACAAATACTGTTCAAGCAACGAGAAGTTCAGTTCTTTGTCTAACCCACATGATTATGCAGGGCAGTCAGGTTCAGTTATAAAATAGTTTCAAGATTCTCGCTTTTACCCTCACAGAGAGCATTCTTCACCGTACAGCGAACTATGAAAGCTCCAACTGCATTCTAATCTGCGCAGCTTTGGCTTCTTGCACTAAACATTTAAGTCACACTTGCATGTTGAGTTTAAGCCATGGTTATACATTGCAGCAAGAGTGCTAAAGACCGGTTCCCACAGTATCAATGAGCTGCGACTTCGTGCAACTGTGACTTAATTTGACACGGGTTACAACAGCGATTGACGCCAAATGCTTCTATGGTGTTCTTTTCTTTTGGTCATTGACGAGTGCCTTCCTAAACACACAACCACAGCGTTAGTTAACTGCCAAATGTACACCACTAAAAGCATTTGGTGTTGGTTGCCATAGCAACCCATGTCGCATCTGGTCGTACAAATCGCAGCTGGTTGCAAATGTGTGAACTAGCCTTTACACTTCTCCACTTTTCTTACCAGTTTCTTTAGGCTGTCCCTTGAGAACTCCCAGTTCCCAGAGTTTCTTCATGCTTCTTGTAGCGGCTGAAACAATTGAATCCATATATCAGTTCGAAGGCCACCATAAAATAAAGTACTTTAAAAAATGGCTTAGAATTAAATTTAAATTGAAGTTACATAAAGTAAGCAGACATTTTTAGATCAAGACTGCTTTCTTGTAATTATGTGGTCACCATGCTTGGCATCCAATACAGCTTCAGGTGTAAAAGAAAAAAGTCACAAAGCATTGCCAAGTGAAGCACATGAATTTTCTTTCTTCATCACATACATTAAAGAGTGTACGCATATTAATAATGATGACCAGTACAACTTGTAGGAGAGCTATATTCGGTGACAAGTTAAGAACCGAGGGCTAGAGGAGAAAAAGGGTTCTCATCTCTTCTTACTTTATGACAACCAGGGGTCTTACGTAGCACCTCCAGAGTTAGTGGATGATCTGAATACCAGTATCATGCAGCAGAAAGTGTCTGCCATACTGCCGATCAAGTTGTTCAACTAGTTTACATGCCAAAAACAGGGAAAGAGGCACCTACCCTAAGGCCAGGTTGTGCCTTGCGTGTGAATTTTTAGCCACACCATCGCCACAGCCTTGACGTCCGTGTCGAAGACCTTGGTCTTGCAGTTTGTACGAACAGCTTCAGTAGAAGTAGTAGTATTTCATATTGTTGTTTCACTTTCTTCCTCATACACTTACCATGAAGCACTGTTCATAGCTGAAGG
Source organism: Ixodes persulcatus (assembly GCA_013358835.2). Lineage (NCBI taxonomy): Eukaryota > Metazoa > Arthropoda > Arachnida > Ixodida > Ixodidae > Ixodes > Ixodes persulcatus. The sequence goes on from JABSTQ010009151.1 coordinate 25,836, forward strand.
TTCAAAAATCCCTTCTTCCCACGTGTACCACACCAATTCAGTTTTTTTCCCAACTCATCACTAATCATTCGCTTCAGAAGTGATACTGTTGCAGCCTTTTGGTCTCCTGATGAGACACTAGCGAAGAAATAAACCTGGAGAAAAATATGTAAAACAAAAATTACACCAAAAGACAAACTGATGGATAGAAGTGACTTACAATCTTGGCTTTCAAGTGGGCCTCAGTCCGAAGTCGTTTCTCTAAATTCTCAAGAGCAGGTAAGTCAGCCAACGGAAAATGAATGTCTCCCAAATCCACGGCCTCTTCAGTCTCTCTTGTCAGCTGTGTCTTCGAAAGTAGGCTGAACATAACTTTGCACTGTTCCTTAACAAGGGAGAGTTCCTACAAGATCAGTCTTTCACCTGCAAAGAAAAATCAGAAAAAATAACGGTTTCTAGGCTTGAAGACTGCTTTAGCTTTTGGCATGTAACTCCATGGCCATATTTTTCATAAACGGCTAACTACCAAATGCCCGAAAGTTTTTTATGCAAGCCTCAATCCCTCAGAAGAGACGCTGCGTAAAAAGGGATCGAAGTATCTACCGAAGATTGTTGAAGTATTTGTAGGTACTTTAAGACTCTCGCTCCAGTTTTGTACAATGTAGCACAGTAAAAACAATACAATGGCAACCTAGCACAAGGCCCTTACTGGACAACTTCACATCTTGAATGCTTGATATCACCTAGCTGTCAGTCTGCAGTAGACGTAAGATCAAATGCAATCAGCTGCATGCAATCGACCACATAAACCAGGAGCACCTAGCAAAAGAACATTATTAATCCTAAGAGAGTAAAAAATCCCAACATACCGGCACTGATATGTGCCACACTGCTTTCTTTTCTTGGAGCTTGAGGTGAATAAACAAAGTTACTTTCTGCTGCTGCAAGGTAAGACAATAACAATGAATTAAGTCACAAAGACAAATTGACTTTCCTTACGATTGTACTTTGTTGGTGAGAGCACCCACCATGTCAATTATTTTACTGCAGACTTTTCTGATCAGTTTCCCCGCAACGCCTATCCTGATTATTGAAAGAAGTGGCAGATAGCAATAGCAGCAGCTACCCATGAGTGCAAGCTACAAGCTTGCACTCCAGCTCCATAGATCATAGAAAACAATACCGATGGGCTAGGCTCCTTGTAACAAGGAAGAGCTCAAGGGAGAGGTTCAACCCATAGCACACAGAATGACATACAGAAGAGACCTGCGACGTACCATGAACACATTAAACAAAACTATTCCAATTCTGTTCTGATAAGAAGTAACAATATTTAATAAAGTGATCACCTGGTGCATCTAAAACAAGTGACAAGACGGAAGGGCTGCTCTCTGACATGCCTGGGATTAGAAATGAATACTGCATTGACAAAAAAAGTTACAATTTTCTAACAGAAACTGTTACCTGCTGTTCCAGAATCCCAGTGGGAACGTCTGGCACCAATCTAGAACAAGAAGAATGCTCCTTATAATCACGTATGTGAAAGCCTACAAATGTGAGACGACTAAAAAAACTTTCCCGACATTCAAAGAGGTGTCTCCAACAACTTACTTTGTGGTGGAATGAGGGTGGCACAGGAATGCCACCAAGCCCGGCATTCTCATCATCTTCATCATCCGAGGACAGAACCCTCAACACCCGTTTTCTGCAGCCCACACCTCTCTCACTGTCTGTTGTTTCCACGGCATCTGTGTCCTCTGCCTTCTTTAATTTTTTTCATGCATTCTCGTAACTGTCTGAAATTGGATAGTTACTTGATACAAAACAAATTCCGGTCATACTTGCATAAATGCTGTCATGCATACCTGCAGAAAACAAGACGACGATGGCCAACTGACTGTACGTCTCATCCGGGCTCCTCCTTTGCTTGACAGCCTTGACAAGCGCTGACTTTCGAATCCCATCCGGCCACAAATATTCGCTGCCAACCACCCAGTTCGACGGTACAACTTCTACAGAATTTTCTTTCACAAACCTCACTATGTAGAAACTCCTGTCCATAGCAGAAAACGAAAAAAACAAAAAAAATTAAACACTGGAATCACAATTGAAGGAAACTCCACTTTGAGGAACAGCAATGTCTGGTTCAGAAGCTCAGCCATTATGCCTCGTTTATGCATGAGGCCTACACAGGTTATGTAGACGTTTCCAGCGGCAGTCTCGAACGAAGCGATTTACAGCGCGCGTCCCTGGTTTAAGAATGCGTTGAACTATTTTTGGGAACAAAAACAAAGAAATAAAAGCTGTTTTGGTGAGTCCGCGAGCGACAAAACAAATGCAACTGGAATGTTTGTTTCATATTATATTGATCTCTTTACGGCACGATACACTCAGCCGTGTGTATCTACAACAGTAGAAAATATTTGACCCCACAGCATAGCCGAACTAATAATAATAATGCATTTTATTTCCATCAATGATACATCAATGGAGGAGACCATGGAAAAAAGCTGTGTCAAGACAGCTTGACTAGCCCATGGCCCCCTTATTGTCAATGAAATACAACTTGGTGGTGCAAAAAATCTTACAAGAGCAAACATGGAGAAATTATACAATCATAATACGAGCACTGTCTGAAAGCAAAAATAGGGGTTTTATTATGGTTTCAAATCTAGAAAACACACCGCGAAGTTCAGAGAAAGACATTTCTGCAATGTTAAATGTTCTTCCCTCTAGCCAATTTAGTATTTTAGGGAGCGTGTATTTTAACATTTGATACCCATAGTTGTTATTACATTTAGAAACTTTCCAGCATTCGACGTGTCGAGTAGTGTACGTAGGTATACCGCACTGTAGAGGTATTCCCCGCTCACAGCATGAAATTCAACAAGTCTCATCAATCGAACAACATAAATTGTACATACCCTACGGTGCCGCGTTATCCGAACAGGATTTAAGAAAGGCCTAAAATAACAAAGCATATCCAATATACAGTGTCTACGATAGTCACTTCACGACGATCGGACAGAATCCGGCGTGTTTTGGGGCACACGTAGAAGAGAGCTGCTTTTTCGCACAGCTTCAAAGCAAATGAACGAACGTGTCTATTCCGTCCCCACACCCGACCCTATCAGCTATTTTTCGCGAAGACCCGGAACATAGCCAGGAAGGCTTTTTGGAGATTACCTCAAGCAGAAATAATCCTCCAAGAACGTCGAACTGCCCGTGTCGCGGGCTGCTTGACGTTTGCTCTCTTCGTTCATTTCCTGTGAAGGCTGAGCAGGCTACGAGCCCTGGTATTCCCTGGTTCTCACAGAGGAAGATAACACATAAGGGGTAAGCATTCTAAAGAGGCAAATAAAGGAAAAGCTTCCAAGAAAAGCTGGCGCACTACGAATGCACAATGCAGGTGGGGAGTCACGCTGACCGGGTTTCCACAGCTCAGGCGGGTGGCAGAAAGTTCTGGCTGATAGGGGTCGCTCGATTCGCAAAATGGCGGCAGCCAGGGAGTTTTTTTTTGCAAAGGTCTATAGAATACAATAAAAATGCACACGCAAGAATTATACAAATTCAAAGTGGAATAACGGAGAGGGAAAACAGCAAACTCCTCAATACGGCCACTGTGTATTGGCAGGCACACACATTTGTTCTGCACGTATGTAAGTGGCCACATTTGCAGCCCCGAGGGCTGGGACACAACATGAATCCCAAGGTTGGATGACTGGCACGGTACAGTGTACAGATCATGCATTTCCAGAAACTGCCGAGCAATTAAAACGTCTTGTCCTGCAACACTAGATGAATTTTTTTCAATTATCACTATTTTGCTGTCTTTTAATATGCAGCGGTTGTCTCCTGGGCTCGTCTTCAGGGCAAAATTCTCAAACTGAGCCTTTCGAAACTGCGGACTCAAGCAACCGTCAACAAGTGGCCCATCACAGTGCTCCATTGTGCAAACAATACTGGTCTTTTTTTAGGCTGAAGAGATGTCTCTCTGAGCTCCATGACTCGATTGAACAATTGCACAAGTGGTTCCCTACCACTTCTGACAAGCCTTTTGAGCTTGCACAGGAAGCTTTCAGAGTCAAATGCACTAAACTCGTCCAGTGGGCCAAATGTCAAAACATCGGCTGCGAGATGTACAAGACCGTGCACAATGTATGAAACGGTTTCTTTTCCATAAAGAAATGAAAACTGTTCCACAAAAAAAGCAAAAGCTTTTGAGCATAGCCATTGTGTTCATAACAAAGCTGTGGAGTTGCCAACAAAGAAATAGCAACATGGAAAACCAGAAAGTGCTCCTGTTTCTTTCGTTCAAGGGATTTTAAAACAACAGGCCCTGTATAGAGGAGAAACTGCCTGAGCTCCGTAGCCTTCCACCTGTTGACGTCGCTTAGCGACCGTGGCTTTCTAGAAAACTCGCAACAGATACCAGCAGCAAGTCTCGACAAAGATTGCGAGATCTCGAGAATGACCCTAGATGACACACGACATTTCGGTATGCTCCCTCGCATCCATAGCAGCAGCAACTTCCTCACAACCCCGAGGCACACAAGGTGCATGTATTCGTAGGGAAACTGAGACACCAAGCCCATTGGCAGCAACGACAGAGGCGTGTCACTAAGGTGGTGATCCGGCTGTGACTTGTCAACAAAGTCTTGATCCGTACGCAACGAAGCATCTGTTTCCAGGAAGACTACTCTGTTCTCAATGCTGCTGCCCTTCTGCATGCATTTCCCACAACCGAAGTACCCAGAGTGAGATTTTATGCCCAAGAGAAATGCTCTTGCCGGAGCGTCACATACAAATCCCTGGATGGAAATTTCGAAGTCTCTTCCAGCGACCTGAAACCCATTCTCTAACAGATCAAGCATTTCCTCCACAAATTCTTCAAGTAGTCGTCTACCGAGGCTGGTTTGCTGTACCCATGGTAGCAGCCAATCACAAAGATTCCAGCACCAATGAGATCTTTCGACTGTGCCAGTATCGGCCAGAACTGACTCTTACTGCTTTTGCTGATCTGCACGCCAACGACGGAAAACATCAGTCTAATTTGCGACGGAACGTCTGACATATCAGGTGAGGTGGATATTATCGCACTCAGCGTTTGTCCAAGTGAAAAGTGACAATACTTTCCAGGTGGGCAATCTCGTGTTTGCGTTTTCCTAGGCGTCTTTAGTAGTGTCCGTGCGTCCATCGGCAGCGAATGAAAGCACGGGTGCTGTCTTAAGTGCTTCAGCAAAGAGGTCACGGCATTATGGGGCACGTGGTACCCGGCACTCCAAGAAGCGAGAAATTCACCAACGTCTTCAATGTCATTTGCATGAACCTCGGTACTTTCGTGGAGCTGAAGTAGCGCTCCTTCCTCACTTTCTTCGTTCGAGGAAGAGTTTTGAAACGAGCACGGGCTCACACCGTCACAAGACAAATCGTCAGTACCGCTGCAGTGTGCCTCACTGCTGTCGTGTTCGAGCCCCGTCTCCGTGTCCGACATGCTTAAAGATGAGCTCTCTGCTCCAGAAGGCAAACGGTTTTGAGTAACAGGACCATCGCGCTCATCCGCGGTATTTAACAAGCTTTCAACTTGGCGATTGAGACGGCGGTGTCTTTGTTGCTTCCCGAGACTGTCGATCGGTTTTCTTTTTCTCTCCATGCCAAAGCGGCATTAAACATAACATGCAAGAAGAAGAAGGAAAAAAATATTGCAGTACACTCAAATTTTCGAATCCCCCTAGCAAAAGCGTGCTTCGCAATTGCGCCAGAAATTGTTGCTGCGATAATGGCTGTCTCCAGTTGCTGGCTGATGGCTGGCTGTTTTGCCCGTTTTGGCGCCAAACGGTCAGTGCCGCGGATACCACCCCGCAGAAACGGCTTGCATTCGTTCATTTACACAAATGGGCTTTTTTTTAAATTTGTCGTAAAAAGTATACGTATTTTAAAAATATTTAAACTTGCATATTTGAAGTCTTCCAATCAATTCAATTCACATAAGACTTTGAGTGCGAGGCTTGTTCAAAACCGAAACCGAAACTTTTTAAGTAGGAAAACAGGAGAACCTCTGTCGAGTCAAATATATTTATGCTATGAGGCTTTATGTTTATTTAAAGAACTGCATATGTTCTGAATGGCCCTTGTAGGTGTAGTACGCGCTCGATCGGGCAATATATTTCTGGTAAGAGCACATTTGCAGAACGTGTTCTGTATGCAGGAAGCGAAAATTAGTCAATTTCATTTTTTGTCAACTGTTGTGAAAAGATGCAGGAATTTATGCCATATAATTTTCAGCACATCTTAACGTAGACATTTAGGGACGTCTTAAAGACAAGTCATGTTTGACGTCTGTCGGTAACCGTTTCAGAACGTTTACAAAACCGCTTAGTGTCAACGTCTTCACCTGTTCAAGAGAATAACGTATACAAGACAGCTCTCTTTGAGCATGAGACGTCTTGGTAAACTGGTAGACTACACGTAGACGTCTTGTAGACGACGTGTGTTACTTGGAACACCAACCCTCCCCCAGAAAAAAAGAAAGTGAAAAAATCCTGGCAGTAATTTCTTTTGTAGAGTTCTATATTTTTATTGACGAAAAAGAATGGAAGACATTACAAATCTCTGTAATGCATAATTAGAGGGCAGCTCTCGAGGCGGAGGAGGATGGGAGGGCATGCCCCTCCTCCTTCTCCGTATCCTCTCCTCCCTCATCTCCCCCTCTCCATTCCCCCTCCAATTCAGTTCCCCTGCTAAATTTAGCGGGGGAAATGACGTCACATGACTTGGTGTCACGTCACCTATGAACAAATTCTTCTTCTCCGCTAGATTTAGCGCGAAAATTGTTGTCATGTGACCTCAGCACCAATTCAATTGCCAGCTAAATTTAACAGGGAATTGCATTGATGTTGGGGTCACGACACGACTACTCTCTAGCTAAATTCAGCGCGGTTACGCCGACGCCACTGTGACAGCCACTGTCATCGAGAATAGGGGTGAGAAACCAGGGTTATGCCATGCCAGAAACCTTGCTCTTGAACACCAGACCAGAGGTGTGATAACGTGAGGGGAGGGGGGTAGAGAGAGAGGAGGGAGGGTTTGCGACACCACGAAGAGTTGGGATTATGTCTCAAGGTCGCAGAGCTTAATAGAGCTCCTGCAACTAGGAAAAGATATGCGGGGTGGTAGGTGTCGCAGGACAGCGTTCAGCTGTATGGGTCGCGGGCCCAAAAAGTGTGTACACCTCTGGGCTAGACTACCCGTAAAACCCAAGAGGCGCCAATCCTGCATTTCATTCATGTCTGTCTGTGTGCACCCAACATCACTACGCGAAGAGGTGCGTTTCTGTACCTAGTTGATTTGTTATGGCAGCTGACGGCTGTCAGCGGTTGGAAACGGTATGAAAAATAACCGTAACAGGCCGATACTTTCGTGATCAATGTGTATTGTGCAGTGCAAGCAGTAGGGCCAGTTGTTTTCTGAACTTTGAGAGCATGTCTTTCCTGTGTCAACTTCGTGTGTCTGTATATTGTGCTCTTTCTCTTCATTTTGTTTTTGTTTTCCTAAAACGTAAGAAACTCTATTGCAAAGTGACCTGTGTGTTACACCCATTTAGGAGGGTAACCACCAGGAGCTGTCATGAGCCAGCTGTCGGTGCTCGTGGGAGCTGCAGCTCACTCATGGCCAAGCGGCTGCAGAACAACGCAGACAGCGACGGCAGGCATGCCGGCCAGCCACTCTTCACGGTGGCCCATATCCTGGAGCCCATGGCATTGCCCCAGGCTGACGTGCTCTCATTGGATTGCATACCTGGTATGGGGTGGAAGCTGGACAGAGGGCATGCTTTGGGTTGTCCTGCTGAGGGACGATAGCCCTCAGCAGATTCTCGGCATGTCAACAGATGGCTTGTTGGCAGCCAAACGGCCTAGGTGAAATGCCGCTGAGGCAACTTCGAAAGTGAAAGACCTGAGTAAACACAGGTTTAGGCGACTCAAATACATTTCCTATCTTGCTTCTTGAGTTCTGTAGCCAACGGAGCCACTCGCCATGCTTGCGATACTTGCCAATAGACCTGTTGCAAAACGTACAGCGCCACACGGCGGGGAAGTTTGGGAACCTTTCGGTACAGATCACGCGCTTCCTCGTTGCGCCTCCGTGACTGCGCGCTCGTCCCGGCAGCTACCGCCAGCAGCAGTTGCAGCCACCCGCCATCCCGCCCATCCGCCGAGTACTACGTCGTTGGCGGCGTACCGTATCTGGCAGCGTAAAGGCATTGCGACAAATGAACTTATGTGAATACGTTATTTGTCGTAATTTACCTTCACGTATTGAAATGTCACCGAATCCATTTAGTTTGCACCGCAACCATGGCAGGTTTCGACCAGGTTCGACAAAGCGTTGATGCAGCAGACGACAGAGCCGGTACAAAGGGGAGGGATGAGAAAGGGGCAGCCGTTGGCTCGTCGCTCGCCCGACTCGGCTGCTTAAAAGTTGTTGCCGTGGTAACCTGCGCCTGCTCGCATATGCCATGTGGTCACGTGGTAGCTGGAGGAGGGACGTACCGAGGACTCCCATTAGTCGTCGCGCGGCGCGCGCGGGCTTTTGGGATTTTTGCAAAGGGCCTATATCAAAGGGACGTTAAAGAAGAATCTCTTAAATGCACGCACATTCGCAGCTCCGACAGCTTACAAGTTGGGGGGGGGGGGCTGCAGTTTCAGGGAGATAATTTCAAAAACCAATCGGGTCTTTAGGAGTGTCCCGCAATGTGCCTCGCAAAAATGCCCACTCAAAGGACTCGTCGGGAGTGGCTTGCTAACACTTAAAAATGCTGTGTTAATTTGTTTCTTTGGTTGTGTGCTTACTTAGAAACAGCCAGTCTCTCATTTGGAAGTGGTTGGAGAAAACAGTCTTGTTTCTTGTCACAACCTTTCAGATGCGTCGAACAGATGCTCAACCAAGTGGTAAGGCTTTGATCTGCACACACGAGCAGCACCGACTGTGTGATCGCATTGTTTTCTGCTACAAAATATCCAGTCATCCGTCTTTTTCTGCTTCTTTGTGAACAACTCATTTAATGTGATTTGATTCACAGACCTAATGCAATCAAGACAAAAGAAGAGACAAATACATACTTGCCATACCCAATAATGTGGAAATTAGGGGGACTGGCACGGAAGACCAAAACTTGGGCGTTGGGGAGAGGAGGTAGGTCGTTCCCGTCTGCAGCGGTAGCAATGTCGCGGTCTTTTAGAAACTCCACCATTGAGGTTTCGGCACCCGTAGCCATTTCTTCGATGATAGCAGTTGTTTTGGTGCATCCACATCCATAGCTCTCCACGTCTTCACACTTCGGAAACATCTTCCAAAAGAACAGTCCAGCGTGATCGCTCACGCTTATTGGTAGATTGTGTTCAACAAGATAATCCATGAACAGGCATTTGATAGGCTCGCGCCATGTTTTCTTCGGAGGAATTTGAAAAAGCTGCCGATGGCTCCTTGCTTTTCTGCAGCACGAAGGCAGTTTTAATGTTTTTGGGAGACAATATAAACTTTGATGTCCGTCTTGGCACCATGCGATATGTTCACATCACAGGCGCCAATTTACAGGATCCCAACTCGTCACCTTTTCGAGACATGACAAAGCTTGGAAACTGAGTAGTGTACAACTTCCAAACTTTTCGCAAACATTTGTTCACCATAATTAAAAAAAAAAAAATCTTTGAAGTGTTTTGGAAGTTCAACAATTGTCAGGACACTTCGGCCGTGCTCAATAGTTTGATCTGATCTCACTCGCACTCGAAAACCTCGATTCCACCGTTGTTCTTCCCGTGTTGCGACGTGATAATGCCGCGCGCGCAGCTTGCCAAGTAGACAGTGCGCCCGTGGCCAAACGGTTATCGTGCTTGGCTACCGCGCAAAGAGCTGAGGTTCAATGCCTGGCCGCGGATACACCTCTTTGTTGTTTCTGTAAATGTCGCGTTCTGGCTGGAAATTCGAGAACCCTTTCGCTTATTCCAGGTTAGAACGTTCTACACGCCGAACCTTCTACACCGATTGTTTCAGAAGCCCAGCGCTTAATCCTGCTGCTCCTGCCGACCTCGGCGCCTGCGATGCTAAGCTTCTTCTATTTTGTTTTGGGCACAAGTTCGCCCTACTGAATGTTTAGTTTCTCCAGTTATTTCGCCGCCTCATCAGTTGTCATTCGTGGCATTTTGGTGGAGCATATGACCCGGAGGAGAAGCTGGGATTTCGAATATTCCCTTTGGTCTATCCTTGGCATTCGAAAATTCGCCCGAAGCCTACGCTGCTGCGCTACCCAAATTTTCACGTGATGATCCGCGAGTAACCTGCACCTACTTTCGAGTATTTGAATTACACACCGATGATAGCTGTGTCAACAAAATGGCTAGAGAAAAAGAAAGCTTTCATTGTGGCCATTGTACGGGAGACTTGAGGTCGCTTCTGTACAATCGGAAGATAGGACCGAAATCCGGAAGGGTCCCGGGCACTCCGAGAGAGTTGGCAGGTATGCAGATCACTTGAGCGACATGTTGACGCCGTCTTGGAATCCCCAGTAAGGGTGGCCTAAAGGGCATTAGCCACCATGTGGCTGCATTGACATATACTTTTCAAGGTTTCGGTTTTGATCGACGCATCAACAAAGTCAATGCGAGATGATGCCCAAAGTGTGGACGATAAGTTTGTCGTCCTGTGCGCATAAGTTTTTGGCCTCTGAACTAGCATGAAAGGCCAGATCTTGACGCTTCCGCGCAAGCCGTAACCTCACGTAAAGTTTCTTCTGACGCATGCTTATTATATTTGACCAAGCCGGTACTCGGCATCTCGACATGCAAAACTCGGGATTTTACTTGCACACGAGTCAACACGTGCTGTGACAACCAGCATGTACGAACGCCGAGCTTGCTCATTTACATTAGTATTGCCGGTCAGCAAGTTAAAATATGTGTTTTGTTCGTCCATTGACAAAATAACCTTTTTGCGATTTATGCTTTTTTTTTATTGTTGCTGATGCCTTAATTCGTAATGTAAAACTCGAAAACGCCATCGAGAAGCTGAAAGCTAGCGCACATCTCATGGCTTCTGTACTGACCTGCAGTGCCCTGAATGAAGTCGGCACTCGCTTGCATTCTTGTAATTCAACTTCACGTTTTGACACAAAGTTATTTTGTAATAATACGGGCACAACACCCCATACAATCTGGTTTCAAGAAAGCGACAGTCAAGCACAACCGTGAGAAATGTCGCATCGTTCACAAGCCGCACATCTGGGCGTGAACGCCTATGTTGCGCACCAAATAAAACAAACAAGAAAATTGCTCCAAGCCCATTTGCTTGGTGCTAATGACCATGTTATGTGTTTGCTTTCTCACTAACTGAGTTTGCTGAGACAATTTGAGAGCCACCGTTCAGACACGGAAATTGGGCGACGGTAAAGGCTAGTCTAAAAGGAAGGAGAAGTTTGTTATTTTCTTAAGTGTAGATCTGCCAGCGTTGTGCACAACTGCGAGTATACAGTGAGTGCAATCCTTGCTCTTCTGCTCATGAAGTAACAAGAGACGTTTGGCAAGCAAAACACTCGCTGGCTTTGAAATTGCCAAATTTTAATTGTGGTTCACCAGTACTAAACAGGATTTGTAAAACTGAGCTAAAGATACAATCGTGAGGCGCAGTGACTAAAGCCGCGTCTCACTCTGTTTGCCTCTACATGCACAATATTTGGCATGTCAGAAACCAGGATAAAGGTGCCCCAGTCTATTTTTCTTATTGCTCGGGAATATTTAGAGTATTATAGATATCTGGAAGTCGTATAATCGAGAACGCAAGCAGTGCATTTGGTTATGACGTGGTGGCACGAACAAAAGGTGCTCAGTCGAAACTGACGGCCGTATTCATAAACGAGCCTCGACTCGACACTCCACCTCGACTCACTGGAGTGGAGGAAAGCAGCTCGCCTCCACTCGAGAAGTCATTGGGCTTCAGAGACGCGCCTCGGCGTTTCCTCGGCTGAAGAGCTCCTCGAGAAAGCTTCCTCCACTCGAGGAAACTCGAGGAGACGTCAAAGGCGTCTGGTTACGAGGTTGTAGTAAAAAGTGAAGTTAAAAACATTATTGTGGTGTGAATTAGGAACATATTAGTTCTCCTTATTTAAAGGGACACATTTTACTAACATTGAACTGAGAATCTGCAAGATTTCTGCTTCGCAGCGCGCATGTTTTTCGCGTTGTAGCCGGTTTTCGGACAAACAGCCACAAGCGTTCACCAGTCTGGCAACGGTGGCGGCCGCTTTCGGCTGCTATCGGCTTCTCCGTCTCGGGCGGTCCTCTCCGCGTCTCGCCCGTTCTTCGCCGTCTCAATTGGTCTCACCGCGTATCTGCGTCGCTGTCACCGCCTAGAACGAGCATCTTCTTCACCCTTCCTGATTCTTCAGAGTCCTACTAGAGTGCCTTGCCTTGCCCTACAACGATGTCGTTCAAAGAAGGTGACAAGAAGGGGTGAGTGGTTTACGCGAAGAAGGGGAGGTGCTTCGTGCTATTACTAACAACTCGCCGAAAGAAGCTAAAGTTGACGCATAGAAGAGACTGCACGGAGTATAATCGCCATCCGCATGTCCGCCCACGAGTGTTGGGACAACAGTAAATCCAAGTGGAAGAAAACAGACTCCGAGAAGAAGCGGGGCATCCACGCAACAGGTTTGTAATCGATTTCTATATTCGGGCAGTATAACGCAATGCGTTCGCAAAATCATATGACAGGACGTGTGTACTAAATAACTCTGCAGGGGACTTTGCTGTGGCAACCTGCAGCGTCTGCAGGAGCTAATCAAGCATGTTACTGTCGAGGCCGCAGGCGGGCAGTGACAGTGAATTGTCTCTATCTTTGTGGTGCTTCTTGTGCAGACATCAGACAGCTTTCGTTTGCGTGTTGTGCTATGTCCAGGCAGAAATTACGCAAAGAACATTACGGTTGCGCCACACCACCCTAGCTTGGGCTCCGGCCCCTTTCTTGAGGAGATTAGAGAGGCAAAGTGGCGTATCAATAAAACGCGACGCACGAAACTGAAAATAGTGCACGTCAATTAGACCTAGCACCTCATCTCCTTGCGTGCTAGTCTTTGAAGAAAAAAAAATCTTGTGCTGGTTTAATTGACTACCAGCTCTCATTTCTTAATTGTAACCTCCTAAGAAATGCCATTATGTGAACATGAGATGTGTTGGAGTCCAGTTGTTGACCGCTGAATTTTTTCAGATGTTCATGTTAGTGTGCAACCGTTGTCATTTATTTGTGAGGTTAACCAGGGCATTGTACCGGCATGGTTAAGACGGCATAAATTTAATTTGGGTAGTAGTATACGTTATTGATTTGAAACCTTTTGTGTCTGCAATATGACTGCTGCCGATGATCACATTGAGCTACTCCAGCATTTTCCACACCATCAAGAAACAGCACAGGTCTGCCATCATCACTTGTTTCGCATTTCATTCTTGCAGTTAAATGTCGAACAACAAATTGTACCGGATAAGTTGCAGTATGATTTGTTTTTCCTTCTGTGTTGTGCTCTGTACATCTCAACTCACGGATGCTGTCACAGGATATTCTTCGGCCTCTCCTTGCAGGAAGGAGCACTGGTGTTGCACCCGCTGACCAATGAGCCCGTCCCTCCAGCTTGTGGGGGCACTAGTGTCCCACATGGCAATGCGGCTGCCATTGGCCGGTGCTCTCTGTGCTGCCAGCCGCCATTCCCGAAGCCACGGTGAACGAGCATGATGACTGACATAATGCCGGGTTAAAGCTTTAGATTGCATTTGCTACGTACACATGAAGGTTATTTGCTACTACACCACACAGCTTTTAGTGTTTATTTATAAAAAAAAAATCTGTCTATGCTCTTCCGTTTATTTATTATTTCGATTTTGGCATACTGTCTCGTAGGAACGCTAAAAACTGTGACAATGGGCCGTGCTTTCATGAATGCGACTTGTGGGTTTCCCCTTTAGGCATACCACATAGAAACAGAGTAAAATCCTTGGGTCTGGAAAATGACATGTTTATTGACAAATACGCCACACGTTTGCCCGAGGGCCAACAAGGTCCGAAATAACAGCGCTGTCTCTTTTGACAGTATCACCATTCGGAGCCTGTGCTGTCGCTACTGGCAATATCACTGAAGGTAAAGGGTCAGAGCAAGGAAGGAAGGCTCCGTCAAGTAGAGCTTCCCCCAGCGAGACTTGCTCCTTGGTCGTTGGTTTTGGCAGTTTTGTATATCCTGTATAGACAGTTCGTGTCATTCACTGTGGTGAGGTTCATTGTCGTTTAATTGGGAAAAGCATATTTGTGGCCGAGCGTATAAAGACAAAAATGCTGATGCGACTGTAAACCAGCCACAGCATAAGAGTGGTGCAGAACCCTTTAGCAGACTTTCATATTTACCAACAGTTGGCATTTAACATTCCTGTTGTGGGGTCGTTGTGGCAGTTTCTACTAGTTCTGTCGAGTCCTTATCTTGTTTGTAGCACTCATGGCATCAATGTGTTGTGCTTGCTCAGAATCGACTGCCTCACTGCCGCTGGACTGGGGCAGCATCATGGAGGTCTCGTTGCTGCATCACCAACCAGGTCCCCGACTCCTCTACCTCCTCAGCCGGCACATGTGGCCGTCTGAGTGAGGACGACTGGAGGCCGCATCGATGCTTTTGAGCAGAGGCTTGCCTCCGAGAAGGAGGCCGTGCGGCTGCCCTCAACAAGGAGGAACAGCGCAAGAAGGAGCTGCACCTGCTGCAGGTGGAGCTACGTCAGTGTCAGGTTGCCTATTAGCAGGCGCAGGATTAGGTTTTCTATAAGCAATAGAGTAACAAGCGGGCTCGAGCTTGAGCTGCTGCAGCTCGACAAACTAATCAAGCTGCAACAACTGCTCGTTCTTGGGGCCTAGCCACAACATAATAGGCTAATTTATTCAATTTCTTTCATCTTCCTTTTTTAGTAATTACAATGTTTTACATTTTATTTTGTGTTTATAAGAATGCTTTTTTTAAAGTCCGTAACTTGCTTCATTTTATCCCTGACCTGAAGTTGTTGCAGGTATTGACCGTATCTCGTACAGCAACGCCTAGCATTTTTAGAGCGCAGCTCTTAGGCGCCCGTTTCCGGCTTGAGCGGCGTCGGCGTCGCCGTCGCCGTCGCCGTCGGCGTAACCAAGGTCATCCCAAGGTCACCCCAAGGTCACGTGACCCCCCAAGCTCACGTGACCCCCCGAGGTCACGTGACCCCTCCCAAGGTCACCTCAAAGTCGCGTGACCCCCAAAGTGACCCCCACGTGACCCCTCAGGTCACGTGACCCCCCGGGTCACGTGACCTCGGGGAGGAGGGGGGGTCACGTGACCTGCGGGGAGGGGGGGTCACGTGACCTCGGGGGAGGAGGGGGAGGGGGGTCACGTGACCTGGGGAGGAGGGGGAGGGGGGTCACGTGCCCCCCCCCCCCCCGATCACGTGACCCCCCTCCCCCTCCTCCCCCAGATCACGTGACCTCGGGGGAGGAGGGGGAGGGGGGTCACGTGACCTGGGGGGAGGAGGGGGCCCCCCCTCCCCCCGAGGTCACGTGACCCCCCCCCCCCCGGAGATTGAAGAATGAGGGGAGGAGGAGGAGGAGGGGTATACGCTCCCCTGATTACCCTTCCTTCCTCCTCAAGAGCTGCGCTCCAAATCGGCGTTACAGGGAGTTGTAAACGGCTTTCACTTTTTTTTTAACTTGTTTCTTGAATGGCTATTTGTAGTGAACATTTTATGCAAAAGGGCAGTTACGTCTGCTTTAAATGTATTCTCTCAAAGCGGAGGAAGTAACCAAGTATTTTTATTTCTTACTAATTACATTGTTTGTATGTTTAGACAATAGGAAGCTAGTCAGCCCCAGTGAGCATCTGTTATCTCCAATGTAGACGAGATATTTAGCCAGTGTCATACCACAGCTATCCTTGGGTCTTTAAATTACATCACAGCAGTGATACACAACCACATGCCGGTACAATGATCGTCCATATTGATACGGGCAGGGGCAGGGATTGAACTCGGGATTCCTATGTTCAGTTGTGCAAGCTTTCACTCCCCGTGCTCCAAGCTGTGAGGTGTTAATGCAATCGACCACCGATCCCCCTGAAGAAAATATAGGAATCTATGTTTTAATGTGTATAGCCAGGTGTTTCCTAAAGTTTGGCACTGTTATTTATGTAATGTCTATTTTATTATTGTGTTGTCCATGTGCTGTCTTGTTCATTAAATGCTGTCATCACAGACTTTTGCCATAATTTTCATTGATTTCAGACATGTCTCATTTCCTGTCCAGGGGTCTGTGCCTCGCAGTCCTCTATGGACTTGCACCACCTCCCAGAGTAAAGTCAACACCACATTGACGAGGTTTGCCTACTGCCTCTTCATTGTGGAGATGGCGCCGTGTCACCGACCTTTTGGTTGCTCGTCAAAGATCCCTAGGTGGTCAATATTAATCCTGTTCTCTAGTGCGGCATGCCAGATGCCCATTGTAAGTTTGGCATGTAAAACCCCCGAATTTGACTTCACTGCCTTTTCACGGCACACTACTACAGTGCTGACGTATCTATTGGGCCCAAGTTTTCAGCTCACCACGTACTGATACAGTAATTGAACAGCGGTTCCAGCTAAACCCTGGTACGGTGCTCAAAGTATTCATGCTCACACTCAGTAATAGTGTTATCCCATCAGTTCGAGTGCATGTGCCCAGCATGCTTGAATTTTTAGGTACTGTTATGTAGGACACCCTTGACTGCCTATCAAGCGAAACTGTCCTCACAAGGAATCGCTGCACTATTACAATATTTATTCTAACCGAAAGTTCTTCATGCGGGGTCACAGCTCCAAGATATGATTTCAGACATTCTGAAGTACAAGTTTATTTCAAACAAATGTGCACTGAACAACTTGCTGAAAAGTCTAGAGTGAACATGGCAAAAATTTGAGTTATTTCAATGTAATTACCTGAAGCTTTTCACTTCCTTTGTATCTTGCTACCCCTCTGCTTTGTGTAATGACAAAGATTGAATTGTTTTCAAGCAAAATATTTCCGCAAAAAAAGACGGCAAGTTTGTTTTGCTTCTTTTGAGAAGATTCACAAAACAGCAACCACCAGCATAGTTTCAAACACTGTCATCCAGCTGGAACCGGAGTAGAAAAGAGACATAGCAACAATCCGTGGCGACTAAGTAACTGACAAACTGGCGGATTTTTGCGGTTCAAACTAGAAAGTGTGTGGCCATTGTGTAAGGTTGATTTGTTTCTGGCCCTAAGCTAAAAAGGACATGTTCTGCATTCAGTGCCTACTGGAAGCACCACGCAACGAGTTGAGCCCGCACCCATGCCCCGTTGAATGTGTCCACGGGGTCTGGAGTCGGTGGGACATGAGAGGGCGTTCAGCATCATCAGGGGGGGTGGGACTGGTGGAGCGGGAGGTGGCTCGTTCTGCAGGTGGGCCAAGTTTTGCAGTGCAAGTCCACCAGTGATCATCACAGCTGACCGTTCAGGCTTGTGCTGCAACCACATGTCGAGGCACGGAAAGTGCCTAGGCCCGCTGCACCGAGTTCCTAGTCCGGAAGTGGGCCTTTTGGTACCTACATAAGACAAGAATGAAGAACCAATACACATCCTTTTTTGGTACCTAAATAAGACAATAATGAAGAACAATACAGCACAATTATTGTTTGAATAGAAAATCTGGGACTAGTTTGTGCAGTGGTGTATGTCTGATTAATGCTCAGACTACTGTTCTTGATAGAAAGTGCTGTGTACGATAACACTCTTCAGATGTATACAGACAGCTGATAATGTCCCTTCGTGCAGATTGAACTTCAGAAAGTCTCTTTTAGATGGCTGTAGGCATCAGTCCGGTTCGGGTGATATGCTGTACAATATGGACTTTTGGTACTAGTTGTATTTTCGGTACACTCTGCTGCTTGCCGAAGGATGTCAATCTGCGAATGGTGTGGTATCGACATATGTTTCCTACATTATTGTATATCTGTGGACTCGTAAGCTGTGGTCTCATTTAAGCAACAAATTCCAAGAACCTACAAACAACCAACCTCGATGAACAACAAATGTTATTGAGCAGTGGGTGTTCGCCGTGCAGTTTGGTGGACACGACACAAACACATGCAGACACAAAAACTGTTTACATATGGGACTGTTGTAGTTACCAATTGCACAGACAAGTTGTGAATGCCACCAAATGAATGCTTTCATGTGTATGTAGAAAGTAAACACTTGCTCATCATTTTCAATTTTAATTTAGTTTTATTTTAAGTCTTCATATTTGAGAATCTGACGATCAAAAAAAGGTTCATCTGGGATGAGACTGTGTTGTAACACAACATCGTCTCATCCCACGTTCATTAGAAATGTGCTTTGGTCATTTATTTATTTATTTATTTATTTGCTTAATGTGCTCACAAACAGCTCGAGGCCTTATTAGTGCGCACATATTACAAACAATAAAAGAACACATACAGACAAAAACACAAGCAAGACGTGATTTAAAAAAAATATAAAAGGAAATAAATAAAACTACGGCGAACAACGGAGAGCAACAGACCACTGATGATCATTCTTGCAAGGAGGGTGCGCTCGGGCCGCTACTATCATTGTGTCGGTAACCCGACCGGGAGTTTGTTTTATTTTAACGTATTTCTGTGCTCTCGCAAGAGCCGGCAACCGTTGAATGACATCTTTTTTTCTTATTCATAAGAATGGGAGTACGTGCACGCTCGGTCGTGCAAACTATCGCAGGATACAGATTTGTTTTAAAGTTTTCATTGATATCGTTACGTCAGAGTTTAGACCTACGATATCGCATCTCAGCGTACAGTTTGATTAATTACGTTTGGCAATACTAACGCAAACAACAGAGGTGAACTTACCTGCCCGTTGATGGAGAAGTATCCATTTCTGTTTCGAGAACACTTCCACGTCGGGACTGCCGGGTCCTCTTATCAATGCACCCAGTCGCCCCTGGAAACTTCATTTCACAGCAGCCCCGCACGAACGCGTTAAAATTCGCTGCGACGTGCGGGAACTTCACCGAGCTGGTGAAGATTGTCCGTGCGAGGAGCCGCGAAACTCGCTCCGCAACCCGGCACACTGTAGGCTGCGGCATGTTCACATGGTTCCCGTAACAACTTGGAACGTCCTGGCATCATAAAAGGTCAAAGCAACGAGGAGCTGCAGCATCGTTGAGGGCGGCAGGCCCTGAGTACTCGCGCTCCCGGCAGAGACAGCAGAGTGCTCGCTACGGTCGCCTTCGTGAAGCGGCGCCGCACAAGGAATTCGTGGTCACTGAAGCGTTCCAGCGGGTTCAGGCGTTCGCTGGAACACCGTCTCGTCATACGTCTCGATTCGCTGTCGCCTGCGTCGTCGTAGAGGATCTCTTCTGCGCTTAAAACGAAGTGCACGAACTCCGCGAACGACTCGCCGGCCGCCATTACACTCCAAACTCAAGTCGAGGAGCGGCTCGAGGAAGCGACAGAGCTACCTTGAGATTCTCGAGGAAAGAGTCGAGTATTTCCTCGAGTCGAGGAGCGTTTGGAGTGGAGGTCGGTTTATGAAGCGCAAAACCGGCCTCGAGTGGAGTTTCGAGTCGAGTTTGAGTCGAGTTCGAGTCGAGGCCCGTTTATGAGTTCGGCTGTGAAACTGACTGGCCAACTAATTTCGAGAGTGCATTTTGCGGCATTTCAACCTACTGGGGTGCCTCAAATTTTGGAAAAAGTCTGTTTGTTGAGGGTTAGAAACTTTGAAGAACGTGTATGGGACATCTATGAGCATTGCACATTGTGTTCAGAAAACAGAGCTCACCAGCATAAATGAATGCGCACTTTTAAGTTGGCCAGCCAAAACTCCTAGCACCAGAAACTGCTTGGAATCAACTTCAATGGCCGGGGCAATGACATGCAAAACGTCATAGTGGATATGCAGCATTAAAACGGCTTGGCCTGCTTAGCTTAGGCAAGGCATACCAGTCAGTTTTATGGATGAAGCATGACCTTGTACCTGCCATAAATATGAGGAAGGATACGACTTGCTAGTTTGAGTCAAGTGAGATCTTTCTACCTTGCTACTGGTGTCGAAAATTTGATAAGTAAAAGCAAGCAACCTATCACTTGCTACAAAGAGAAAACAATCTGTTTTGATAGTTTAAGTGAGCTATTCAAAAAA
Organism: Ixodes persulcatus; assembly: GCA_013358835.2. Taxonomy (NCBI): domain Eukaryota; kingdom Metazoa; phylum Arthropoda; class Arachnida; order Ixodida; family Ixodidae; genus Ixodes; species Ixodes persulcatus. The sequence goes on from JABSTQ010009151.1 coordinate 46,049, forward strand.
GGGAATAAACGAGAGCCTGCCATCAAGATGCATGCGAAATGATTCAGAGAGAAGTGGGTTTCGAAGCTCGCACATCAAGTTTTCTTTTAATTCAAGAAAATAAGTATATTGCACCTAGATATGTGGCTTCATTAGTCTTCTAGTGATTGCAGCTGCAACAATTTTAAATCTCTATAGTTCATTTTTTCGTTGGCATACGTTTAGGGATTAGATAACACACTTGCTAATGTTTTCCACTTTTCTTTTATGCAGATTACCCGATGAATCATGAAGAGGACGAAGTGCACCACGCAGCAGCGGCCTCCTTTGCATCGGCCAGGGACGAGCGTGCCAGCTCCCCATGTGTGCCCCAGGAGGTGCCTGCCCGTGGCGGAGGCCGCTTTGGTGTGCTGGAGCGCACAATGGGCGCCGAGCAAGACGTCCGTCTCCGATATCTGAGGCGCGACCAGTAGAAGAAGGAGGAGGAGCACGCTTTCCGTCTCACATTTCTGAAAAGGGAAATGGAAATGAAAGTGCGGGACCACATACTCGGAATGAGAAAGTTGAGGAGGGGAAATCAGCTTCTGATTCTTCAGACAGATAAGAAGAAAAATAAATTGGAAGAGGCGCACTCTTTTGATACCTTTTATTTGTTCCATACCAGCTTGAACTTCAAAATTCCACAAAGCGTCAGTGAGAGATACGTAATTAACAATATCTGCCATGGCATGGGTCGCAAAAAAAAAAAGAAGGTATCTATGCTCCGTTTACCCGGTACTCCAACCAGAATGAAAACCTCGGTCATGAGATGAGAGGTGTTGAAGGTGCCTTCTTTTCCTGATTGCTTGCACTGCCTGATGGCAGCTTTGAGGCACATGGCCACAAATGCACTGGCCAAATTAAGTGAAGTGGCTAGCAATGATTGCGTTTTTCACACTGGTTCCTGTGTCGGCCGGCAGCCGGGGCAACGGTGGCAAGGGCCTCTTGCGCCGAGGCTTTGGCAGGGGAGGCAGGGCACAGCTGGCGGACAAGGGTCCGACATTTTCCGCCCCAGGTTTGTGGAGTGCCGCACAAGCCGTGATGATGGCGGCAGATCGTGTCGGCTTGTGTTGGAGCCTCATGTCAAGGCACGGAAAGCGGCTCTTCCAGACCCCAAAGGCATTCTCTATGCTGTTGCGAGACTTGATATGGGCCTTGTTCTACCTGAATAGCAAAATCCTTGTTCTACACGGGAAAGTTCTTCAACTTGAGGTCAAACTAATATTTATTCTGAAGTCCCATTTATGGGGCGCTCGTTGTTAGGGAAATGTTTATCACCTCTTTTCTGCAACGGAACCACCTTCTCAACTTTCCAATCGTCTGGGAGGACACCGAGATCTAGCGATTGGGTGAATATTTTTGACAGTATGATGGACGAATATACACTTGTGTTTTTTTTTTAAATTTGGAGTTAATATTATCGACACCAGCACTGGATGATAGTTTAAGGTTATCGGTTATTCGAACAATGCCAATGGGATCAATTTCGAAATGTTTCATAGGCATGAAGTTGCACCGAGGTAATGAACAAGGTGACATGTTACTTACACTGGAAAAAGATTTAACAAAAGCCGCGTTTAAAATTTCAGCACAGTCTTCACTAGGTATAACACAATCATCCACCCTGATTGAGATTTAGTTCAAATTGTTATCACCAATAATGTTCCAGAACTGCTTAGGATTAGTAGACAACATATTCGGCAAAGTCTGATTAAAATACACAAGCTTCGCATCGTGAATAGCAGATTTGTAAGCCTCATATACGTTCTGATAAGCCTCCGAACGTTTCGAGCAGCCTGGGGCATTTGCAGAGCGAAACAATCTTTTCTTTTTATTAGAAAGCCTTTTTAGTGTCACATTATACCAGGGTGAATGAGTGTATGATCTTATCAAACGGAGAGGAATGAATTTATCCGTGAGCAGCGCCACTTGACTCTTAAACAAGGTCCAGTTTTCCTGAATGGTGCGTTCAGAAAAGTTAATTATAAAGACATCTAGAAAAATGGCTAAGTGGTTATTAATAGCTTCAAAGTTCGCTTTGCTATAGTCGCGAATGCGTTTAGTCACTTTAGAGGAGTTGTGCTTAGGAACCGTTAGAGATATGTATAACGAACTATAATCACTGAGACCTGGTAAATAAGATACTAAAGAAACAAGATCCGGCGCACTAGTTAAAACAAGATCAAGGATATTGGCTGACCTAGCTGTCACTCGTGTGGGCTCAGTGACGAGTTGTAAAAGATTGAAATCAGCACACAAGCTTAAGAAATTGGAACACACAGAGGAATGACAACTGAGAGAAGGGCACGTATCCGACCAATCAATATTCGGATAATTAAAATTGCCTAATAAAAATATTGAAGAATCCGGGAATCTTGCAGTAACCATATTTAGCGCACCATGTAAGTCATTGACAACGCCAGTGGAACAGTTAGGTGGTCTATAACAAGCACAAAGTACTATTCGTCTATTTCCCGCTTGGAAGCAAACACAGATAAACTCAAGCTCAGTTACAATATTTACATAAAATAATTCAATATTCTCGTTAATTCCAATCAATATTCCTCCTCCTGATCTATACTCCCTGTCGTATCGATAAATATTAAACTTTTTTTTCACAGGCAAATATTTCACTGTCACGGACTCGAGACGAAAGCCAAGTTTCTGTTAGTACTACGATATCAGACGAAGAAAAGTCAATAGTCGCACACAATTCATCACGCTTGTTCATGACACTTCTTACATTTGCAAAAAAACATTGAAAGATTATCAAATGATTGACGAGGCCTTTGCCGACTTTGCTTATTTATGGGTTGCTATGGCGAGCTAGCAGAAGGCACTGACTCAGCATCCGCGCTATTATCAGCATTTGCGCGACGTGGTACAACACGATCACCAACTTCAATCACGCTGTCAGTGTCTGAGCAGTACATAAAAATCTTGTTATCAAGGTGAAGTTTATTGTATCGTAAGCTAAAGTACTTGTCCGGGCTTCTAGCCTTCGCAAATTCAATCAAACTTTTTCGCGCGTGACGCGTAGCTGGCGAAAAGTCCTCGCTGACAGACACACTACGGCACTTTAATTTTGATCGACCCACCAGCACGTTTTCTCGAAGCTTGTAAGACGCAAACTTAACGACTATTGGGCGACATTTTCCCGCGACAAAGGCGCCGAGTCAATGAGCCCGAGCTATGCCGTCTTCGGCAATCTGCATGTTAGCTTCCCGATGGAGCACCTCCCGTACTTTCTCTTGGGATAGGGCCCCTGTCTCAGATGGAGTGTCAATGATTCCATGGAAAATTAAGTTGTCCCGTCTCGACCTGTCCTCCATTTCATCCACTCGGGCGCGTAGGAGCGTATTTTCTTTCTTTGTGTCATTGGCGGTCAGCTGTGCTACCCGCAGTTCATTCTGCCACTCGTCGGACATTAAGGCCTTGTTTTCAACCACTGTTAGTCTAGTGTTTACTTCAACGAGTTGTTTTTCAATCGATTGTTGGTTGCTTTTTATCTCGTTAACGGATGCCATAAGACTATTCTGGCCCTCCTCAAACTTAAGGATACGAGCATTCACTTCATAAAGAAGCTTCAACATTTCGTCAAGCTGCTTGCCTTGGCTCTCAGTCTTAGGTCCCGGGTTGGACTCAATATCCCCGCTCAAAAGCAGAATCAAAGAACACAATGCATCAACACAGTCGGAAACACAAAGACACAATGCTTCCGGGCGAGGCAGCACTACGAGACACAAATAGTCGCTTTTTAGTTCCGAATAGTAATGACGACTACCCACCTGCAGTATGAAAACGACAGGATTAGACGACGTCCACATGGTTAGAAAGCTGCCTCGCCCACTGATGAATTCCACGCCAAGAAGGGGGGCGGTTCGTGAAGATTCCGATGATGACGATGTCGATTCGGTGGCACGATGAAACGTAGGCGAAACCAGAAGAAATTCTTGGTGAGGCACGGAATGTCCACCGACTTCACTGGCGGACACAGTCTGCGTTTGCTGGTGTTGCTTGCATCCCTGTAATCCAGGCGGGCCGGTGTAGTTCACTGACAGCGTGAACAAGGCGAAGATCTGCAGTATGAAAACGACAGGATTAGACGACGTCCGCATGGTTAGAAAGCTGCCTCGCCCACTCGGTTTGCTATGCAACGTATCAACATTTGACATGACTGGTTTGTAACCACTGTATTTTCACAAATAGGCTGCACTATCCTGACACCAAGTTTGCAGCTGGGGAGAATGCCAGAAAAAAAAATCTTACTTGTCACCAGGCCCAACGTTTATTTCCGGATCTGCCAGTGGAGTCATCAGAAAAGGCGTGCAGGCGTGACCCGTGTCGCCCAAGAGCACTCCAGGCATAACCACTCTCTCGTACTGCACACGAGCACGTCAGTTGTCGAATATTCTGCTGTCGTGTACAGGGCCAGGCCAGCTTGCCACGACGTCAAAAAATTGTAGCTGGGGCATTGTGATGACCTAAAAATGCACATCCCCAATAGTTATGGATGTTAAAGCAATAAATAAATGCAAGGAATATTATGGAGAGTTTAAGCATTTCCTCTTTCTTTAATATACAGGATAACCCACTCACTGGCTATACAGAAGCTACATGTTGGATTGGGACTCCAAAATGTACCAATTACTGGAGCTCAGGATTTGGGGAGTGGTGGGGCTTTGAGTCTCAAGCCTTGGGTAGCAACCTATCACCCTCTGTAATGAAGCTGGAGCAGCAGTGCATCGAACACTTTAGCTCAAATAACATACCCTCGTTAAACCGAATTTGAATGAGCGATACATTAGATGAATTTGGAGTGCCGCGGTTGTAACGAGCACTTTGAATTATATGATAAACGGACGTGAGCGCACATAACGTGTTGTCTCTAGTCGCTCTTACCTGCACGTTGATTGAAAAGTAGCCCTTCCGGTTGCGGGACACTTCTGCATCGACCCCGCCGGGGCTCTTTATCCGGACGTGCGTGCAGTCGATGCACCCGGTTACTCCTGCGAACTTCCCGATCTTGTAAAAGTCGTGCATGGCGACGTTACACCCGGCCGACCCGGCCTCACCCGGAAACTTGACAAGTTTGGGGAAAAGTTCCCGCGCGATTAGATCAGTCACTCTGCCGACGACGCGACACACCGTCGGCTGGGAGACGTTCACCAGATCGCCGGTGACTGTCTGGAACGCTCCTGCCCCGTAAAAGCGGAGTGCCACTAACAACTGCAGCAGAGGTGTCAGCGGTTTCCCACGATCGTCCCAGCCCGGGTGAAGCGACAGTGTGCACAGCACCTCGCGCACCGTTGTCTTGGCCAATCGAAATCGCGCCAAGAATTCCCGGTTGCTGTACATTTCCATGGGGTTTCGCCAATCCCTCGGCGGAGGCCGCAGGATTGCTGGGGTAGGGTAGGCGTCCCCATTATACAGTTCAGCGGCCCTAGACCAGTACTCAACAGCACTCCCAAAATCATCGAAATCGTCGAAATCATCCAACTCTCGAAAAAACGTCGCTATGCCGGTCGAAGAGGCAAGGAAAGGAAAGGAAGGATCTAGGGGTGTGCGAATAGTGATTTTTGAAACCGAATCGAATAAGAATCGAATAATTGTGGGACCGAATTGAATACGAATACGAATCGAATAATTTTCGAATAGTTTCGGAATAGTAAATAGATAGCTATTAAAGTAGAACAAAAAGATGATAAATTGATTTTTATTGTTCCTTAACGTTTCTTAAAATTATTGTAAAATCGCAGCTAGACAATAATAACTACAGTTCAATTATATATATTTAAATAGAAACAAAAGCTAATAAAATATTAGAATGTTAACATAATATCACGGTTCACGTGGATGCGCAACATAAAATCACAGTTCGCTTGAGCCTGGTACATCCTGAAGCATTGTACTTAGTAGGTACTATACATTATCTTTTTATTCCTTGTAGTAGCAGATGTCCTTGAATTGAGGATCAAGGAATGTGGCAAGGGCGTGATGTGCGTGTGTGCTTACGTCCAGGAACCTTATTTTCACTGATTTGAGAAGATTCTGGGAAAACGCATTGTCTTGATCTACTTGCGCCTTCAAAAAGCAACATCTTCACACACTGAACAAGTGTAACAACCATGGAAAGTGTTGGGAAAGACTCGACACAAGCAGCTGTTGTGGCTTCTTCAATTGGTTGCATGGGAGTGGCCGAAAAACTTCCCCACTCTAGTGCGCTTTCTCTTCGAACAACTTGCTTCTTCGACCACTTCTACTTCGCTTACACAGAACGGCGGTACCGTTGCAACCAGTTTTGAAACATCTCCACGACACGCTTTCCGAAAGCGTGCACGAGCAATCTCGTGCGAAAGCTGTCCCTAAATGCTTAACCGCATGTAAGCGATTTAGCGAGCGACAAGACCAGCGACAGCGACGAGGGTCAGCAGCGAGCGAGGGAGATTTCTCACTGTCGCTCGTCGCGTCGCTTGGTGTTTGGATTTCTAAAAAAACGTCCTCATTGCCTTGGTCACTTGTTTACGCCACTTTCATGTGGCTTGCCTCATCGCGCGACTGACCGAACGACAGCGAAGCGGGTCGACGTCGCCTGTCTGCTGTCTCGTCTCTCGGCAAATCGCTTATATGCGGGTTATACTTAACACAGTGGTCCCTAATGGAGGCCACAGCAACGTACGTATAGAGAGGGACGGCTGCTGCCAATGATGACAATCATTGTCTAGGAGAAGAGGGTATGTATTGCCATCTTACGGGCACTTATTGCGGGCGTGCCGGCGCGTCGTGGGACGCCTGTGAAGGGAATCTCGCGGCGCGACACCGTAACGACTATTCGGAAATTATTCGAAAAAAATACTCGATACTTTTGAGAATTATTATTCTTTTCAATTAACGAATCGAATAGGCTAATATTCGATTAGTTATTCAAAAATGGCGAATATTCGCACACCCCTAGAAGGATCTAAGGTAGCTACATCGTTTCCTCCGATCTTTAAGGAAAGGAATAGGGAAAACTTACCTAAAAGAGCCAATCTAAGGTAAAGCTTGTTTATGATTCGCAAGTGCGCCCACTTACGAGAGGAAAGGTGCTCCGGTAAGAAACTTAACGTTCTTGAATTCGGGCGTAGGTGTCTTCAGGGCGTTCCCATTACACTATGGTGCTTTGAAGGTGCAAAAAAGCGCCATCTTAAAGTAATGGTGCTTTAATGAAACCGCGGTGAAGTAGAGTCTCGTAGCGAAACGCCAGCCGCCACTCTGAGGCCTCCAGGGGCCGTTGTTTACACGGCGGGAGCAAGGGCCCGGACAACCTGCTACGATTGGCCAGTTCCGCACCAATGACCAGACCTGTACGCGTTAACCAAAAAAGCAACTGAATACCGTTACCCGTAGCTCCCTTATAGGGTAACTAAATACATTACTGATTTACTGATCTCAAAAGGAACGCGTTACTTTGCCTCAAGAATAGCGAGTTATTTTTCACATTACTTTGACGTCGAAATACACACTGCTTTTGTTTCATGGTTTATTGTTTTCTTTTCAGTAGTCGTTGCATTTAAGCAGTAGCTGCCTGTCGAAACTTTTATCGGTCATGCTTTCCCGCTTTTTTTAGAATACATCTCCGGCGACGCTCAAGAGTTGTGCGACTCACGCGCTCGAAGGAACGGCAATGTTGTGCTTCAAGAAAAGCAGCTGAATCTGGGATTCCCCTCTCTCTTTCTCTTCCTTTTTATTTTTCTATCTTTCTCTTGTTCTCCCTGCTTGTAATGTTCGAAGTTGACAATGAATTATGTGCCTTCCCGTGTTGGCAACCTCCGGGTTACATTCTGTCTAGGCACGATTCTACAGGTTTCCAGCTCATTTTAATCCAAACGGTGGTCAATTTAATCCATGTGCCCTTTAACTTAATTCGAGCGCCATTCAATTTACCTCCAGAGCTACCCGATTTAATCCCCGGGTCGGTCAATTTAATCCATAATATATGCGTTCCCGCTATTGTCTTCAGTGTTCTGTTTCGCTTACACTTTTGATAAATTCGAGTAATTATTTATACGTTCAGATTTTGTTGGGGACCACTGATATATTGATCACTATTTTGATCACTTGGAGTTACTAGTCGCACGATTGACAAGTGGATTTCTCTTTTGGTAACCTCGAATTATTACTGGCGCACTCGACTTTAGCTGATTTTACGTTTTGTTTACTCTTTCTCGTTACTTCGACTTAATATTGATGCAGTTCAGATGATACAAGTAAAATTACCATTTCTGAATACTCTTTTTTATTACTTCTAGGTTGTATTGACACCGCTGGCTTAAAATCGCTTCCACTTGTAATGACATCGACCTAAATAACACGATTTGCATAATAAATGTTCAAATCTTTATCACTTCTCTCGATTACTTCGAGGAATTATTGACAAAAATATAACTTCACTGAAGCTTGCTTGATATTCTGATTACTTTTTGGTTATATAGCTATTATTGACACAAACAACTTTATAGAAGCAAACATTTCCTTACCCAGTCAATCACTTTGAATTAATATTGACAAAGGCGGCTTCATATAAGTTCAGCTAAGAGTTTGATTACTCCTTTGATTAATCCGTGTTATTACTCACCCAACTGACTTTAAATTAAGTCGATTAACTTGGTAGCTAAGTTTTATCGTTCCCCGATATATTAGTCACATAACTGAGTTAATATCAGCCTTATTGTCATATTGATATCTTTGAGTAAATATTAGACTTTATACTGGTCTAACTGTCATAATCCTCACTCTTATTCTTACTTTGAGCTTTTATACCACCAAGTGACTTATTCTCAGCTCAGTTCTCATTTTGATCACGTTGTTTATACTTCCATTTACTACTGACCCAATGGAGTTTGATTCGGCCTAATTGCCCTCATGATTACTCTTGACATTAGTTTGAGAAAATTATGGACTAACCGAGTTATTATGAGCACGAGTCACATAATGATTACTCTTTTGATTTCTTCGAGCTAATATTGAATCAATAGACTTTAATTCGCCCTAAGTGTCATCCTGATGACTTGATTCCTTGAGGTAATATTAAACTAAATGATTTGTTATAAGTTTAATTGATGTAGTGATATGTAGTTTGATTACTTCGAGTTACTACTTACTCAATAGACTCTAGATCAGCTAATTGACATTGTGGTGCCTCTCTTGATTACTTTTAGTTTTTTATGCAACCAGTTAATCTATTATAGACTCAATTCACAATATTATTATTCTTTTGACTACTCAGTTACTTTTGACCCATAGACTTTAATGTGGCATAATTGGCATTATGATTATTGTAATGCCAATATACATTTTTTAATTATCAGCTCAATTGACATTATGATTACTCTTTTTATTACTTTGAGTTACTATTAACCCAATAAACTTCAATTCGGCCTTATTGACATTTTGGGGACTCTCTTGATTACTTCGAGTTAGTCTACAACCAGTTCATTTATTGCACGCTCAATTTACATTATTATTACACTTTTGATTAGTTGGAGCTACTTTTGACATATTTGACTTTAATTCGGCCTAATTGACATTTTGATGACAGTTTTGATTACTTTGAGCTAATATTCAAACAAATAAATAATTATGAGCCCAATAAACATGGTGGTTACTCTTTTGGTTATTTCGAGTTACTTTTTACCCTTTAAATTCGGCCTACATGACATTTTGATGACTCTTTATTACCTTGAGCTAATATTCAACCGAGTTTTATAAGACTAGTTGACAATGTGATTACTCTATTGATTACTTCAAGTTTATAATAACCCAGTTGACTTTATTTCGGCCTAATCGCCTTGAAGATGACCGTTTTCATTACATTGAAATAATATTCAACTAATTTATTTATTATGAGCCAATTATACTTTTGATTACTTTGGGTTACTATTGACCCAATGGACTTTATTTCGGGATAATTGACATTTTGGTGATTCTCGTGATTACTTTGAGTGATTATACCACCCATTGATCTATTATGAGCTCAAATTACATTCTTATTACTCTTTTAATTACTACGACTGACTGTTGGCCTAATTGAAACTGTAATAATGTTTTAGTACTTTGATCTAATATTCAACCAATTTACTATTTACTACTCAAAGTAATCAAAAGAGTAACGGAAATATGAATTAAGCCGAAACATTATCTTCGGGTCAAAAATAACTCGAAGTAATCAAAAGTGTGATAATAATGATAAGTGAGCTATATAACAACTGTGATCAGGAGAGATACCAAAATGTCAATTATGCCGAATTAAAGTCCATTCAGTCTGCGGTGACAGAGATCAAAACAGAAACCACAAACAAAAGAAATAAAAGACGAGCTTCTCCGGGCACGCGAAATACGCACGCCTCGAGACGGAGATAACACTTGAGAACTCGAACAGGTCAGATGCCTTGGCTCTTTCCTCCTCACAAGTCAATAGTAACCCAAAGTAATCAAAAGAGTGATCATCATGTCTATTGGGCTCATAAAAAATGAATTTGTGGAATATTAGATGAAGGTAATCAAAGCGGGCGTCACAATGTCAATTAGCCAGAATTAAAGTCAACTGAGTTAATATTAACTCAAAGTAATCAAAAGAGTAATCATTATGTCAACTAGGCTTATAATTTGTCAATAGGTTGAATATTACCTCAAAGTAATAAAAAGAGTCATCAAAATGTAATGTAGGCCGAATTAAAGTCAATTTCGTCAAAAGTTACTAGAAGTAATAAAGAGTAATCATCACGGCTATTGGGCTCAAAATAAATCACTTATTTGAATTTTAGCTCAAACTAATCAAAACGGTCATCACAATGTCAACTAGGCCAAATTAAAGTCAACTGTATCAATAGTACTTCAAAGTGAACAAAATAGTAATCATAATGACAACTAGTCTTATAATACATTTATTAGTTGAATATTAGCTCAAAGTAATGAAAACGGTCATGACAGTGTCAATTACGCCGAATTAAAGTCAACTGGGTCAAAAGTCACCGGAAGAATTTAAGTGTAAGAATAATGTGAAATGAGCTCCTAGAAGATAGATTGCTGATAAATAATCTAAGTAATCAGTAGATTCCCCAAAATTTCAGTTAGGCCGAAACGTTAATTAGGTCAAAAGTAGCTCAAACTAATAAACAGAGTAATGAAAATGTCAATTGAGCCCATAATAAATAATTTGGCTGAATATTACCTCAAAGTAATTGAAAGAGTCATCATAATGTCAATTAGACCTGTATTAAAATCTATGGATCAAAAGTAGCTCGAAGTAGTCAAAAGAGTAATATAATATTGTAAATTGAGCTAATAATAGATAAACTATTTGCATAATAACTAGAATGAATAACAGAGGCACCACAATGTTATTAGCTGACATAAAGACTATTGGATAAATAATAACTTGAAGTAATGAAACTACTAATCATCTCGTCAATTAAGCTTATAACAAATCGATTGATTGAATGTTAGCTCCAAGTAAGCAAGTCATAAGAGTCAATTAGGGCAAATTAAAGCCCGTCGGGTCAATAGTATCTTGAAGGAATAAAGAGAATAATCATAATGTGACTCGTGGTTATAATAAATCGGTGAGTCGATAATTTACTCAAAGTAATGTCAAGAATAATTGTGATGTCCATTAGGTTGAATCAAATTCCATTGGGTCAAGAGCAAGTCGAAGCAATCAAAATTGTAATCAAAATGGTAACTGAACTGAAACTAAATCACTCGGTTGCATAAAAGCTCAAAGTAATATTGAGAGTGAAGATTGTCAATTAGACCAATATAAATTCAAATAGGCCACTAGATACTCCAAGTAACCATGCAAGATAACAATAATGCTCATATAAACTCAGTTGTGTGACTAATATAACGAGAATAATAAGAAAGCAATCACTAAGTTAGTTGCATTAATTTAAAGTCAATTGAGTGACTATATAGCACTGAGTGATCAAAAAGTAATCTATATTTTAACTGAACTTATATGTAGTTGAATTTGTGCATTATTTTTCAATATGATCGACTGAGTAATGAAAATTTTGGTTCTATAAAGATATTTGTGTCAATGATACCCGTATAACCAAAACGTAATCAGAATGTCAAATGAGCTTCTACCAAGTTATATTTTTGTCAAGATTTCCTCGAAGTAATTAAAAGAGTAATCTAAAATGTTTGTGGAACTTTTATCTTGTAATTCATGTTATTAATGGGTCGAAGTAGCTACAATTGCAAGCCGTACGTCATTAACCTTTAAATAAAGTCAGAAGTATCTGAAATAGCGCGAAGTAATCATAAGAGTAATTACAAACTGCAATTGCACTTTTATCATCTGAATTGTACCAATAATAAGTCCAACAAATAAGAAATAGTAAACAAAACGTCCATTCATCTAAACTGAAGTCGACTAACCCACTAAAAACTCGAGGTTACCAAAAGAGTAATCAGCATGTCCATTAAGCTACGTCAATCATGCGACTAATAACTCCAAGTAATTGAAAGAGTGATCAAAATATCAGTTGTCCCAAACACAATCTAATTCTACAAACAATTACTCTAGCTGTCAAAAGTGCAAGCGAAACGCGACCACTAAAGACGAATAAGCGCATGTATATATTGTGGATTATATTCACTGACGCCGGGACAATTTGGGTAGCACTGGGATTAAAGTGGATGGCGCTTGAATTAAATTGGATGAAACTCAGGTTAAATTGATCGTCGTTTGTTTGGACTAAAAAGAGCGGGGAAAACCTGTAGAGGGTTCAACCAACGAACCTTATTGTGTTCGCTGGGTGAAGGCCATGCAGTCAGGAAAAATTGGAGTAGAAGTTATACATAATGAAAACAAAAGAACACTCACAAAACATGGGTTTGAAGCGTATTGAGGAACGCTGTCGCGTCGCTAATGGTGACTATCGATGATGGCAACTGATTCCATTCGGATATGGCGAGAGGAAGAAGGGATTCGTTAAAAGCTTTTGACTTACCAGAAATTCGTTTGATGGCACAGGAGTTATTTAGACGAGACGACATTCTTTCTGGGGGTGATAATAAGGAGTCCCTGAGGTCTGGGCAGTGGTAGTAAATTTTGTGAAGGAGGCAGAGTCGAGAAACTTTCCTTCGTAGGAGCAGAGGCGTCAGTCCGAGTTGATTTTTCAAAGAAGACACACTGGTGAAATGATCGTATGATGATAGGATGAAACGAGCGGCTCGGTTTTGCACTGCTTCTAATGTATTGATAAGGTATGCTTGATGGGGGTTCCAAATTGCAGCGGCATACTCTAATTTATTTCGAATATACGTTTCGTAGGCTAGTTTCCGGACATGTGGGGGTGCATCTCTTAGGTTTCGTCCCATGAATCCGAGGGTCCTGGATGCTTCTGCAGAGACGGCTTCAATATGAGTTTTCCAAGTGAGGGAGGATGTTAGTCTGATACCGAGATATTTGTACATGAGAACAGCTTCAATCACATCGCTGTCAATGGAATATTGATACGTTAACAAGGACTGTTTTCTAGTGAATTGAACTACTTTGCACTTAGCTTTATTGAGCGTCATCAACCATTTACCACACCAGTGGCTAACCTCCTTAAGATCATTCTGAAGCTGGTGGCTGTCGTTAACCGATGAGATCTTGGTATATATGACACAATCATCGGCGAAAAGCCGTATTTTAGAGGAAATGTTACATGGAAGATCGTTAATGAATATTAAGAAGAGCAGAGGGCCGAGGACGGAGCCTTGCGGAACGCCTGACGTAACGCTCGTTAGACTTGATTCATGATCGTTAATGGCTGTGTATTGAACACGAGATGCGAGAAAGTTTCTAATCCAGGAGAGTACTAAGGGGTCTAAATGCAGGGACGATAACTTGGAAAAAAGACGGCTATCCGGAACACGATCGAAGGCTTTTGAAAAGTCGAAAAATATGGCATCTGTCTGTACATGAGAGTTAAGTTTAGTATGTAACTCATGAACAAATTCGCACAACTGAGTCTCGCAAGAGTAGCCCTTGCGGAAGCCATACTGTTGTCTAAAAAGAAAACTGTCTGAGGACAGATGAGTCATTATGTGAGAGTATAAGATATGTTCGAGAAGTTTAGATGATATGCACGTTAAAGAGATGGGGCGATAATTCGAGACGGAAGACCGAGTTCCTTCCTTGTAGATGGGAACTACCCTACCGACCTTCCAATCGGAAGGAAGGAAGCTTTCAGAAAGTGATTGGTTGAAGATGAGGCAGAGAAATTTGCTCGAAATTGCAGCAGTATTTTCAAGGATTTTGCATTGACATTGTCAGGGCCACCTGAGGATGAAAGCTTGAGTTTAGCAATTAGAATATTAATGCCAATTTCGTTAACAGAAATTGGTGTCATGGAATCATAACCTTCCACAGGAACGATGTGAATATTACATTGACTTTCATTTGTAAATATGGAAGTAAAAGTATTCATTGAACACTTCAGGGCATTCACTCTCTTCAACAGGTTCACCGTTATGGTGTACCAGGTTGATAGTCGCGGGACTGCTTTTGGGCGACATTAGCTTCCAGAATTTCGTGGGGTTGTTACGCAATATTTTTGGTAAATCTTGAGAGAAAAATTTTGTTTTCGATAATCTAAGGTTCTTCGTATAGTTTCTAAGTGCATCGTAGTAAGAGTCCCAAGCACGAGATGAATTAGATCGCTTTGCCCTTGCAAAAAGTCGCTTTTTCTTGCTAGATAATGACCTTAGCGTTTTATTATACCATGGTTTGGATGAGTCGGTATGAATTCGTATGGTAGGGACATACAGATGCACCAGGTCAACCATCTTTTTCTTATAAAGAACCCAGTTTTCTTCAACAGATCTTAAGAAACATTCGGCTTTAAATGTGCCATAGAAAGTTAATAACTCGTTGTTGATTGCTTCATAGTTAGCTTTATTGTAATCGTGAATAATTTTGCAAACTGGGCTCTTCACAACAACAGGCAGTGACAGGGCAACGTGTAGGATTTTATGATCACTCAGACCTTCAGAGAGTTGGATTGACTTCACGATATCAGGCGATGTAGTTAGGACGAGATCAAGAATGTTAGATGATCGTGTGGGCTCGTTAACTACCTGCGTGAAATTGAATGTTAGACACACCTCAAGGAAATCTACAGAAGCGCGTGACCCTTCAGATGACAAACTGACCCAATTAATCTGTGGGAAATTAAAGTCACCAAAAAGCAACAGATCAGCTTTGGGAAAGCGGGTTTTAATATCAACTAAAATAGAGGACAGATTGACAGCAAACAGTGAGTCACAATCAGGTGGTCTGTAACAAACAGCAAGAATAATCTTGTTGGAAGGGGTGCTAAGACATACAGCAGAAATTTCAATGTTGCAATATAAAAGTCTGACATCAAAGCAAGGGATATTCTTTTTTATAGCGATAAGCACACCACCCCCTCTTCGAGTCTCTCTGTCATGACGAAATATATTCCAATCAGCATGAGAACAGAAGATTTTGCTGTCATGAATGCTAGAGTTAAGCCACGTTTCTGTTAAGATAACGATATCCGACGCGCTATTTTCCATGATGCCATGAAGTTCGTCGCGTTTCGGGATGATACTTCGTATGTAAGTAAATAAGACCGAATAAAGTCTGTTTTTATCGCGAGGTTCAAAGCGACAACTAATGGACTTTGTTTTTATTGTTTGCTAGGCGTTTGGCTCGTTATGCTCGGGGACGTTAAGCTCGACAACAGATTGGGACTCCTCGCTATAGCAGTAGCGCTTGTTTCCAAGGATCAATTTGTCAAAACGTATCTTGAAGGGGACGTTTAGGCTTTTCCCATACGCAAAAAGTCTGCTTCGAGCCAGCCGTATTGAAGTGGAGAAGTCCTCTCTGATAGCAAAGGCAGTACCTTTTAACTTGAACCCACAAGCCAAAGTACTTTCCTTGTCCTTGAAACGAGCAAATTTGACAATGATTGGTCTATTTTTGCCTTCCTGAAAGTGACCTAGACGGTGCGACCGCTCAAGATTAGTGGCGTCCAAGTGCAGGCCCAATTTGTTAGAGCAGAAAGCAATTATCTTTTCCTCAGATTGAAGCCAAGTTTCGGATGGCGAGTCAGGACAGCCAAAAAACAGCAAGTTAGATCGTCTAAGTCTATTTTGCTGGTCTTCACATTGTTTTCGAACATTATCCAGCTGAATGGATATACTGTTCGGGGAGATGGGATGAGCTACGGCGTGTGAAGCAGCCAACTCTGCTTCGACTGCGGTTAATCTAGCGGAGAGTTGGCCCACTGATGCACTCGTACTCTTTTGCTCACTTTCTATAGCACTGATTTTAGCCAGCATGTTACTTTGAGACGCCTCAATTCGTTGAACAACGGCTAGAATGTGCGCTATTTGCTGGCTATCTGTAAGGGGACCAGGGTTTGATTCGACGTCGCCCGACACTTCCAAAAGCAGTTGAGACAGTGATGCAACGTAGCACACTTCAATACTACAGCGGCACAACCACTTCAAGCAAGAGCGCACGTCGTCGTTGGGGCACGACACCAAAAGCAAGCAAGGGTCATCACTACGAAAGCACTGAACATTGCCAAGGTAACGAACATGAATGAATAGACGGGTTTGCGTCATTGTCTGTTCAACGGTGACGTGCCCCAACTGGCTCGTCGATGAAAGGCCCTTTTGTAGACATCCGCAGGGGAGCGTTCCAGGTTGCCAGATGAAGAGTGTGGTTACGTCCAGTTCCAGCGTCGGCGACGGTATCGGCACGGGTGCCGAGTCATCCCCCGGGAAGTAGGTGCCGTACTCGTAGTTGCCGAGGACGAACGGGCCTGCCTCGGCGGTTGAAGTACAGTCGCCGCGGGAGTTAATAGCTCCACGCGAAAGTGCGTTTTTTTCCGAGAGGCGCTTGACTGGTGGCTTGCAATAGAACTAGAGATGACGTCAGGGCGAGTCCATGCGGAGTGGACGGGGGAAGTCGTTTCAATTCAAGGGAACCGTTGTTATCATCGGCCTGCGACGGCGGGTGAGCGTAGTTCGAATGAAAAGGGGAGATGATTCTGCAGAAGTTAGAAAATACGACGTGTTTCCGTCTCTCTTTCCAAACAGCCATCTCATTCGTGCTCGGCGATGTTGACTTCTGCAGAATGATCTTCACTTTTCATTCGAACTATACTTCGTTTCACCTTCGGTTCGAGCGCGGCCGATGTTATAAGCCGAAGGGTCAATCAAACAGCGCAAAAAGCGCAACGTCATGGCGTGGTCTCTGCGCTTGATAGGACTAACCGGCGGAGGAGCACGCACAGAGAGACGGCGAATACCCGCTGGTCCTGTCAACTGCAGAGAGCACGCCATGACGTTGTGCCTCTTCGCTGTTTGATTGGCCCTTCGCCTCATAACATCGGCCACGCTCCGACCGAAGCTCAAAACGAAGTATACACTCAGGCGTGCGGGCGTGCGGATGATAACAACGGTTCCTTTGAATTGAGACGGCTTCCCCCGTCCACTCCGCATGGACTGGCCCTGTCGTCATCTCTAGTTCTATCGCAAGCCACCAGTCAAGCGCCCCTCGGAAAAAAACGCGCGCTCGCGTGGAGCTATTAACTCCCGCAGCGACTGTACGTACCAGTCCCAGGAGCAACTGAATGAATAGACGGGTTTGCGTCATTGTCTGTTCAACGGTGACGTGCCCCCTTTGCTTTGACCAAGGTTTGCTTCGATTTAAAATTACTGGATAAAAAATGAGTTCAGAACAGCATTTCATATTTTTCCAGCACAAACGAAGGCACTATATACTCCGTTTCAAGATAACTTGGCGAGCTGTGGAGTAATGGCGCCCGAGACCCAATAAAGGCGTCGGAGCAAGGCACGCGACCACTCCACTCCGAACGCAGTAACTCGAGTCGGAGTCGGAGCGACTACTGAACGGCAAAAACCGTCGGCTTCTCAGCTTCTGCGGAGTTTCCGCTTCCTCCCCTGTGCCGGACCATCTCCGAATGAAACGGAAGCAGACGACGCCAAGCACGGCGGCTTTTATTTCACGCCGGTATTGAAGAAGTCTCGACAAGGTCGTTAAACAAAAGAGAGTGACTGTAGACATCAATGCTGCTGTTCGAAGCGATCCAACGCAATCGAGCCCTTCGCAGGGAGGTACAAAGGCTGCTACTGTTATAAAAAACCAATAAAAATGTCGTGAGCACACGCAAAATATGGAGGCTCTGCGAATCTACGCCGCCGGTTACGATTCGTTTGTGCTGCCCTTCGTTACGAACTTCCAAGAAAATGTATTCGTATACACAGGGAAGTTCGGCCGCGCTCGGCTATCAAGGTTTTGGGGGCCAAAGTGAGCGCCAGCCAACGTCTCATACTCGAATACACCCCGATTTAGCTACAAAAGCAAAACATAAATCCGGATCAGGCTCTGCGCGTGTGTCCAACAGGCCACCAAAGTTGAGTTCATACCCTGCCTTGCTCTGTACACCACGGACAGGACAATCGTCGATATTTACCGATTTTCCATGCAACGGTGATCAAAACACCGTGTCATATAAACGTTTACGTTAATTATTAGCATATCCGAAGCAAGCAAAATACGCTCCGCCGCATTTTCCGAAGAGAGCCTGAGCTGGAAAAGAAATTCGAACGCGTTATTCGTCTTACCTTGAGGACTTGTCATTAGCAAAATCGTGCAAACCGCAGACCCGCGCCGCAGCCGACGCAGCTCATAACGCCATTTGGTTTGTTTCTTTTCTCTTTCTGCACGAGAGCTTCCTCAGCGATCCGGAAACACGTCAAACCGCGCACCTTTCACTCCTCGCGCACCGTCTCAGAACTCGGTGCACGAGAGCGCGACTAATTTACTCCGGAGTAACTTGCGCCGGAAGTCGTTTTTTGTCGTCTATAGTAGAAAGAACGCGAGCTCCTTGACTCCCGGAGCCACTACTGAACGCACCCATTGTAAACACAAACGCTCCTGTGACGTGGTGTCACGTGACTTGCTCCAACGCTCTTACTGGGTAGCGGGGGCCAAAGCCTCGAACGTTCTCCAAGTTATCGTGAAACAACTATTGTCAATAGGGAGTTTTGGTAGAACGTTTCTGCCGTCTCGCAACGCTCTCCGCAACTCTACCCGGAACTCTACCGTGAAGGCCATGGACACGCAGGCGCAGTAGTGGCTTTTTCGTTGCGGAGGGCTTACCGGAGGGGGAAACGCGGTCTGCGAAAACTACCCTAATAACAGGTGTAGTACACAGGATGAGCTGGAGAGGAGGGAGCAGACAGAAGGCTGGATAGAAGAGGTTTCTCCTCTGGAGCATTCTGACTGCTTCCTCCTTTCCAGCTCGTCCTTTGCTCTAAAGTTGTCACTAACTATAGCAAACCAATCCAAGTTCGGTTCTTCATAGACATTTGTCACCATGCTCTTACACCGCTAAAATATTTAATAAGAGATTGATTCAAAGGGAAATGTCACAGGAATGACTACAAAATGGTTTTTGAATTTAACGTGAAAGCCAAACATAAAGCACTCAGTAACAAGGGCACCACAAATCCCCCCGAGCTCCCACGATGTAGGTCGACTGCCTCGTCACGATCTTACACCATGACCAGGTTGGCCTGGAAGTACAAGTAGAAAGAATTTGTTACTGCGCACATTACCCGTACCAGAAATTCATCAAGTGTAACGGAAAAGAAGGGGTTAGGCGATACGCGAATTTTGCCCTGCAGTCCGGCTTCACGCCAACATAATCGAGGCTATATAGACCCCAGAGCTCATCTCTTCTACTCTCTCCTACACTGTAAAAAATATTCGTGTGAAAAAAAAAGCTTGGCAGCTCTCTTGCCACAAATTACATGTTTTCGTCTGTTTCTGTTTCCGTAATTTTCGCAAAAAGAAAAATTGTTTTCGGTTCTTGTCCTTTCTGTAAAATGACCCACTTTCTTTTGCCCAGCCTAGTAGAAAAACAGTTTCTGTTCTTAAAAGTGTTAAACAAATTTTCTGTAAGGAAGTAGTGTGTTTTTTAGGGATTTTGTGAAGAAAACAGCCTCTGTTAAAACTATGGAACAAAGTTTCTGTAAGTAAACAGGGTTTCTGTTCTGCAAGTTTGTGAAAATGCAGTCTGCTCCTAGAAATCCTATGTTGCTAAAAACAAAGTTCCAGTAAATAAAGTGAGTTTTCATTTTGGAAGTTTGTGAAAAGACAGTCTCTGTTAAAAATATGTAACAAAGTTCTGAAAATAAAGCACGTTTGTGTTCTGGAAGTTTCTAAAAAAAACGTCTCTCTTCTTAGAAATAGTTAACAAAACTTCTGTAGATAAAGTTCCTGATCTCGATGTTCGTGAAAAAAACAGCGTCTGTTTAAATAAAAAACACAGTTTCAGTTGAGGAGGAAATTGGTTTCCATGGTACAGGTTTGTGAAAAAAAAAACTTTTCGTGAAAACTGGACGCTCCCTTAACACAATATTTCCGCTCTATTCTGTAAGCCTGTGAAAGCATACATTTTGCGATATGGTTAATCAACAAACAGTTTAACACTGAAAAAATCCTACAAGTCAACAAGAATGTCATAATGAACCTAAAAAACTTAAACTGAAGTGCAGTATCCCCCAGATTGACTTAATTACCTCATTCCCCGTTCAACAGAACTTTCGCTAAGACCAAATATACAAAACCATCGATTGACCTAAGCTAAGAATAATTTCGGGAGAGTGTCATATTTAGTTTTAAACTTCACGCAGTGGTGTACCCAGGGGCGAAACTTCTTGAGCCTCAGCCCCCCCCCCCCCCCCTAATTGAGCTGACGTTATAATGTACACGGGTTTTTGACCCCCCTCCACACCCCAAGTCATGGTTCCTAACCACCTAAGCCCCCACCGAAAAGCATTCTGGCTACACTACTGCCTTCACGACTGGATAATGTATGAATGTTTGCTTAGAAACAAGTCCGCAGATATCAAAGAGGAATGCAAGACGTATCAATACATTATATAAATTGTTTAATTTTTGAAATGCGACACCTGGGCTTAGGTTAAATGGTATTACAAACGCTCAATTTTGTTGTCAGAAAAGCTTTTTGACACACAGACGATGCCATGCCGGCGATTAAAAAGTATACTTCTCCAGGGACGCTATCAGCTTGGCCACTGCGGGCGATTTTTTTTCTCTTTGCCGGATTGATTCCTGCAATACCCCTGAACATAACGTACAGGCATTTTAAATGCTACCCGATACCATCTAAGTGATAACTTATACAGGGTGTTTCAAGGGATGCCAGTCAAACTTTTAGTACAAGAAAAATGCATCGCACAAAAAAAAATATTCAAGCTGTACTGGTGACTGTCACGAAACCCATTTAGGAGGTAGGCAGCATGTGGGGATTTTAAGCACTGAATGAGCTTTAAACAGGTAACTTCCTAACTAATATGAATAAAGGTAGGCTGTGTCTGGACAACCGTCCGACGGCACTCTTTCGGAGCGTTCAAGTGCCGTCGGACGGCACTCCACTCGCGCCTTCAAGTGCCGTCCGAAAATGTAAAGCACGAGTCACGCTTATTCTGACACGTGTTCTGTTAGCAACTCGCCGACAATTCGTTTAAATATAAAGCCCGAGTGAGGCAACCGCAGCAGGAGCGAGCAGCATGTTTGCTTGCGTATGTTCGTGCCTGCGCTGTGCACGGCGCGCGATCTCTTCAAGTTTGGCAAAGTTGCACTCTCTCAAAATTTGCGATTGTGATTTAAAATAAACCTGAGTTCTTTTCGAGTGACGGCAACAACGTTCTCGAGTAACGGCAATACCCCCCCCCCCCCCCCCCCCGACACACACACACGCACGCACAAACAAAATGGTACACAAAATTTTAAGGCACGCGTGTTGAACCTAAATATTTGTGAGACCATATATATTTGTGAGACCGGTTACAATGTCTGATGGAGAAAGTTTTGTGCAATCTGAGTATAGTCATAAGTGGCAAATTTAATACAAAGAAGTACAGCTAAAGTAGGCATACTAACTTCGGCCACAATGTGCCAAAAGCCAAAGATTTTTTACTAAATATTGGCATTTGCTCGGTACACACTAAACATTGTAACACCCATAATCATGTAAAAAGGGTGTAAGAAGGGTGCAAGTTAGGAAAAACACCCTTTTTAGAACCTTTTTACACGATTTCTGAATATCAGTGGGTGTAAAAAGGGTGTGTTGACGTCTTACACCCCTTACACGCCCTTTTTACGCCCCACTTGTAGCGATGGTTTCTAAAATTGTGTAAAAAGGGTGTATGGGCGAATTTTACGCCCTTCATTCACACGGTGTGAGAGGGGCGTAATGTTGATACTGTCGAATACACCCATGATTTCATAACCGTTCATGTTTATCGCTTTGGTGAAACTGTTGCTGATGTACGGCGCTACTAACATCGAGTATGATTAATCGCCGCACGAAGGCGCGTATGATTAGGAAGTGCTGGAGAATAGTTTTTGCAACTCCGATCGAACTCTCCATCCGACACGAGCCGAAAATTACGTGTCGTGCGTGCATCCGTTTTATCAGTTCAACTTCGATTTAAAAAAATCACTTCCGCTCGCAAAAGGTGACCGAAGACGTGTAAATATACAGCCAGGAAACATACCGTATTGCGCGATGTTGGATCTAATCGAAAAGATTGTGCCCACACCATTTTGGTTCAGCCAATATTTAACGAATGGGATGAGTCGCGCCGACGCCATCCTGACATAACGTATGCGACGCCGTTTTTGGTTGAGTGTTGAGAGTATCCTGCGTTAATCGGCTATGCCGGAGAGGTATTTCTATTTCTTGACCGCCTAAAATACGACGTTAAAAAAAATTAAGCAACACGGAATCTGCTTGCTTTTAGCCCGAGAAGTCTTTCTCGGGCTAAAAGCAAACAAATTCTGTTTTTCTTAATATTTTTTTTTTTTTTTTCACTGCGCTGAAGCTCTGAGCAAGCTGTGGCGCCCTTATTTCGGGTAATACAATCTCACCTGTCTGGACCAATAAGTACACTTCCCAACACATGAAGAAAAAAAAAAGAAAGGGAAAGAAGGAACTCAAACGCATAAACAAGACGACGATCAACGAGTTCTACCGAGACAGCACAAGCCACTCCCCGGCTCCACACTTTTCGAAAGGGAACCGCCACCCGAACAACAACTCCAAGGTCCCGCACACAAACGACCCTCCCTGTACAGCGCAGGAGGCAGCAGAGGGAGATTAGCTGCTTTGTCCACCCCCTTTGACCTCGTCTTCTGATAAGCTTCCACACCTCCTTTTGGGTCTTCATGTGGCTGTGAGCGACTGCGAAGGCCGCTTCTAGCGAATCAGAGGGGTGGAGCGAAACACGTGACCGCTCTCCGTAGGACAAAAACGCTTGGACGAAAATTTGTCACGCGACTCGCTCTGACGCGCTGATGGGCTCACTGGACTCATAGCCTTCGCCGTTTGCCAGGTTATGGTGAGTTGTAGGGACCACGTAAATCCGGTTTCCAAAAAGCGTCCTTCAGTGCTCTCCTGTTTTTCGTGCAAGCAGGTCCTGACGAGTTCCACTTCGCGACCGTAGTTTTTCGTCGTGAACGGCGGAATATATCCATGTCAACTTTTTTATAATGGCCGTTTAATTCGTCGGAGTCTATGGAATTATTGTGCTGTGTTTGTAGAACGCGTTTCGGCAAAGAGCTGCTCATCGGGCCTCGGCGGACGCGAGACTTCCGTTGATTGTGATCGACCGCCTTCATCCTCGACATTGTGTTTGCGTTGTTTCGAGCTGCGCGAATCAGATTGTGCATCTATCACGACAGAAAGCTCCTCATCGGTGACCGCGATACTTCCGTGGAATGTGAGCGACCGCCTTCATCCCCGGCATTGTGTTTGCGAATTGTTCTGTGCTGCTTGAATCGGATTATGCATCTATCACGGATTACATGAGATCGCTCTCTTATATGTAAGTACTCTGCATGCATGCTTCTGATTGTAGTCCTGCTTCCGTCTCAATAGACCATTTTACTGTTTACAAACATGAACTGCAGCTTGCGTCCCAAGTAACTTCTGGTCGTTCCGTCTTTGCGAACGTAGTAAGCAGAGACATGGCTGCGGCCAGATGACCTCCTTGCAATCGTCTGAAGAGAATTTAGTAGAACCTAGTAGAATCTTGATCGAAAAATAAAAAGTGAACCAGGCATGTTTCGACTCATTCGCAGTCATTTCTTCCTGTAATCTTTTGGGTTAATACACCCTATCTTATGGGTGTTGGTCATTGCGTTTTTTTTACTTACCTTTCTGGCGCGGTACACCCAATTTAGAGGGCGTACTGCGCAGTCGTAACACCCTAATAAAACGGTGTACTGTGGAATCACACCTTTATTTAAGGGTGTTCGGGAAAAACACCCTCCTTTAGGGGTGTTAGGAATAACGCCCTTTTCTTAGGGCGTTTTGCTACACCTATATGGGTGTTAGTTATAGGACAAGCCATTTACACCCATAAGGGTGTTACGATGTTTAGTGTGTAGGGGCATCGTAGGGTGGCACTCGAATGCGGGAGCAAAGGGCCGTTGGACGGCACTTGAACGCTCCGCAAGAGTGCCGTCGGGCGGCAATCTTGACAATGCAATAAATTATGGTTTGAATCAAATTTACTAATCATCATCGGGAACTACTAAATATGCCAATTTTATGTCATTTCTCGAAGGACACTAGAGAGTGTTTTAATATATCCGTTTTATTGTCATAACTCAATCTACAAGGTCTAACTATTCTATAAAACCGATATCACATTCATGCGTAGCCGATTTGAGTATTAAGAAAAGTTATAAATATTCCCGACACTTACCGTCGGCGCAGTGCGACAGATGGCGCTACCAAACCTTGCTGAATATGGTCAACGATGGACGGCGCCTGTCACCATGTCGACAGCGATGGATTCCCGCGTGGACGAGCGGGCGCTTGTCTAAGCCTGCTCGTCCATGCGTAGATTGATTTAGGACAATGAAGCGAGGATCTCAAAAAGCACTTTAGTGTGCCATAAGACGCGGGCACTGTTTGACCGCGTCTCCGAACTGCAATAAATTTGGACGTGATTACTTTTCCTGACTATACACCCAATTTAAAAATTGCGAATCATAAATAATATGAGAAATAAGATAGGCAGTGTTGGATGTTTTTGAAGGTGCAGAATGAGAACAAAATTGTATACAAGTGATATTTTGACATTTCATCTGCTTAACTCTCCGGTTATTTCTTTAAATTCATATTTGAAATTAAAATTGGTTTCCTAGGCAATGAATTTATAGGCAGGCAGGACAGCATGCCCTATAAAATCAGTTGAATAAAGTAGTTTCTTTTAACACAGCACCAAAGCAAGCTAAGCGGTCGCGACAAAAAAGTGAAGAAAAAAAACGGTCGAGGATGACAGCTTCAGAAGGTGGAAAAAGCTGACAACACCATGGACGGACAGATTTACGTACTTGCTATAGTTATGTACTCAGCTTTAGCTAGTTCCAAGCAGAATTAGTTAAGACACTGCAATGGTTGTTTCCTTTTTAGATTCCAGAATCATTAGTATAGATACGATAGGCCAGCTGAGCAAAGATTACGCGACACGCAAGAAAACCAGCAGTGTGAACGATATGTTTTTTTGTGTATGGCGTTATCTGTTCAGCTGGCCCATCGTAAGCAATAAACCAACTAGATCAGCTTAAGCCCTGGAGATTATTATAAAGCAGCTATGAAGCAATATCATTAAAAAATCTAACTATAGCAAGGTTAAATTTGGGTTGGAGCAGCTAGGAGCAGCTGGAGCAGTAGTCCCACGACCGTCAATTGATGGAACACCTACTTTTGAAAAAGGTACTTAGGGAGCTCTAAGCAAGGCAGATAATGTTGTGGTGTGCTTATGTGTACCAGCACGTACAGGTTTTCCAAGGTGGAGCAAGGTATAAATTTCCTAAGGTATTTTCCAGGGTCGCAAAATGCTTGTACTCTAAGAGATAAAACATACTGCAATTTGTTTCAAACTGAAAAAAAAATCGGAAGGTGCGAAATTCAGTCTTAGGGTGTGTTCAGATAAGGACGGTCATAGGGGTGTCAAAGCTATTTTTGTTTTGAATTAGGCTTTTTATACGAGGTAGCAAAACATGTCTATAGAAGGAGATGGACCTTACTTTTGCAAAACACTTTATTGTTTTTGTTAAGAAAACTCACATCAGAGAAGTGAAACAATGATTTTCCGAATTGCGCGTTGACGCATGTTTGAGAGCCACAGGAATAAAAAATACAATTTCTGCAACATAAATATTGTTATGCATGAAGCACACCAACCAGTCTACCTGAAACAGTTAGATTTAGTTTTTCTAAGTTTATATATCAATCGAAATAAAATTATAAGTTTGGTCTCTTGAGCAACTCTTTCATATTTAGACATTTTACGTTAATGATTTCTTCCATCTTGGAATTAATTTCTTAGTCTGAAACTTTTTGTAGAGTAGTTCATGCTTTATTCATTTTTTTTAAACGAAAGTAAGCACTCAACGATTGTAAGTGTTTTTGGATTGCACATAAAAGTTTACGAAGTATTCAAGCAGTAAGAATTGTGCATTTTTAGTGCTGAAATTAAAAACAAGAGATCATCCTCGATTGTTTTTTTTTTTGTTTTCCTTGATGAACGTCTGCAAAAAGGTAAATCAGAATCCGCAAAAACACCTTGCATTATATCGTTTTAAATAAGAAAAAAAAACAGCACTTTGCTCGCTCTGTGTTGCATTCAATTATCGTTGGAGGCCTTTTGTATCAACGACTATAGCCAGTGACAGGTCAATAGTAAAGTGGAAGCTCCTCCCACCCGTTTTCATTTTTAGCAGAGCAAACACTGGCGGGGCTGAACTCCTCTCCAGAATTCACTCTACTAAAGTAAAAAGAGCTCGGAGAAGCATTCACTTTACACTTAACCTGTCACCGACGATATTAATACCGAGCACCGCATCCACAGTGACCATAGTTAATTGCATTAACTCCCAGACTCCATAAAACATTATATTGAAAACCTTTTCTTTTTCCTTTTAGAAATATGGCTGATATTGCTTATGAAAACTTAACGTTGCGCCGCGTTCGTTCCTCCAGGTATTTTGTTTGGTTGCTTGCACTGCGATGCTTTCTCACGGTAGTGCAAGCAACCAAATGTGGGCAGCCTTATGACAAAATGATTAAATTAATTTATCTAGACATTACTGCACTCCGCTTCTAACTAGGATGGAGTGTAGTAGACGTTATAAGCTATCTCGGCCAATTTAGCATATTAAGTGAAAACGCGTCACTGCACACTTATCAAAGGTCATGCGACACTGACACGACATCGGATTGACCTATATCACTCACAGCGTCGTCTGCGGTTCATCGTAAGGTAAAACAGAGCATACGGCAGGAGACGTTTGGAATCTTATGCCCAACCGGTGGCGGGCGTCAAAGAACTGGAAAGATAGGCAGCAATAAGTGTCAGTGAGAACGTAAACCCGAACACAAAGGATCCTTTGTGTTCGCGTCTATGTTTTAGCTCACACTTACACCTAACATGTACCAACTAGCTCAACTTGAGACTAGCTAGGTGACATCATTGAACTAGCGTTTTATTCCTCTGAGCCGGCTTGCTAGAACAGCGTCTCAGCTGAGGCTGGGTGAAAGAAATCACTGCAAAGTCTGGGGCGCGCGAGCGTCTTGGGACGCAGTTTTAGTCCCGCCCAGCTCTTGCACTGGCCGTGGCCCAGCTTTCTTTTAACCAGTCTCAGCTGACACACTGTTTCTAGCAAGCCGGCCCTAGTGTTTGTAAAGCCACTGCACACTGGGTCATGTTTGCACCACGCAAATGAACGCTGAAATCAGTCAACAACAGGTAGTGTTGTGTGATTTCAGATAAGATTAGACAGTGGATAAATGGTCAACAATTTTAATTCCCTTGATATTTTACACGTAATCGCCCGATTCATAGTATAAGCAAGTGCAAAAATATTTTTGCAAAAAAAAAAAAAAACTATACACAAAGTCTATAGATCCTGATGAGCTAGTTTGTCCCTCGCATTTACGGGCACCGCTGGTGTGAACATGTTTGATAGTAAAGTTGTCACTCGAATTTACTTGCACCGCCGGTATAATCAAGTTTATAGTAAATAGCTTATCAGTAATAATGTTAGGCAATTGTATATTAGAGTATCCAAAAGCTTCGCGTAAGCAAAAACTAGCGTCATCACCAGTGTGCGTGTGCCAAGTGCAAACCGCGTTTTGGATTGGCACATCCGACATGCGATTTCTTTGCACACATAAATTTGCATATGTTATTGTAGAGTGTAAATCTTGCGATTAGAAGTTCATTTATTTTAGAGCAGTGTCTGGTTAGAGGTCATGTCGTCATGAATAATATTGTTTATAACATTACTTATATTTTATTATAATTCTCAAAAATGGCACCTTCAGCAATTGTCTTCAAACTTTCGGGTATTGGCATGCAAACATGTAATCAACCCCCCCAAAAAAAAGATCGTACAATGCATAAATATATTTATTTATTTTTAATTTTCATCGCGTATGTTACTTCGTATGATCCTTTAAAGGCGCCATTAGATACATTTTGGGCTGAGGTAAATAAATTTAGATTGGGATTTTACTAATAGCATATAGTGAGTAGTGGACCAAAAGAAATAGGCTAAAAAAATGTCGTGATCGGATTATGACATCGCCCAAGCGCACCCCAACTGAGCAAGCTGGCGCCGCCCTAAGGCCGTGCTTGCCAACGCGTATACTTTCTCGCCATACTTCGTTAACCCTTCAGCTGACAGTGTGGTGGGAGCTACGCGCTTTCCGGGTCAACCAGCCGCCTCCCTTTCATCACCTGACACCATTCTCTGCGCATGGGTATGAACGAGGGAAGGTGATCATGTGGCAAACTATAGACGTGGGACTGGCCCGAACAATCACGTTGTTTCGAGATCATTGTCTGCGTAGGGGTACACAAGGGAAGGCCTTAGCTTGAGGTGAGTTCGTCCCTCGTCTTGAACTTCTAGCAGTATACTCTCGCCCCTGTACTTTTGGTAACGCTGCGTGATTTGTGAGTTTAGGAGGTAAGATAAGAAGGAAGAAGTTAAACAAATCATTTATGTCCCCTTTAAAACCATGCAGTATATATAATTGAGGAAGAAAGTACAGCTTTTCCGTGGATCCCCATTTTCGAGCTTGCACAGAGCCATCCGTTGCGTGGTGCAAACATTACCCGATGATCAGTGGCATTACGAACACCAGAGGCATCACTTTTGCGACGGTGCAACACTGGCTCAATGACTCTACCTCGCTTTTCACTTCTTCGACTTTTCTTCCTTTTTTTTTAGACGCAACTTGCTATTGTTCTGTTATGGCCACGACTGCCATCGGTTTAGTAAACACGCCTCAGTGAATCGCGCTCGGGTTTTTCACGGCATTCAGTATAGGATTGTCAAAGCGGAATGCCAAAGCTGTGGCGTCCCACTAAAAGGAAAACAAAACAAAAAAAACAGTGGCCTATTTTTTTTTGGTAACGCTACTGCTTCACACACAATGATCCCAGGGGCGAATATAGAGGACGACAGGTGTAGTTTCTTTTATTTTACTATAGAGCTTTTGGCGATATTGACAAAGTATTTTCTTTGAGAACTATCGCTGCAGAAATCAAATACGTTGCCAAGGAAACGTCCCGGACTATAAGGAGCCGAATTCCGCCCCTAAATTAACTAAATGGCGTGGGTCTAGTCATTTATGGTTCATTTAAAAAACTTCGGGGCGCGATGCAAAATCGATTTACAGTAATCCAAAGCTAACTTTTCTTTTTTTTTTTTAAGGAACAAAGCAGAAAATACTTTGTGCAAAAATTTCAACCTAAAAACTTAATCCTAAGATGTGAGGAAAAAATTGCCGAAACATGAGTTGCGCAAAAGGACCAGTTTGTCATTTAATTTTACTTGAAATATAAACTCAAATAAACTAAACCTCACTGCTTGAAGTAGACCAGTTGGCATGCTTTACAGAAATGTTTACGTCGTAGAAAATCTTTTTTTTTTTTTTTATTCCTGTAACCTTCAAAGTTTCGTCTACGTGCAATTGAGTAAATCGTGTTCCGGGCCCCTCAAAGACGCAATTTTTGTTTACACGAACTTTTTTTTTTTTGAGAAGTAAAGTTTATTTTATTGTATGGACCTGTCTTGTTACCTCATATAAAATATGTAATTAAAAGCATAATATATAAGCGTGACACCCCCATGATCGTCCTTCTTTGGACATACATCTCAGAATTTAGCCTTTTCCCTTAATTCAATTTTATAAGAGCAAATACTTTTGAATACCTTCGAAGAAAAGTAAGAGCTCGCTTGCTTCATACCTCTTCCTTTGAGGAAGCGAGTACGTATGAACATTTCTGGATATAGACATGGTCCTTTCACGTGTTCACTTATTTCGTATTTTTGCCCTGTAAGAGGGCTAACGCGCACAAAAGTCAGCATTGCCACATTGAGAAATCTGAGTTATCACAAATGGAACATCCACATTCCAGAACTCTTATTGCTGGACATTATGCATGGGGAGAATATTCTGCGAAAAATCCACGACTTTTGCCCGGCGATTTTCGCTCTGCACGTTGCATCAGCACAGTGGCTGCTACGCCGCGCGTAAAGCGAGCGTGCCGTCGGGCAAAGTTTGTCAGATAAGGGCACAAGGTAAACAAAAATTTCAGAAAAAAATTAATTTTTTTTTGTTTTGCAATTTGACAAGTTTATTTATTTTTGCGAATTTTTCATTGTCACAGTGTTTTTAGAAAGTCATATTTCGGGCTGAAATATCAATTCTTCCGAAAGCAAGTAGCAGGTGACCACGCCTCCTTTTGGAATATGCTTCTGTTTATCGATACATTTTTCTACAAAACAAAATTCAACACCAGATCTAAAAGCTTGTCCAGTAACAGATAATCTTAGAAATTATCTGGCAACCATTGCACAGCTTTTCTTTTTAACCAAGACAATCCCGAGACGCTGTGCATGTTTTTTTCCACGTGTGTACCTTGTGTACTTTCAAGCGCCTGTGTTTTTGTAACGACAAAATGGCAGCATTGGATGCTGTTCTCTCATTCAATGGCGGTAGCATTGCAAAAGCCAATATTTTGAAGTCCTGTGAATGGAACCCTGTGTGGAACACCATCAAGTGGCTGAGAGAAGTTGACTGCGCACAAATATACGGACCGAGCGACACGACAGGTCACAAAAGAGGCCCGGCAACCAATGCGATAAGCCTAAAAGCGAAGTCATGACTTTAGCAATGACTTTCAAGCTGGCGGCTATTGAAAAAAAAAGACTCTGACGCTGTTGGTGCCAATAACAATTTGTTTTTTTTTACCTGTGTTTTTTTTTTTTTTACTGTTAACTCAATTATTTCAAAAGAGTGTTTTTCAGTACATACGTACCATTGCTTCCTTAACCTGCCATTATAAAGAGTTCATTTTTTATTCATAACACCTAATCATAGGTGTTGAAAAGCAGTGTTGTGCCCGTTACCGAAAATAAGTAACGAAATAGCGTTACTCGTTATCTTGGAAAAAAGCTAACGCGTTACAGAGCCCCGTTACAATTTTGCAAATGTAAAGAAATACCGGTGTCGTTAGTTGCCATGACTAACGGACGTTACTTTTACGTTAGTTTGTCGTTACTTTGTGTTTCACTGTTAGTATATGACAGCTGTTAGTATATGACTGTAGAGTCTCAACTACAAGCGTCTCTATAACGATTGTCGAACACTTCTCGAGAAACGGTAGCTTGATGCATACGGTCGATCTTCCTCTGCTGCAGCAAGGGTGTGCTGGGAAAGTGGCCTGTAGATTCGGTCTTTTGTGTCTTAGAAATTACCAAGAACTCTGACGTGGGCCTTAAATCAGCAACGGTTGTCGTCTACCCAATTGAGCGAATTCTAAACTAGCAGTACAAAGAGAGCTGGTGAACAATTGAGTCCGCCGAAACCAGTGGCCGGGATGGTCCAAATGGTTAAAGGGGTCATGAAACGCTTTTCCAGCTTTTGCCTGTTTAGCTTTCCTCTCAACTCATAAATCGCGCATTCCACCAAACAGTTCAAGAAGACGAAAAGAGGGGAGGCCACTCTTGCTCGGAATCTGGTTTGTGTACCCGGACAGAGCCTTTGTCCCCCTAGAAGATTAGCCCGTCGCTCAAAATTCAGACTAAAGTTGCTTTCCACAACCCGTTCACCCCGAAGCTCACAGTGCTGTAGAAGCTACGTGCTCGTTGGGCCAGCCACACTAGCCACGTGATCACGATACTTCGCCATACCCACGCGCAGAGAATGAGGTCAGGTGATAAAAGGGAGGTGGCTGATTGGTCCGGCAAGCGCGTAGCTTCCACCACAATGTCAGCTTAGGGGTGAAGGGAATAAGTGAGATCCGGTGTCGTGTGACGTGCATTTAGACCCGATGACACGCTTTTGGGACCGCGGATGTATCACAGTGAAAAGGCAGAGAGCTTACGAAGGGGAGGAGGTACGAAATAGTCCGCTGTGTTTTCAAATTTTCGCACTGAAAGTTAGGCTTTGGACTTTCTACCTTTTTTCTTTTGGCCCACTGAACGATGTGCTATTAGTAAAATCCCAATCTAAAATGATGCGGGTTCAATCCCCGTTCCTGGCTCAATTTTTCGCCAGCTCCCTTTCCCTTTCCCTAACTTTAATGCAATAATTCAATAATCACCTTCTCCGCTCTTCCTTCACAATATTACTACGGCTGAGCTTTTCAATCTTCACTCATTTCTTATATATATATATATATATATATATATATATATATAATGGGTGGTTTCATCTCAAATCGTGCAGGCAAAAAGGGTCGAATTTTTAATTTCGCTGAAAAAAATATATGTTATGGCGCCGTCTCTAAAACGCAGTTGCCACAAACCGCAAGTTCGTCGGATTTTTGGTTCTCGACTTACGAATTTTAAAAGAGGCCGCGGCAAAAAACAGTGTTTTTCACATCCATCGTGGGTTGGATGTTTCACTCGATCTCCCGCCGTGGATTTTCAGTCCACATTATAGTAACTTTTTTCAAGCACTCTGTGAGCACAGGTAAATGGCTCTAATACCATAAAATAATTGTAGGCGTTTTGCTTTTTGTTTCTGTAAAAATTTCCAAAACGCCCCCTCGGTTAATTGTTGACAAACTTTGACAATTAAAAACTGGCGATCTACTTGGGTTACGTCGATACTTTTTATGTCCATGGAGAGCCCAAAACATGCTCTTTATAGATATTATAAAATCATTCAGATGTATAAAATTCCATTTGCGGTACGTTTACGTTAATGTTATGCGAAAACTAAAAAGTGCAAATTTTGAAATCGATTTTCTAAAAAAAATCATTTTTAATTTTTTTTATTTTTCGTTAAAATGTAGATATAATAGTTGTCTACTCGAAAAGCAAGTCGAGAAACTGTGTATTTTGTTTGTATGTTCTATATTTAAGCATAAATATCGTACAAAAAAGTGTTTTTACGGCTCGAAACGGACTTGCGAATTGCGCGTCTTTACAAATTTGGAAATATTTTTTGCCTTTTTTCAACGTTCCCACATGAAAATGAAATACAGTATTTTCACCCTGTTATATTTATTTATCATTTAAATCTTATTATGGGCGGCAAGCTATATTGGAGGAGTTCAAAAGAGCAAGCAATACTTCTTAACAGACCAGCAGGCGTCGTAAATTTTTAATGTGTAGAAATCGGCAGACGTCATATTGATTCGGGGCCTTCATTGGCCTATATGAATGTCCCGCCCTTTCGGAACAAGCAGATGACCACGACCTTTCGCGCTCGTTGTGTTAGATAGGACGGCTCGTGACAGTAAAGCGAGCAGCGCACCCTGTGTCACGAGGAGTGAAATGGTACGAATGTGTCGTTGACGCGGCGAACAGTGACGGCCACCCTGGAGGAGTCAGTCAGTCGAAAGCAAAGGAAGTGTTGCCTGGGAGGATGAGGACACCACGGCCTTACAATATCGACGGTCAACAACAGTTATGCCGGTCAAAACAACGCCGCGAGCGCGCTAAAATCGGCGGCGCGGGACAAAAATCCCGCAGACGCAAACACGAAGATGGGCCGGTTCCGTTAGGGATGTGGGGAAATTTTGAGACCAGCCATCTGCGCACGCGTGAAACGATACCGCGTATTTTCCCTAACTTCGAGCGCCCTATCCTTGAAACGGCCGTGCTCTATCTCTTTCCGCGGAGATCCGATAGCACCGAAAGGTTATCTGTTTTGGAAACAACAAAGCCCGGAGACTAATATTAAAAACGAGCGTGTTGGTAAATATATTTGTGTTTATTCTGCCCGGAGACTAGTTGGGTCGAAGTCAGCCTCCTTGTCAACTATAACCGTTTGTGAAGAGTGGTCTTCTCCCGAGATGAAAGGTTAGCGCCGGCTGATGTGTTCTTTTGAAAAAGGGAAGGGGAAAGAGAAAGTTTGAGTAACTGCAGTAACTACCTCGAAAGCTTCTCTTCCGATATGAAGCTCGAGGCATGTTACGTCTCGGTTACCCTCTCGCGCATCGCTGCTCTAATCTATTCTTCACTTTGTTCCGCACGGCCACTGTTCCGCACAGCCGTCGTGCCTGTGCGGAACAGAATGAAGAATAGATTCGAGCATCATCTGGACGCCGTCATCCTGCCAGGCTTCAGTGTCGTGGGACTGGACTCAGCGTCGGTCAGTTAAGACATTTTTTATTATTATTTTGTGTGTGTTTCTTTGTTCCGGTGAACTTTGTTTCTCGGTTGCGGTTCTGCTGAACCTTTTTTTTAAATGTTTTCTTACTAACTTTTTGATAGCATTGTTTAGTTGTTGGGTTTATTTCGTCATGACGTAGCGGCCTGACGGTGCTGTAGAGAGCGTGTTCGCACGCATTTGGTTGCGTCCCGTTTAGGGAATGCCCGGAGGAGTTGGTTTTTGTTCTTGCCGTGTGCGGCTGAGTTTTTCCGGGTTGATTAAATTTTTAATTTTATTTTACCTTTACGTGTCGTCGACGTTTTTGTCTGACTCTCCACCAGGCGTGGACCTATCGCCTTGGCACCACTCGAACTTAAATCTTTTATATTTTAACTCTATTTTCGTTACGATCAGAGTAGGGTAATTTTATTCTTAATTATTTATTTTTATTCCCTACCCCTCTCCGTTATAATCTCTCCTTGTGTTTCGGACCGTTTCTGTGTCTTCACTTTTGTGTATTACGGAAGTGAAAGGCCATTCACTGGTGATCTGTGCGATGTGCGGTGAACAAACCCTAGCGTTTAGTTTCGGAAAGAATTGTATATAATATATCGATGATGGGGTGACTTTCTATGTCTTAGTAATATGACAGCTAATAGATAGTCGTGCTAGTTTACAGTGAAAGTTTTATAAATCGAAACAATACAACGTCTGTGCCTCTTCGATATTGAAGGTCTACTCGGCCTACTGATTTGATTAGATATGTTTCTCGTGGTTTCCCGCTCTTATAAAAACATAAATAACTATTCAATACCACAAAATGCGTTTATAATTGATTACAAAACGCAGACAAAAATTCAAGAAAACTTTTTCACAATTCATAGAAACGCACGGGTCGCTATGCCTGACTTAGGTCTTGCAAAACGAAGACGTCTTTTTCTGATATTGAGGCTTAAATATAGAACATACAAACAAAATACACACTTTCTCGACTTGCTTTTCGAGTAGACAACTATCATATCTACATTGTAACGAAAAATAAAAAAAATAAAAACTGGGTTTTTTGAGAAAATCGATTTCAAATTTGGCACTTTTTGGTTTTCGCATAACATGAACGTAAACGTACCGCAAAAGGAATTTTATACAGCTGAATGATTTTATAATATCTATAAAGAGCATGTTTCGGGCTCTCCATAGACATAAAAAGTATCGATGTAACCCAAGTAGATCGCCAGTCTTTATTTGTCAAAATTTGTCAACAATTAACCCCTAAATAAGTCATTTTCAGAAAGACTTTGAGCGCGTGAGAAGCGTAGTAGTGCACCAAAGTTACCACTCGTGGAGCAGGTACAAGGCTGGGGCTAGATAAGAGACGGAAAAATCGCGCGGACGCCTTATCGCAACCTCTAGCTTATTCGCCACAATTCCTAATCAATCTATGAAACAAACTATAAAAAGAGGGGGCGTAAACGATTTGGTAATTTTTGAATATAGTCATCCGGGCTAACTGCCCACAAGTACAGAAAGAAAGAAATGCAGTAGAAATTCAGAGCTCTATTGTGTTCTTTGTGTTCCTACTTTTCTTTCGCGCTGTACGCCAATTAAGATTGTGGGGGACAATGAGCCACACTGCACGTGGATGGACGGCGCCGTGAGCGAAGAAGAAGAAAGGAGGCTCGCGGCAGTGCGCGAGACAGACAGTTCCAAGAGCGGTGGACCAACGAAAGAGCGGGTGCCGAACAAGACCTCCAACGAAAGACACGGACTTCAGGAGGTCAGGAAAGACCTGGAACACAGCGAGCACATAAGTAGCCATTAAACATTTCTTGATGATAGCGCTCCCTCGTGTGGCTTCCTCGGGGCGAATGGAACTCGGCCTGATCGGGCGATATTGATAGGCGACCCACAAGATAAAATCTGCAATATCTGTAGATTATGCCTGGTTATGTTGACTCTGAAAGAAAACTAATCAAGCAAGTTCGGCATCGTGCGCCACAATTTGTGCAAATATAATTTTATGTGGAATGGACCTCTTGGCGAATATGTGCTGCCACCTAGACACGCGAATCGGTTCGAGACTAGGTGACTGGAAAAAAACGCGCACCCAAGGCCTCTCCCACCCGTTCCACACCCAAAACGTCAGCTACATCCTGTTCACCCATTGAGGCGATGTGACCTAGATACGGCTCCCTCCCCCAAGCTCACCTTTGTCCCCATCGTGCGTAATCTTCCGCCCCGAGGTCGACACAACGAAACCGACGAAACCGCTCAAAGGCGAGAAATGCAAGATGGCAGATTGTTTGGAACTAGATACTCTCGAACCCAGGCGCATGAAATACTCCGCGCATGCGCACCTCGTATTTCTACAAAAGGTCCATTCAACGTCAAAGCTGGGGTCTATGTTGCGCTTTTTGGACTCCCAGGAACCTAGGGAGAAGGAAGTGACGTCAACAACGCAGCAAATGCAGATTGGATGTTGATTTTGTTTTCTTCTGTCAACATCCAATCTGCGTTTGCTCTAGTCGTTGACGTCACTTCCTTGTTCCAAGTCTCCTGGGAGTCCAAAAAGCGCAACATAGCCCCCCAGTACTTCCGCGGGAAAAATGCATCCATCGTTCTTCGTCTGCCTGAAGCTGTGAGCTACCGATCTCGGCTACGTGACTTTTGGGTCCAGAAAATGTCACGCTCAGTAGAAAGTTCGCCTTTTTTTTTACCAAAAGTACTGGAAATTATTTATTTTGGAAACAGGTCGGGTGGTGATGCGTGTTTGAGTGTAGGACCGTTGACTGGGCACTCGTTTGCGCCAAGAGTACAGTGCTTCTTTTCACGCTGCCTGCGACGAGTGTTAAAATTTGAATATGGTAGAAATAAAATCAATTAACACCCATAACATTTTTTTATGGTTGCGCTTTATTCAGGCATTTAGATTTTGATCGTACCTTTTATTCATCGTCGTCTTCGACGAGGGAGCAACTTGCCGAGGAGGCCGCGCTGTTCGCGGACGCGGCTTGACAGATAAGGTCGCGAATACTTTTCACGAATCTTTAAAGACCAGGCATAAAAATGAAAGACGTACGTTTACAAATCTCTGTAACGCGAAATTAGAGCGCAGCCACTTTACGCCAATGAAACCAACTTTATGTTGCGAGCAAACGTCTTCCGAGAGTGGCAGTATTTTTAATTATACCTAATAAATTAAATGTTTAGGACTAATTACCCAATTTTTAAATGTATTAAGAACCGAAATGTAAATTGGAAAGTTCTAGAGCTCCTTGAGAAACACCCCAATTAGCTGTTTGCAAATTAATACGGCTCGCGTGGTTTTCTTCTGACCAGTAATAAACTTACGAAACATGACATTATACTCCGTGATAAAGTGTCCGCCCCATCATAAACTCAATTTCGTATGTCCCAAAATGTGTTTTTATAGGCGGAAAAAAAAAATGCATGCAAGACCCGTGCCCCATGCTTTATTTATATCAGAAAAAAACTGCCCTCTGTTTTATAAACATCGTTGTTCTCTTTTTTACCCTACTAGATATTAGAAAAAACATGCAAATTAAAGCAATTCCGTTTTGTGGATGTGAGCTATACGGCCAGGCGAAGATTAGGTTAAAGAAAGAACGCAACATAACCGACTGATTTTTAACATTTGTAAATGAACTTTTTAATTATAAAAACCGGCATAGTTTATTTAGAAAGTTGTTGGCCTAATCAAAAGCCACCAAATTGTCCAGTGAAAATTAGCGCAATAGCGGTTTGTGTAGGTCAGCTATAAGGCCAGGTGACAATTAGGTTCAAGAAAGAACGCAACTAAAAACCGGCTGATTACCTAAAATTTGGTAATAAGCTTGTTAATTATAAAAGAGAACGGCATAGTTTATTTAGAACGTTGTGGGGCATAATCCAAAGCCACTAAATTGTTCAGTGAAAATTAACGCAATTGCGGTTCGTGTACGTGAGCCATACGGCCAGGCGAGGATTAGGTTCAAGAAAGAACGCAACTATAACCGGCTGATTGCCTAAAATTCGATAATTAACCTTAGAAAAGAAAACGGCATGGTATACTTAGAAAGTTGCTGGCCATAATCGAAAGCCACCAAACCAACGCGCGTACACTATTATACTGCGTCCTGATACGGCGTCCTCCTAATTTAGGCTCGAAAATATAGTTCTGACTTTATGTGGTTTCCATCTCCGCGTGGCACAGCCCAACGCCATGAAGCCAAAGCGATAAATTATGCGCATCGCTGTGACAACGCCACTGTAGAAGGGGCGGGGAGCGCGGCGGACGAAAAGATTGCGGTAAAACGATTCGCGTCCAAATGAGGTTTTTTAGAACGCCGTGAACTACTTCACGTGCGTTACATCTCTTTAAAAATGAATGATATGGTGTTTTTGATGACTACAGATAAGGCACAAACCGCAATTGCGTAACTCTGACGTCTTTTTTAGAAAAATGTCTAGTCGTTACGAAAGTCACTCTGTATAAACACGATTGTAAGGCAGTTTTTTACGGCCGGTGACATCATTACGGCAGGGAAGGAGACGTTGACCACAGATCATACACAGCCACTGTTGTTCTCGTACGAGAATGAGCAAACATTTGATACCAAATAAAAAAGATTTAGCATTCACCAACCTCGGCTTCTTTACTTGATTCAAATCGATATTTGATTTGATTACACTTATTTTGTACGCGCACACGCCTACTTTATTATCTAATGAGTTACAAGTGATAATCACATTGTTTTTCGTCGTGTAAGGTTATTAACAGTTTATTATTAACAAATTATTAACAATCGAAGCTATACGATTACGCGAAGCGCCTTTGAAGATATTCAAAATTTTTCTGAGTACACAAACAACTTCTCAAGCTTCTTGCTGTTTGGGGCCTTTCCTACACGCTGTACCAATAATAAAGCCAAAACCTTATAGAGGAGACCATCTCTATCAACTCAACGTGCAAACACGTTGTGAAGCGTGTAGTGCGTACGTTGGAAAAGAGATACCGGCGAGCGAACCATAGCGTGGAATGTCCATGCATCAAAATGTCCTTCCACCGAAATATCCGCGCACCGAAAAGTCCCACACCGAAAAGTCTTTGCAGCAAAACGTCCGTACACTGAAATGTCTGTGCACCGAAAAGTCTGCACCGAAATGCCCTACAGCAAAACGATCCGCACCGAAAAGTGGTAGACCCACTACGGATGGGATCCTCCGTCACCTCTGCCGGTCCACGAACCATAATGATTCAGAATCTCTGGTCTATGGAGCGCCATCCCTGAGTCACCGAAAAAGGCCGCTCGTACTCCCGTTGTCGCCATGAATTCGCTTAAACAACGAAAGATGCCAAATCAGATATTTATATTAAAATTGACACTTCAATGACTACTTCTTTGAACAAAACAAGTTATTTATGCTCTCACAACAGCAAGAATCGTCCTCCAAACCAATGCTAAAGAAAGCCAATCCAACTCGTTGGGAAGGGCAAGTGCAAAGCTCGCTCGAATCAGCTCCTCGGTTGGTTCAGCTCCTTGTCACAGGGGTGCCGGCTGGTTTCTGGATAATCTTTTGAAATCCTTCAAGCTTTCATTTCCCCCACCCCAAACTTGCCCCCCAAATATTCAGGCAGCCGGCAAAAAAAAGAAAAGAAAAGGAAAATAGCGAGGAGGAAACGAGAGGCTATTTCCTTCTTTCACAGTGGCGAAAAGGAAAATGGGGGTCGGTTTCCTTTTCTCTGCTTGAGGACCGGCCTTAAAAGGGCCCCTGACACGCCAAAAAAAAATTTTTTTTTCATACTAGGCGTTGAAATGGCATATCAGGACATTACAAAAAAATTGTTTCACTATAGACGCTTTACAGCAGCTGTGCATGGGCGCCGCCATAACTGACTTTCAGTTTTTGTTCCCTCTTACTCCGTTCGCTTGACTTCATCATTTCCACAGCAGCACAGGTTATTGCCATTTTAAGTGTTACTGTGTCCTTCCCCCCCAGCATAGGCCGTTGTGGAGACTCGTCAACGCCCGCTTCAGTGGCTCGGCATCTCGGTAAGACAAGAGAAGGGCGGCTATGGCGGCTCAATCTGGCGCGTGTGTAAAGCGTCTATAGAGTTGCGTAGTTTTTTTACAAAAAATAGATATACGAGGCCCAATTCAAAGTTCCCGCCGTGCACTGTGACGTAAAAGTGTACCGCAAGATGTCGGGGCGATCAGAAGGGAGGCATCGCCGGAAGTCACGTGAGTTGTATCCCTCCTCGTGCTTACCGCGAGCGCGTGCAATATGTTTTTTTTTTATTTTTTTTATTCTCCGCACCTCCACGAGCGATCCAAGCAGACAAGGTTTCTTTTATTTGCTTTGCATCGCTTAATGCTGCTGTAAAGGTAGAAGAAGCGGAGTCAGTGAATGGACCTCTTGGCGAATATGTGCCGCCACCTAGACACGCGAATCGGTTCGAGACTAGGTTACTGGAAAACAAAGCGTGCCCAAGGCCTCTCCCACCCGTTCCACACCCAAAACGTCAGCTACATCCTGTTCACCCATTGAGGCGATGTGACCAATAGATACGGTTCTCCCAAGCTCACCTTTGTCCCCATCGTGCGTAATCTTACGCCCCGAGGTCGACACAACGAAACCGCTCAAAGGCGAGAAATGCAAGATGGCGGATTGTTTGGAACTAGATACTCTCAAACACAGGCGCATGAAATACTCCGCGCATGCGCACCGCGTATTTCTACAAAAGGTCCATTGACGTGATCACCTACAATGCCTAGAAGGTGCTGTGTGAGGGATTCCCGGTATTTCAGCAACTGAAGAAGAGATCACACTGCATGCATTTCCGAGAGACATACATCGGCCGCGTGTGCACCTAGTAAACAAGTTCTGCTCATGTTCTAGAGAAAATACGTACTTTTTGCTCGACGTTTACTTGTACTTGGTACACAAACCAGTTCGTATTCTTTAGATGGCAGGCATCTTCAGCCTGGAGAGTATCCGATGATTCAACGACCTCGGCAATGTGATCGGGCGTGTCGTATGCTAGCAATCCTAATTTCTGCGAGCGTTCTAAACTTTGTTTTTCAAAACTTGATACCTTGTTTTGCGCCCAGTATAGCCCTGTATCATCCGACTGACGGCATGCACTCGTACACTGGCTTGTACTCGCAACGCTTTCATCATTGACCTCCATCACGTAGATCCACTGACTCTTCCTCCTCAACTTTTACAGCACGCAAACTAACCAACGGTGCAGCGATAATGAGCTAGTGGAACTGAAACTTCGTTTTTACAATATCGTACAAAGAGCAGAATAAAAAAAAAAAATTAGGCGCGGTCGCGGAGAGCACGAGGAGTGAAACTCACGTGACTTCCGGTGAACACACATTTAGTGACGTAGGTCGATGCCTCCCTTCTGACCGCCCCGACACCTTGCGGTACACTGTTACGTCACAATGCACTGGCGGGAACTTTGAATTGGGCCTCGTATTTCTATTTTTTATAACAAAATACGCAACTCTATAGTGAAACAATTTTTTTGTGATGTCCTGATATGCCATTTCAACGCCTAGCATGAAACTTTTTTTTTTTTTTTGCGTGTCAGAGGGATAGTTTAAGGGGTAGTTTCCCCAGGATCGTGTCCGCCCGCAAACAAATGACGACACAACACTCATTCCTACTGAAAAATATTATATGAATTCATTTCTGATATGTTTATTGGACACGTTTTTTATATCAGAACTTATTATTTCATATCAGACACTGAGCTAGGTGGCGCTAGGTACCGCCCAATTCATGTGCTAAAAAATAATTTTATATACTCACACCACCATGTAGATGCATTCCGCATACCACTAGCATCAGCTGAACATATACATTGAGCGCATACACATATACGGCACAACAAACATGAATACAACAGCACACCCAATAACTACTTCTGAGCTGTGCGTTTCCGCCTTTTATACAGGTCGTTTTGTAAGCAAGGAGTTTTTCGGTGACCACCTAAGCAATAAATAATATTCTCAGCATGTTGCATTTTGTTTTCAGTAATGCCATACCTCTGAGAGTATTTTGAACGGCTGAAGCCCGGTTCACACAGTTGCGTTTGACTGCGTTTGACTGCGTTGCGGCAGCGAGACACCAGGACATCCCTGCTGCTTATATCGCGTGCCAAGAAGAATCCTTGAATTGGATTCCACGCTTCATACGAAGCACAGATGTACTGGTGACTCGCTTTCGCTTCTCGCCGCAACGCAGTCAAACGCATTCAAACGCAAGTGTCTGAACCGGCCTTCAGGGGATGAATCTCTTAATAAAAAGTAAACGCTCAAGCCGTAATTATTTGAAAGCCAATAAATCAAGCCGCTCCACTGCGGTTTTAAAGGGGCTATGCAACAATTTTTTTACTTTGCGCAAATACCGCTTAGAACGGATCCCTGACGTTAATGACCTATGAAACAAGCCTTCGTTTTTCACCCGACGCATTAGAAGTCCCAGAAAAAAATTAAAAAACAACGAGCAGCGTTCACGCCCTCAACTCGCAGCCAGAACAAGCGGCCACGTGATCTGGAGCCGATTATATGCCGCCAATGTTGATCATAGCCACGCGCTGGGGTTGGCAAAGCACAGGACACGCGCTGAGTTCCAGACATTGTTATGGCTCGGCTATTGTCGTCGTTGCAGCGATTGGACACGGGCCACTACTCGAAGGCTTCTCGAGCTATCAATTATCACGAGCCTAAATCGAGTGCCCACGCAATGCTCGGGTCCAATCTATGAACCGCATTCAAATATCGTCATACGGGTGTACTGCGATCCCCGCGTTACGTCATCGAATTTTGCAAGGGAGAGGTTGAATGAAAATGATCGCTTTTGTCCTTGAAATTACACCGCAACAAAGGAGTTTCTTGGCCAGTGGCATTGCATGCGAGTATCCTTGAGTCCCACTAGTGCCAGTAAGCTCGTGTAAAGTGAAAAACATTCCAATTGAATATCGTTGCACAGCTCCTTTAAGCAACGTGTGTGTTTGCCCGCGCAGCACGTCGTATACTGAAAAAATATTATATGAATTTATTTCTGATATGTTTATTGGACATTCATATCAGTTGGCATATGTTGTATATCAGTTCTTATATGTCGCATATCAGTTTTTGTGTATTTCATATGAGTTTGATATGTCGCATATCAGTTTTTGGATATTTCATATCAGTTTGATATGTCGCATATCAGTTTTTGGATATTTCATATCAGTTCTTATATAGATTCATATCATTTTTTCAGTAGGGATGACAGCTACCGCCATTTATGAGCGACGGCGGAAACCAGAAAACCGGCTTGCCGGTTATCTAGTTGCCGCCGTCGCTCATAGATGGCGGTAGCTGTTCATAGTGTGGTGTTTGCCGGTTGTCTGGTTGCCGTCGTCGCTCATAGATCGAGGCAACCTTTTTAACCTATCCACTCTGGGTTGCCAACTTACCGCCGGCCATTACTTCATTCCCACCATAGTACAGCTTCGCTGGTCTTCCTTCTCACCAGACTGAAAAGGATGAAAGATGTTTTTTATCTCCCTATTTCGTCACATTGCTATTATTTTATTTAACTTCAATTCACGTTTTTCTAATCATTTTAAGTCATTTCTGCATTGTTCGCCGGGTGTACAATCATCCCTGTGGGTAGTGCTCTCAGAAGCTAGTCACGGGGCTATTAATTCTGCAATGAGCGACCGCCGGCGGCAGTTGCTTACGACGCAGCAAAACCTGAGTATCATCGGTAGGAAGTTCCAAAGTGGCGTACTATCTTTCTTTGCCTACTCAAGTAAATAGCGTCATCGCCACTGCGTATCCGCCGAA
The DNA here is from genome assembly GCA_013358835.2 of Ixodes persulcatus. NCBI lineage: Eukaryota > Metazoa > Arthropoda > Arachnida > Ixodida > Ixodidae > Ixodes > Ixodes persulcatus. Next base: position 90,675 of record JABSTQ010009151.1, read on the forward strand.
CCCAAAAGGAGTTTTGGGGCGAGCTTTGGGTCTCCGATTTTTTTTTTTTCGAAAATTATGTTCACCCAAAACTTGCCTTAAAGGGATACTGAACCGAAATTTGGATTTCGCAAAATAAGGCCGCAGAAGCGTTGAACGGGACGCTACGAACTCCAAAACATCACTCATACATCGATATCTCAAACAGATGGCCGTACATTTGAAAAAGAAGGGCGCGATGAAGCGAGGTCTCTGACGTCACTGTCCTCCGGGAGAATTTGAGAATGAGGGGAATCGGCCTCGCTTCTCTCCTCCTCGCTTCGGTTCACCAACTCGATGAGACGTAGCGAGGAGGAGAGGGTGACGTGCCTTGTCTCGTCGGCCTCGTCGGCCGTGTTCAATCGCAAACTTCTTTTCCAAAAATACGGCGATCCGTGGGAGATATCGCTGTAGGAGTGATGTTTTTGGGTTTTGCAGCGTCCCGCCTATCTATCCAGCCCTGTTTTGTGAGCTCGAAATTTCAGTTCAGTATCCCTTTAAAGGGGCCATGAAACGAATTTTGGGCTGGGATAAATGATTTTAAATTGGGACTTTACTAATCGCATATCGTTTAGTTGGCCAAAAGAAAGATGGTTGAAAGTCAAAAGCCAGCTTTTCGGTACGAACATTTGAAAATATAGCGGACTATGTAGTACCTTCTTTCCTTCGAAAGCTCTCCGCCTTTTCACTAAGATACATCCGCGGTTCCCAAAGCGCGTCAGCGGTGCCAACCTGACGTCAGCCGAGCCCAGCACATGCATTGGACACGAGAACTGCGTCACTCGGACGTATGCGCTCGTCAACAATAAATCCGTCGACGAATATTCGGATTCGCGTTCGTGGCCAATGAGGGCCCTGACGGAACTTACCGTCACTGGGGAATGACAAGTTCTATGGTGTGCATAAAAAGCACGGAGGAAGCTAGGAGTCATCGCACCGGTGCCGAAGAATGTCACGACGACGTGATTTCACAATTCACATTTGAGTTGAGGATTAAAGCTAAGGAAGAAGAAGTAGGAAAATCGTTTCATGACCCCTTTAAAGGGATAGTGAACAAACATTTTAGTGCTCATAGTAAGTGGCGCACGATATTTCCACAAGCCAGCAGCCGCCAATTAGCGCGAGCACACGCAACCAAATTTACTTCATAGTCCTCCATTCGCGCTTAAAGGGCAACTCCTCTCAATTCCAAAAATTTCGGGATAATGAATGATTTCACATTAAAAAGCTCTAACAAGAGCCACTGCGTCATCTGCTTCGTGGAAAATATGCTGTATATTGTTAAATCTTACTTAAAACATGAGCTGAAATCGAAACCGAAACTTCGGCTCCGCCTGGCTGCATTGGCCTTGGGCCGCCTAAAACATTGCTGTCACGGAATATGAGATGTCACCTGATTTATTACGCAAAGATGGGTTAAATGGGAGCGGGTCGGCAGGCCATCGTTGGGACGGCCGTCTACCAGGCGCAAGTGTCATCTTCACCGCACTCTTCTCCACGTATTGGTGTCTAGTTACAACACTCGACGACGTCAGCACAGCAGCGTCACCAGTGTGCGCACGTAGTGTGAACGAAACTCAGAGAGACTATTAGCCCCATGCGCGATCGAAAGCGTCGCTGTGGTCGGCCTTCCACGATTGGCCGAACGCTGACTATGACGTCGGAAAGGGGATTTATCATCGACAGAAATAAGAGGAATGAAAGAACTTTAATTTTGACGGTGTTGGCAGTGTTCCTTTGAGAACGCAATGATTTCAAGCTTCCACCATGCTATTTACAAACACCATCGAACTTGTTGTTTGCAAGGTAATGACGTCACAAGGGGGAACCTGCAGGAGGGCGCCACCAAAACTTCTCGCCGCTAATAATCACAAACGGTGAGACGACGACGATGGTTGTGACGCGGGAGACGGCGCCAAAGGCGGAACTTTCGGACGGCTCGCAAGAAGCGCGCTGCACAGCCGCGTTATGCCAATCACGTGGACGCCGCTGAGCGACGAGAGAGTTGGACAACTCTATTCGGCAACACGAGGAAATTGTGTTGCCGGCGATCCTGTAACATCGCGTCAACAACAACAGTCGGGCAACATGTTGCTGCCGCCCAGCAACCGTGTTGTCCGACAGCCCTGTTACACTGCGCTGACGGCGGGGACAACACGGGGAACACTCCGCCATCTTGATTGTTTGCCTTCGTTCGTGTGCGGCGCCGCGTCGCTGGAAATTTGACTCTACAAAGTGCTAGTGCGTTCGAAGAGCCGGAAATTACCACGAGACGACATCAACCAGTGACTGTGATTAGAAAACTTGACACGGGGAGCATTTTCCACCCTTTATTTTATCAAAATGTTCTTCATTTGCTGACTAAGCAGATAGCCATAACCGAGGAAAACCGTATGAAGTGTTTCTGTCCGGTTCTTTCCTTCATACAATTCCGATTTCTACGATAAAATTGAGTTAGCACAGGCAAAACCCGAAGCGTCTTCTGTAGCGTGGTGTTGAGCTGAACGGACAGTGCAGTGCTTAAAAACTGCGACACCATCACGATCGGCCTTTATAACAATCGGTGGAATAAACATCTTTAAACCCTGTCTTTTTGCCTACCGCCTGCTATGTGATCGCTTCATTCACCGAAACGTCCTGGGCATTTTTGAAACAAATCAGGTGTCTGGTAGTTGCTGTTTCCAAGTTTTAAGCATCAACAATCATGATCAGAGTCGTCGTTTGAATCCTTCGATTTTTTAATGTTTGCTTTCCTGGATTATTTTTATTATACTTTATCAGGTGAGTAAGCATGCCATCCTATTTGACTAGCGGTAATATGAGCTGGTCTCTCGGCAGTTATAATTTCAACACCAGTCTGAACGTTCACGACCGTAGCTGTGTCAATTTCGACAATCGCTTTCCGTAATTACGCAGTAAAAACATTGATCAAATTATTGTAGCTGCACGCCAGCCTTAATTATTGTTCAATAACGTTTTCGCAGCCTTTATTTGAGTAAGACGTTATTGATAACTAGCTCTGCCATTGAAGCTATCTGTGTTGACGTGTTGCCGGCCCGAAATTCGCTCAGCCAGTGATCAGGGCCAAACACGTAGTCGAACACAAGTTGCTGCTGTTTTTGTTGCCGAGAGCTGTCATACCGAGGCAACATTTTAGCTGTCGTCCATGTTGTCCTGCTGTTGCCGCAATGTTTACAGGCTTGTCGGACAACACGGGGAGCGAGAAACAAGTTGCCCGACTGTTGGACAACGTGTTGTGTTGCTGTTGCCTTTCGTGTTGCATCAGAGTGACAGGGCCTTTACACTCTAAAAAAAGGAGGGTGTAGGCGTTACACCCCTTGTCACATATACGACACCCCAAAACTTCAGTTGGACGTACAGCGCGCTGACGTCGAATTGACTGCCCCAACTTTTGCGAGAAGGTTGATGACGGTGCGATATAACGTATTCAACAGCTAAAGTACGTATCAAAGTCTACAGGAAAAAAACACACAGGTTTCGCAGTTGAGCCAAGAAAACCCCGATAACTTTTTTTGCAGTCAGTCACACTTACATTAACTATTTTAATGAGTTGTACAACTCGGTTATCAAGCGGCTCGTGAAATTTGGTAGCGTCGGTACAACGTCAGTGCGCTGTACATCCAACTGAAGTTTTGGGGTGTCGTATATGTGACAAGGGGAGTAACGCCTACACCCCCTTTTTTTTAGAGTGTACCACTTGCCGGAGAAGTAAAAACAAACACACAGGGACAATGGTGATGACGTTTAGCTAAATGTTGGCTACGCCATTGCCGTAGCATTGACTGCGCTGTTGGTTTCGCCTCAATTTGCACGCTAGAGTCAGCAGATTTTGTCAAGTTGCTATGGCAACAGCTGCGTCCGTTCTAACAAAATGGGCCAAAAACCGGCTTGGTTGGAGCCGACGCAGCACTTGCACCCCAGAAAAGGATTAACATCGCAATCCGTTGCAGTCGCACTCGGTCCGAATCAACGCAAGTGTTTGAATAGCCCTTAAAGGCCCGTTTACACACTTGCAACCGAGTATGAGCGAGTGAGATACGACCGGTTTTTAAGCCTCTTGCGACGGCGTATGACCAGATGCGCTGCTGTTGAGCAGGTTTTAAGATGTCGGAAGAGGCTTCAAAACCGGTCTATCGTCTCAGCCGGTACTGCTCGGTGGCGATTGTGTTAACAAGGCTTAAGTTGACCGTGACATGTATGAGGAGAATAATGACAGGTTTTCGTATCCGCAAGTGAAAGCTACGTGCTTGTTAGACTAATTAATCGCCTACTTTTTACACCAAACCCCACTGTGGAGATGAAAAGCCCGTCGTTGTCCTCCTTTCCCCTGAGCCCACACATTTCAGTGTCATCTTAAAAGTGCTCTTAGGAGGTTCCTAAGATCGCCTAAATATGGCGACAAGTAACTCTGCGGGCTCTAAGCATCCTAGAAAATCATGAATTGTAGAGATGAGCGGCCGATTTTTCTTATAACAAATTAAAGACATTTATAAATCTCTGTAATGCGAAATTAGAGCGCAGCTCTTGACGAGGAGTAGGGAAGGGTATGGAGGAGAGGATATGTCCTTCCTTCTCCTCCCCTCCGCCTCCTCCTCCCCTCCTTTTCCTCTTCCCATTCTCATCATCCTTTTCTCCTCCTCCGCATCCCCTCCTCCCGCCTCCTCCTTTACCCCCTCCTCCCTCTCCTCTTCCCCTCTTCCTTCCCTCCTCCTCCGTACTCTCCACTCCTCTTCCTGCGTACCCTCCCATTCTTCTCCTCCTCCTCCATACCCTCCCCTCCTAGCACAGTTTTTCCGCTATATTTAACTGAAAGATTGACGCCCCATGACCTCAACGCCAATTCAATTCTAAATATAGCGGGGAAAATGACGTCACATGACTTGGTGTCACGTCAGCTATGAACAAATTCAGTTTCTCCCCTAGATTCAGCGAGAAAACTGGCGTCACGTGACATCAGCACCAATTTAATTCCTCGCTAAATTTAGCGGGGAATGGAATTGCTGTTGAGGTCCCGTGACATGAATTCTACGCTAAATTTAGTGGGGAATTGAATCGGTGTTGAGGCCACGTGACGTAAAATTTCCCGCTAAATCTGGCGCGGTCACGGCGACGACGACGGCGACGCTACGAGACACAAAAACGGGCACCTAAGAGCTGCGCTCTAAAAAGCAATCAAAGAGCGAACACACCGAGGTCATCTCCGGCGACGAGAGAAGCATTGCTCCTGAAGCGTGACCATTAAAAACGCGACATTTCGTTGAGATTTCGAACGCTGTTATTACAAAATATGTATAATCTGGTAGATGATAGAAGAAAAGAATGGTAGACAAAAGAATATGTTTTCGCGGAGAAACATGCGGACCAAATTAGAGCAATCTTTTGTTGCGTTTTTTTAACTAAAACACTGTTTACCTAACAGGATGTGCGCGGGACCAGACGCGAAAATCTGGCATTCTATTATGCGCATGTTAAAAACGCAGGAATCTCCTCTTTTCCCCTGAGCCATATTCTTTTTTTTTTTTGGATGTCTACAACGGTATGAACGTATAAAAGAAAAACAACTAGAGCTTCATAGCGGGAAAGTGACATGAACAAAGGTCTTTGAAGTGTAAACCAACTGCGTCACTTCCTTCGCACTGCTGCCAAATGTTTTGGTGTACCAAAGGGTGCGCTTCAAAGGAGAGCCAAACGACTCGGAAAATGTAAAGAGCTAGCGGCTCTACAAAAAACGGCTGGGCTACAGAAGGCGCGTTCTTTCCGACGTTTGAAGTTTCAAGAACATTTCTGCTGTACCATCTCACGAAGGACAGAAGAAGTGAACAAGCAGGTGGGAGAGCAGCGCTGCTCTAATGTCATCTCCCCAAAAGGCAAAGTTGATGTTGGCGAATGCAACCAAGAACCGGCGTTCTACTGCCCTTCCCCAACCAAGACAAAAAAACAAACAAAAAACAACAAGCCGTAAAACTGAAGAGAAAGATCAGTAGTTGTTCCCCGAAGATACGCACAGTGTCCGCATTCTGCCCAACGTGCGATGCACTCCACAGAAGACTGGAAGTGCCTGGTATGCAAACATATTTATAGCGAAGGAGCCCCGCCCCACATTCAGTATGAATTGAGTGCATAAAATGCAAAGGCGTCGGCTCATGAATGTTGAAGAGTTCGTTGGAGCTCACACAGTGCGTCTCGAGTTTCTTTATTGCAAAAACTGAACGCATATCAGGTTTTTAAAGTGTCACCTCATTGTACCCCACTACGCTGTTCGATTTTGCCCCGCAGGGCGGAGCAAAATGAGACATTGTGTGACTTTCATATGTCAATGTCCCCTTCTTTCTGTCTTACAATTTTTCTTCATTTTCCTTCCCAGTCTCAGGTTTTTAAAACATCATGATCAACATACACCAGCTCGCCTGCACCTTGACAATTTTTTCGTTTTTCATATAGTGTTGTTTTGTTTAATGTTCCCCTTGCTCGAGTAAGATAATATTTACTCAGTATAGATTGAAGACATCTAAGAATATTCTCATGCAGTTGTTTTAAATTTTGAAGCACAAAATAAAAAAAAAACATTGACTCCTGAACTTAAATTTTTTTTTGTCTCATTTTACTCCACCTTACCCCACATGTGCGGGTACTAGCCACACCTTCTCGAATCTCAAGGCCTGCGCGTTTCAATTTGAGTGTCTCATCCGGCAGACCAGCCTGGAGCACCGATGAACTCGAGTGCTGCGACAGCATTCAGGTGGGTCCAATCAATCAGAGCAACCCCCGGAGTCTTTCATACCTGCCATTAGGATTCCAATCGCCGACGGCAGCGCCGAATCTCCCCTAACGGGTGTTGGGTTTCTACAAAGACAACGAGAAATAAACCCGAAGAATACGCACGCCGTCGTCTACGGAAATGATAGGTAATGGGAGAGGATGAGAGAAGCGTCGTCCCTCCTCTCCTTTTCTCTCAACCACGGCGACAATAGGACGCAAGTTTGTTCGCAGTTCGGAGCAGCCTCCGAACTCCGAACGAGCTTCCTTCCTATTGTCGCCGAGTTTGAGAGACCTCCGACGCTTCCGGAGCGATTGCACTGGACAATGCGTCGCTCGATTGAGATCAGCTCGGCAACAGCGCATGCCCAGTTATAACCGCTTCTCATTATATCGTCAATCAATCAACGCAAAGTGCGCCGAGCCGCTGGTGTTTCGCGGTTTAAGAGGGGATTTAACCTCGATTAATTTTGTAGCCTTAATTTTTCTCATTAAATGGCGCAGAAGTTTTCCGGAACAAAAGACTTCCTCGCAGCTGCGCTTGCAGGTCGGGCGCTCGGAGTTGGCTCGGGCCATGGGCGGTTCGCCGATGAACTAAGCGAATGAAATTTTGTTCTACATGCGTCCGCCGCTACTGGCAGTGGCCAACTGCCGGCACGGAGAACGAGTTAGTCAAATAACTGACTTTTATATCCGACTGGCTCCGAAATCGGAAATAGGTCCGAACAATTTAAACATATTTTGTGAACACCCTTTTTGCTGATGGTGTTGTGCTTTGATAGAGTACTCCGGTTTTTTAGCGTTTGCAAGTGCATCATTCGCATGCAACTGACGCTTTGATATTATGTATTGGCTTTGGCGGCGTTCATCAATTCTTCGACGCTTTGAGTTTGGTGCCGACGAACACGCGGCGGCGTGATGTAATAAACTTTTGCAGCGTGAATTTCATTGTTAAACCTCACTCCACGGAGTTCAGCCTTTAGATGCGAGAATGTAATGAGCAGCGTCAGACCACGCACGAGTCGCGGTCGTAGGTAGAAGAGGGCTTCTGACCGCGGTGCAATTTTTGGCGCTTGGATGTACGGTGCGTTTTATGCTCGCTTTTGTATTTGAAAAGCACGTGCGTGCTGAGCTGTAAAGATTGCATGATGAGCAGTGCAATTTTCACAGCACATAAGTTTATAAACAAAAAGCCTCTGGTCAGTGCGTTCATCAGTGTTTGTGCGTATGGAGGGTACTCTGCCCGCTTTTCGAAGCGGCGAACAAGTCTGTGCTGAAGTGTAAGAATAGCACGCTGGACTGTGATTTTGTAGACATATGAACGTTATATAAGCTTTTTTCAGCATTTTCTCAATTTCACTCATAAAGCGAGATATTAAAAAAAAAAAATAAAAACATAGTACTTTAGCGTCTCATCAAAACGCTAACAATGGTTTCCTTTATGGGATTTTTCGTAAAAAACCGATCTCACCGGTTAGTTTGTCTGCGCCACGGCTGTCGCCATGCATCGTGGGAACTGTAGCATAGCCTCCTGTATGCGGAGAAAGCCTGGCACGTCGCGAAAAGAGGCGGGGCGGCCTCCGGAAATGGAAAAGGAGGGGCGGGGAAACGGGAGAGGAGGGGAGATTGCCTGCTAGCGCCACACAAGAGCGAGCGGCCGAACGCAGAAACACTTTTTTTTTTTCCTCTTTTCTTTTCGGTATCGTGGAGAGGAGAAACTCAACGTCAACCATTTCCCTTTCCCGTTCCTCCCTGCGTCCGCTTCTCCGCAACGGTCCTTGAACGGTCGTGGTCGTCGGTTTTGTTTGCGCTGGAGGTTGTGCGACGAACTGCCCGGAAAGGTTGGGATCTGGTGCTTGGAATGTTCGGCGATTCATGGGCCATATACTTCGTTTTACCTTAAATTTGTATGAAGTCAAAGATACAATTCGTTCCATCTTACTCTGTTTCACCTTGTGTTGTACCGCAGGGAAGGCTACAAGAGCGAGCTCCTTGCTCTAGGGCACATCTCGGCGGCACAAGCTCTCGTGCACCAAGGGCAGCTGCCAACGCTATAAGTTCGCGCTTCTAGCCTTCGCTGCGGTACAACATAAGGTGAAATGGAGTTAGCGAAGGCAATGCTAGGCGTGCGAGCCGAGCACTCATACGTTCCCTGCTTGCACGCGCGCTCATGCAGTTAATGCACATCCTCGGGCTATCCTCTCACGTTTATTGACGCTTTCAGGCAGCTGTGCATGGGCGCCGCCATAACCGACCTGCAATTTTTGTTTCTTCTTATTCTGTTCGCTCCACTTTACCATTGCCACAGCAGGACAGGTTATTGCCACTTTAAGTGCTACTGTGTCCTTCTCCCCAGCATAGGCCTCTGTGGAGGCTCGTCAACACCCGCTTTAGTGGCTCGGCATCTCGGTACGACAAGAGAAAGTCGGCAATGGCGGCTCAACCTGGCGCGTGCGTAAAGCGTCTATAACTTCGCCTTCGCCCGTACATAAGCGAGATTGACACTTTGTGCAGTGCTGCTTTGCTCGAGTGCGCGTGCGAGGCAGACTCCGCCGACGCCACCGGCATGGTTCATTGTTGACAGCGCCCTTTCGAATCGCCACAGCCGTTACTCCCAGAGTACGAAAACGACGGTCACGAAAACATAAAAACAAACGAGGTTTCAGGAGCGGCCGCTGCACGATCCAAGCGCTCGCACACTATCTCTGCCCTTTCTGCTCTACGTTACCATATTTGTCACCGTTCCGCGCGCTTCTCCTCTCGTTTTTCCTGCGGCCGCGTTCCCTATGGCTCCGTCGTCGATGTTCCAGGCTTTCTCAGTATTGGCGACGTGCGCGATTGAAAGCGTCGCTGTGGTCGGCCTTCCTCGATTGGCCGAATGCAGACTATGAAGTCAGCAAAGGATTTCTCATCGACGGAAATAAGAGGAATGGAAGAACTTCAATTCCGACGGTGTTGGTAGTGTTGCTTTACGAGCGCGTTGATTTCAAGCTTCCACCATGCTCCTTACAAACACCATCGAACTTGTTGTTCGCAAGGTAATGACGTCACGAAAGGTAACCATAGGAGGGCGCCACTAAAACATATCGCCGCTATAGCCCCGAGAGCGAACACAAGCGTCGCTGTGGTCGGCCTTCTAGGATTGGCCGAACGCTGACTATGACGTCGGAAAGGGGATTTATCATTGACGAAATAAGAGGAATGAAAGAGCTTCAATTTTGACGGTGTTGGCAGTGTTCCTTTGAGAGTGCAATGATTTCAAGCTTCCACCATGCTATTTACAAACACCATCGAACTTGTTGTTTGCAAGGTAATGACGTCACAACGGGGAACCATAGGAGGGCGCCACCAAAACTTCTCGCCGCTAATAGAGGACGCTATGACTGTAGTCTTTCTGCACGTGCAACAATTCCGCTGGGGCCTGGGCGAACAGAGTACGAGAGGGCGCGAGCTTTACCATGCAGAGGAGCAAAGGCGTGGGACGCTTATAGGAAGTATTCACTGGCGGCCATAGCAGTGTGCAAGACTGCTGAGCGCGTGCTAATGGCCAGCTTCCACAGTTCTTTTGTAACGTGTATTTCGCACCCTCAAGATTGCCGGTCTTAACAGCCTATTAATGTGGGCTCGTTTAGAGCATGCGCTCTAGACATCACCCACAAATATGGCGCCCAGTGAATACTCCTTATTGAGATCGTTACATTCTTGCGAGACCGCACTGAGGCGCGCGGTATTTATGACGTAGTATAGAGCGCGCGTGTACAGCTTTGAGTGGCACTCAAGCTGTGCTACTGCACGGGCGCCGGTAGCTTTAACTTGATGGCCACGATGCCAAGCGAACGATGCTCGGCACGTGCCGTTTGCTTGACAACGAGTGAAGCCGAGATCGGTTTTTTACAACGTTGGTTTTTCCTAAAGCCCCTCGATGTGTTTGGCTTTGTCTTGCAAGTAGCGTAAAATGTGCCAGTGCACAAGGCATTAAAGCCCCTTCATGTTTCAAAAGTAGCGCAAGGGTGCGTCGATGCACGAGGCACGTGCAACGTGCAGCCCTTGGGAAGATCATGACGGCACAGCGCAGCACTGAGCTAGATTTCAGTCGCCATGTTCTTTCTAGAAGTGGCGCGCGGCACGTGTCTCGAGCTTTTCCACAAAAATGATTTGCCCCCCTTTTCCCAGGATGGAGGGACTTTACGAGGCCTTAGAGTTCCTGTATAGACCTTTTCTTTAACGGCGCCGCCATCTTGAGAATTGCTGCGCCGACGACGCCATCTAGCGGCTTAGAAAAAGAAATACCGGCTAGTTCTGGCAGCACAGCTATCTGGGTAGGCAACAGTGTGGGTATGGGGGGAACTTGGCTAGACTTGGCTATGGTGGGCTGCAATAACTTGGTTGGAGCTTGTCCGGTTGAATCCAGCTGGCTACTCATAGGCCATCACCTTGCCTCCTCGAGAGAACGACGACGAAGACGGTGGGGTGTTTTGATTGAGTTTCCGCAACGAAAGAATATATTAGCCGTTTAATGTAGTTTATGCAGGTAAGCTCTCGGCATTTGATAGCTTCATCTTGAGTGGTGGCATGTAGACTTTTTCAAACATTTCATATACCATGGGGCTTCCAGTGATAACCTAAATGGACCACCTGCACCGGGAATTAAACTCGGTCCTCTTGTCGTAAACGAAGTGGTCGTGAGCTTAAACGTGACGTTGAGTCTGATACGAATCTCTCGCGATTCAAGCTCGCAATCGACTGACTTCATAAATACGGATTCTTGGGGAAAATGCGAAGCTCGATAATATTGCAGCCACACTCGCGCTGCAGCTTCTTGTGCTCATGGCACTCTTTCTGCTATTGCTCTTATGCTTTTTAAAATTATTTATCCATCCGAAAACCACTCAGTGGTAGCCAGACAACCGTAGATTTTCAGAAATTGCAGCACGGTAAAAAGGAGCACTCGGAACTAACTCGTGCACGACGTCCGTTTTTAAGCCTTTTCGTCCATACCCCTGGCGGTTGCATACCCTGTGTCAGCGGGCAATCTAAAAATGCACCAGGTCGAGGGTACGTCAGTTACTGGCTGGTTTGAGGTTATGCGAAAAAGGTCTATAGGCTCCCTACGGGAGCCAGAGTTGCGCGTTTGATTCCACATGCCGCGTGCCGCCCTCGCCGCTATTCGCCGAGATCCGATCACGTGAGGAGCCGTATCAAGTGTCGTGCAGCAAAGTAGACGTTGCACGCGCCCCGGCGTACGTTCCCAGGCTTTTGAGCCCGCCGCGCGCCTCGAACGCGCGGCGCTGCTATTCGCCGAATTCAGTCACGTGAGGAGCTGGATCCACATGCCATGCGTGAACGCGCAACTCTGGCTCCCGTAGGGAGCCTATAGACCTTTCCGATGTTTACAAAATCACAGTCCAGCGTGCGATCTTCATAGCCCAGCACGTGCGTGATCGTCGCTTCGGAAAGCGAGCAAAGCACGCGCCATAAGCACGAACGCTCAAAATGGCACCGGCCACAAGCTCGTTTTTGGAAAGGTCTATACAGGAACTCTACGAGGCCTGTGTTTCGAGCGACCCCTGGAGGCAAATAACGGTGGCTGAGCACCCGCTCGTGGAACGTGTCTTGCCCGTTTCCACAGCAATGGTTGGCGGAAGTTGGAAAAAACGCCTTTATTAAGGGTCTTGCCGAAAGACTGCAACATTTGTTTTTCGTCTAGAAAATGTGTTTGAATAAATCGACCCAGAGTTCTCAAAACCTGTGCATTCGGATTCTGATATCACCGCAGTGAGATCAAGCGCAGACACAGAGTGGATACGAGTGCTACGTCAGCGTTAGGCTGGAAGTCGTCTCCTGTCAACGCGTCGAAAGACGCTCAGCGTCGGGCTGGGGTCAAATTTATGACTTGTAACCATTCACGTGTCATGACGTAAAGTTGAAAAAGGGGGTGTCGGTAACTGGCCTGTCTGAGATTACGCATGTATGACGTAGTGATGTAGTGAAAACGCGCAATGCCTCAACGCCGCGCGCGTCCCTTTCACTTTCAAAACCGATTCAGCGAGAAACGCTAGATTGAGTCGCCATTGCCGACTCAGTAGTACCTAAGGACACAGTAGCATCTAAAGTGGCGATTAACCTGTCCTGCTGTGGCAGTGATGAAATGAGGCGAACGTAATAAGACTAGACAAAAACTGAAGGTCGGTTGTGGCGCCGTTCATGGCACAGCTGCCTGAAAGTGTCTACAATCAGAGACAACATTTTCTGGCTTTTCCTAAGTGAAGACCGCGCCAGCACTGCAGTAACTGGCGCTCAATGTGGGGGAGCGCACTGTACCCTATCTTTGGCCTCATTGCCAAGAAATGTTGACCCCGAATATAACAGAGTAACCCAGCCAATCAAGTTTGCTTTCCGTGGAATTTAAAAAAAAAGAGAAAAGCGTGCGTGTATAACGTTGAGCGGCTATCAAGCTGCGCCATTGTACGGACGCCTATAGCTTTGGAATTGTGCTCTTATATGTAAGACTAGGGTACCTAAATGTGCTTTCGTTTAGGTTGGTGCCACTCTTCGTAGGTGGTGGTGGTACAAAATTTATTGAGCTTCTTTAGGAAAGCTCCAAGGTCGGGGTGGAGCCCTCAGTTCAGTGCTTCCAGCTGCAGCTCTTGCCCGCCGGATCAGGGCGGGCGGGTCGTTGGGGGAGGAGCTGCACATCGAAACTTCCTAGGTCTCTCGTTCGGAGGGAGGGATGGAGGTGGGGGGGGGGGGGGGAGGGGTGGGAAGGGAAGGGTTAGTAGCACCCGATGCCGACAGCATGCGCTTAGAGGAAGACTACAAAAATATAGCTGGTAACGAGAAGGCGCCGTGTAGCACTGTCAACTCCAAAAGCTTGTGTGGGGAGACTTTTGTTCACGCGTTCTAGAACAAAAAAAAAAAAAGAAAGAAGATGCGCGTTCAGAACAAAACGGCCAGGTGCCATCAACCTAACAAAAAGAGCACATGATGGCACGCGCCGTTTAATTGACACGGGGTACGACCGAGATTGGTTTTGCAGGAGAACATCGAGATTTTATTGCCGTCTAGAGTATGGGTCAGAAACGATGTATGTATGACGTAGTGATGCCAGGACAACGAGCAATGCCTCTCTGCGTCACGTCTTCTTTTCACTTAGAAGAGTAATATGACCGCGGCCGATGCAGCTCAACGCAAAACCAAAAGGACTCATCTTACTGATAAGTTTATTCTAACGGCTTGTACAGTCCTCTTGATACATTTCGGTTTTCTTAGCTATTCATTGGGCCATCTGTTTTATGTGCTTTCGGATTGCGCGGGTTAATGCATGTCTGCACGAGTTCGTAGACTGTAGGTCCGTTCGATTCGTTTGAACTGGCTGAACTGGTTCAGCAGTGAAGGAACTGACGCATGTGATTCAGCCGGATGTTGTACGGCCGCTGCGTTCGATTCATCCCAGTTTTGAACGAGTTCATACGCAATTCCTCAAAACCTCACACATGCTCCGAAGTTAGTTCAGCGTCCGTGCAGAAGCAGACGACGAGGGCAAACAACACTCGCGGTGCCATTTCTAGGAGCTCTTGCTCAAATATCTGCATGTTGAAAAATAGAGCCCTTTTGAAAGTCACGTGCTCATTGTTAAAATATATGAAACACTCCACAATGGTGGGGCGAGCGAACCCATAGATTGTGAGATTCCGAAACTACATAAGCTAGAAATGAAGTATCATTAGTAGAGCTTTTAAGGTTCGGACATTGGCGGTGTCTTTTTTGTCCGCCATTGAGCAGGGATCCAGATCTTCCAACAGAGGGCACCTTATCGAAAGGAGTCTATAACGCCAAGATGAGGGTTAAATTTTTTCTCATTGATGAAAATTATGTACTCCTTGTGGAGACGGCAGCGAGATCCGAACGGCGGGTATGAATCCGCTCCAATACATTATTTTAAAAGCGAGTTACACACCTACTCGCGCAGGTTTTGATCACCGTAGTAAGTTTTGAAAGATTGGATTACGTGAATGGTTTCATTTTGATCCTACGTGCTGATATTTTTTTTTTTAGAAAACACGGGGTGGGTATCCCGCTGTTGATATTCCCCGTCTTCACTAGCTCTTTGACGCAGACTGACAACTCCGATGCATTGCAGATATCTGCGATTTAGTACATTGGCACTCGCATTCCCCCGTAAATGAGCATAATATACTGCATGATTTTTTCCGCTGGTATCCATGGCCACCCATTAACTGGCCTGGAAAAAGCGCCGAGAATTCGCATTGACTTGGTAGCTTCACACATATCTCTCTTGAGAATCAGAATGAACTCTTTAACTTAACTCCAGAGTGAAGGTCGACCACTGAATAAAGCTTGGGTTTGGGCTAGTTGGTTACTCATTGTATTTGTTCTGCGCTGCTAAGGTTTACAAACTTGGACAAAGAAGACTAGAAGGAGGAAGGAGGAAGGAGGGAGGGATATCTAATCTTGAGATGACCCTTGCATGACTGTTTTGGATCTGTTTATGTCTTTCCCTTTGTTCTTTTTCTTTTCTATGTGTTTTTTCTCTTTCATCCACGGTGTGGAAGGAAAAATAAACCAGTTGTTAGTTGCGCCTTCGTGTGTATGTGTAGTCCTTCTAGTCTTCCTTTGTCCAAGTATGTAAACCTTAGCAGCGCAGAACAAATACGTCGACCACTGTATTGGCCAAGGCCACGCTCTCGTCTGGCATTTGTCTTTGAAGTGACCGCTAAGGCGCGCTGCCGCCAGCAAACACCCTACACAAAATCATCTTGATACTGCGAACCTATAGTCAAGATGCGAAACTCGAGACTTGATATTAATCTACTATTCCTAAAAAATGCAAATTATATCGTGGCGTATGCATTCGAAGGGTATGAACGCCTATGGAAACGATTTGAAGCTGTCGGTAACCATTAAAAATAGACTGAAAAAAATAATGAAAGCCGTTTACAACTCCCTGTAACGCCGAATTAGAGCGCAGCTCTAGAGCAGGAGGAGGGGAAGGTACGGAGAGGGGGCTATGCCCCTCCTCCTCTCCTGCTCGCCTCCCATTTAGGCGAAATTTTTCTGCTAAATTTAGCGGAAAACATTCCCCGCTAAATTTAGCGGTGAAATTTTTCCGCTAGATTTAGCGCGGGAAATTTTTCCGCTAAGTTTAGCTGGGAAATGTTTTTCGCTAAATTGAGCGGGGAATTTGTTCGCTAAATTTAGCAGCGAAATTTACCCATAATGCACTGCGCAGTTACGCCGACGCCAACGCCTGACGCCGCTCAAGCCGGAAACGGGTACCCTAAGAGCTGCGCTCCGAAAAAACATTTCGTGCTGAAAATGTTTTTAGTACACACGAATAAATTAAGAGGCACATAAAATATTTCGTTTTTATACTTGAAAAGTAAAGAAACGCGAACGAGCTAATCAAACACGAAGAATTTATAATGCAGCACACACAATGGCGTTGAGGAAGAACCACCAACTAAAGCCTAAAGCAAAGCGCGCATGAAGGCACCTTACTAAAGCCCCTTCAAAAAGGCGTTGTTTACAAGTACCTCCAAATGTTGTTGCAGAAACGCACAAGACGCGTGCCACGAGCGGGTGCTCCGACGCCTTTCGCCTCCAAAGACCGCTCATTTCACTGCTGCGCCTCCATTTGCTTCCAAGGGCCGATCGAGACATGGGCATCGCGCACGGTCGCCTTTAAAGCTACTTGCAAGAAAACCGCAAACACATCGAGGTGCTTTAGAGCCTACACATGCAAAAGGCACCCTTCGATTCCGCTCCGGAAGCCGATCACAGCGGCAGCCCTAACGCGTGGCTGTACTGATTATGCGCCGCCGCTTCACGACTCCTGCACTCCTTTGAACTCAGACAGAACTAGTTCTGAACTTTCTGACCGAATCTAACCGACGTTGTATGTGTACTCGAGGCTATATTTCGCCATATGTGCGAGCTAAGCAGAAGACACGAGCGGAATGTTTCTATGACCTGCACTTACGTCACACCAGCTGCCACTGTGATGGTCTTGCTGCTGAGCACGTACATTTTGCAGCGTAAAGTTTGTAGAGTCGCATTTTTCTTTCGTGGCGAGAACAACTAGAAATGACCTCCTATATAGTGCCATGACGCTACGCAACTCGGCCGAACTGGCATATTTCTTCTTTTTTTTGCCTTTTGAGCTTGCGGATTGCGTAGAATCAGAGAGCTTAGTGGGATGACCACATTCATGGTTGTCACGCGATTATCATCAACTCGTCCTCCTTGACTCACGCAACAAATGCCCAAAACAGGGTCTTTCGACACAAATAGATGATGAAACGGAGTATGCTCTGAGCTCTCATGCTGGGATACGCCACAGCGCATGCTTTTTGGAAGCGTAAAATGGGTCAGAAAATGACCGAGATCTGAAACGGGCGATGGCAGCTAGGAAACTATACCAGGGCTGTGAGCAAAATTCCCTGTAAAATTCACGCCTGGCGTTTCTTACAAGCACCGGCAACCCCTATAGGCGAACGCGCGAGGCACGTATCGGGAGACCGCAAGTGACTACCGGACCATAATATGCTTTCAGAGGCCGCTCCAGAGCCGCTCATTTCTGTGCTGTATCACCATTTGCTTTCAATGATCTCACGAGGCAGGGACCTCGTGGATCTATTTATTTAATACAAGTATTTAAATGGTTCTCATGTAATAATTTGTCACTTTTCATAAATAGGCTTTTTACAACAAAATAGGCCACAATTTCAATAAGCACTCATGCGTAATTCACTAAATATGCCAAATATTTATATTCTAAAATATTTTAGTTCAATTTGCAGTCATAGATTACTATTTATATTGCATTAACAACCAAACATTTGATATTACTACACCTACATTATTTGGCAGGATAACAATATCATTTCATTATCTTTTGAAGCTTAAAGCTTTTAGAATTGCAGGCAACCATTGAGAACTCAAGCTTGATGCCAACTACAGATCAAATCGTTCGCAGAAAAAAAACTCAGTTTTTAAACCATGTGTAGTGAGTAGTAGGAAACATGTACCAGTTTGCACAGCTGTCACTCGAAGCCCAGAGGGGCGGGGCCAAACCCGATCCGACCAATCACAGCGCAGTAAGGCGGGGCCAAACCCAATCCAACCAATCACAGCGCAGTAGGGTGGGGCCCTTTCTCTCTCTCCCAGTCCAGTGACGTGAGGTCACGTGACCTACGCGGTACGTGACCTCACGTACCGCGTACCTCGGGGGGCGGGACCCGGGCGAGCTCCGATTGGTCACTGGCTGATGCGCTGTGGGCGGGGCCATCGATGCCCACGGCCTGTCATTGGTCACTGGGATGTGAGAGAGGGAAAGGGCCCCGCCCTACTGCGCTGTGATTGGCTTGGATTGGGTTTGGCCCCGCCCTCCTGCGCTGTGATTGGTCGGATCGGGTTTGGCCCCGCCCCTCTGGGCTTTGAGTGACAGCTGTGCAAACTGGTACATGTTTCCTAATACTGTAGTGAAATTACTGCACCTAAAAGAAACATGACACAAACGGCACAAACATTTCAAAAGAGGAATTAACAAAGAAGTCAAAATTTTCCATACTTGAAAGATATTACATTTTATATTAAAACACTTTTGCACCATCATACCTCGGCAAACCTCACTCACACTCACTCACCCTCATCTTTATAGGTGAGGTGACGGTGAGTGAGTTTCTCAACCAGGAAAATTCATGAGTGTGAGCGTGAGTGAGGGCCATGCGTGCGTGAGGGGCGTGAGGGCCATGAGTGCGTGAGGGCGGTGAGTGCGTGAGTGTTGGCGTGAGGGCCATAAGTACGTGAAGGGGTATGAGTGCGTGAGGGCCGGGCGGTGAGTGCGTGAGGGGCATGAGGGCTATGAGTGCGTGAGGGGTGTGAGGGCCACGAGTGCGAGAGGGCCGTGAGGGCCATGAGTGCATGAGGGGCGTGAGGGCGGTCATTGGCGTGAGGGCCATCAGTAAGTGAGGGGCGTGAGGGGTATGAGTGCCTGAAGGCCGTGAGGGCGCTGAGTGAGTGAGGTGCGTGAGGGCCATGAGTGCGTGAGGGGCGTGAGGGGTATGAGTGCGTGAGGGGCGAGACGAAGTGAGGGTGAGTGAAGGACTGAAGGTGGGTGTGACTGTGAAGATGAGGGCGAGTGAGGGGCTGAAGGTGAGCGTAGCTGTGAGGGTGAGGGTGGCTGTGAGGGTGAGGGTGAGTGAGGGCGACCTAAATGCCGAGCTCTGTGCTCAACACACTTGTCATTTGTGGTTTCAGTAGATTACACCTGAATTTAGTAAGAGAAAGTTTGTCTCGAGATATAAGAAGGAAAATTATGGTATTACATTAGATATCTTGTATGTAATTGTAAAATGGCAGGCACAAAAAATTGCAGGGAAGAGATTTAAAATTTTCGGAAGTTGTTAGATCAGGTTCAAATGCATCAGCTCTAAAATTTTCTACATGTTATGATAAGCAGAAGAAAAACGAGGACATTCGTGCTAGAAGGACATTCGTGGGCCCGGTCAGTTCTCATTAAATATTATCTCATGGTACAGTGCGCCTCAAACTTAACGCCCCCGCGGCATTTGCCGTTTCTGACAGGCCCATGCGGCGGCCGATTGAAATATCTGAAGAATCTTTGGGTTCCCGATATCTATCCCATCCTGAAAATGCGTCCCGAACGATTTGGTGGCAATATTTAATAGTAAGTAGCCAACAAGAGCTCAATGTTTCGGAACCCAGTGGCGGCGTTAGGTTGGGGGCGCACTGTACATATTCATCCTCATTAAACAGACGTTTATTCACAACCTCACCCGTGGTAGAGGTGCGCTTTATGATCCTCATCCTTTACTTTAGTGCCACTTCGCTTTACTGCGGGGCTGCGTAGCGGCCGCTGGACTCACACCCCGATGTCTGACGAAAATAAAAATACTGCCTCAACGACCTGCGACGTTTGTTCCTCTCTATCGATCCAGAACTGCCAGCGTGACCTGCGAGAATTCTCAGGCCCGCCTGAAGCCGACGTCCACGACTTGCTCAAGCACAATGACCGAGTAAACCAGCACAATCTTTGGGACTGACATGATGAAGCTCGCCAACGTCGTATTTTCTTATGAAGGGCACTTCCCTTCAGTGCTACGACATCGCGAAGGAAAAATCATTTGATGGGACGGATTTCAGACCGCATTCGCAGACGTTTTCAGGACAGCAAAAACGTTGCCAGCAACAAGCGCGTGACAAGTTATCCTACCGTTAAAAAGGGCCGACACAATCCTCTACGTCGTACATTGAGGAGGCTCCTCGTCTCTGTAACCATGTGAATTCAGCCGTGTCTGAGGATGACAAAATCCGCCACCTCTTTAAGGGCTTGTTCTAGGAACTATTGTCTGTAGTTGCCCAGAAATATCCCCCACCGTTCAGCAGCTTATCGCTGAATGCAAACGCTACGAGAACCTTCAAAGTGGTCGTATATCGAAAGTACCATCTGCCGGTCTTCCACATTTTTCGATTACACTTAGTGCCGCCAACCTTCCGACGCTGATCCGCTCAATCATCTGTGAGGAATTGCGTGACTTTCTATCTTCATCTACCACTTTCACCAATCGGGCGACACTCTGCAGCAATCGAGCCAAGCACCCACTTACCATCAAATCGTAAATGACGAGTTGTGCACCGCACTTCATCCGGCGGCCTCTATACCCTACGCATTCCCACCAGCACCACTTTCGTTACCTTCTCGTTACGCTATGCAGCAGGAAAAGCAAAAGTTTTTTTTTTTATCCTATGCAAAAACAAGACACACTTCGATCATCACCTCGACACTATGGACCTATCTGAAGGACAGAGGTATGGCGAACAAGAGACTAAAGCCCAGTTTGCTTTTACAAACACAATGCCAGTCACGTCATACGCTACTGCCGTCGTCACGTCAACACCAACGCTTGCAGCCGCATTCCACACAGATACTCTTACTAATCGAATGCCAGCCGACATTTTGATGACCGCCTTCCAGGAACCACCTCTGCAGGATTTGAAACACGCGGAAGATCGCCGTCTTACCCCAGACAACAAGGCTCCGTCTCGCCGTTCAATGATGCCTCGGACCCTAACAACTCATCAAACTAAAATAAGCTGTCTGTCTTGACGTCGGAGGTCAGGCTGAGTTGCCACAAACTATCACGAAAGTTCCTTCTTTTTGTCTAACCAGTATTACAGTAGAAGTAGAAAGTCAGACAATTTAACTTTTAATTGACACAGCAACCTCAAAGCATGTCAAATCATCTTCACCGCCGCTTGAATAGTCTTTACTCCAGCAACCTCTGGAGATTTTTTTTTGTTTGCTTATGAGGAATGGCTAGCTTCTATAACCTCTGGGTTGCTGTACCATTGCGGATTCAATGAATTGGTCTCCACACAGCAATGTCTTTACTGTGCTCGCGAATAACGTGATGCGGCGCGGTGGACTGCGCCGCGTAATACCTATAGCGACGAAGATGGTTTTTTACCTACCAATGAATAACTTCTGGGTAGAGTGTACACTGGAGGACTTAAAGAGGTCGTGAGACGTAGTTTCCAAATTCTGAGTTATATGTCTATTTGTAATCCTTGTACTTTATTACATAACCCATGCTCATTATTTTACTCGTCTGGATTTATTTACTAACGTAAAAAAAAACATAACTTCAGTTTTTCTCGATGCTTTCCTCTTAGTTCCACAAACACGTCACTTTGGGTGACCAATAAAAAATTATTTTTGTCTGCGCGAGGTAGCGACGTATACCAGACTCAATGCGAGCAGCCAAAACTTTAGGTATCGCTCCAACAGCGTTGCGATAATGACGTCACGCACGCGGGTCAAAAGGGTGCGTTCCAAATTTTATCCAAATAAATCCGAGTAACTCCGGCGGGTCGTGTCAAATGACAACAGAGATTGAAAAAAGATGGACTTGGGAAGGTTTTAGAACGCCAAAGTAAAAACCCTAACCCTAGAGTATAAAGTAAATTTAGGAACACGGCCCGGATGACATCTAACGATCCATATTTTTCCCAGATAACTGTACGATTGTCGTCCACCTTGAGCGCAAGCGTAGCCTCTTATAGCGCAACGGCTTCTGGGTTTCGAGCGGTACGCCGACACCCCGTTACGTCAAACAAGAAACCGCTCGTCGTCCAACAACGAGAGTAGTGGCGACGACATCGACGTCGAAGGCGCGGCTTGTGCTGGTTCTCGACTTTGTTGCACAAGCCCCACGACGAAAGAAGAGGAAGCCAGCTAGGCGTAAGACGTGTTTTTTCCCATCCTGAGAACGCCAGCCGGACCAGCTAGTGGCTCACACCATGTCTTCGATCGACAGGGTGCTCCGTCTGCTTGGTTACAAGCTCGACCGCGAGCAGGGAGATTTCAAGGCTCGCGTTTGCGATGACCACCACCCGGAAAAAACCGACACCAGCCCCTGGAGCCACACCACCGGTGTGCTGGACTCCCTGCGTCACCATAAATTCGGCCGGCTCGTCTGCAAACCGTTTTGCGCTGTTTGCCTCAAGGCTTCCTTCTGGCACAAGTGTGTCTGATGTTCTCGCGCTAATCGAGCCCTTCTTGGGAGTAAAGTCGCTCGTTTGCTTGAAAATGATGACGTAATCTTCATTTCATTTGTCAGCCGATGAGCCGATGAGAGGAAAAACCGGGCGGAAGCTTAAGTGCTGTGTCCACTGGCTTTCTTTCACACGAGACTGAAAATCACAACCAGGATCCCACACTATCAAACAGGCTTGAAACGAAACCGACGAAAATCGAAACTTGACCACTCGCTCTGGAACTCCAATGGGAATAGAAAGAACGGCAACACTCTAGACTTGCAGGCGATCCCCCGCAATTTCTCAGCGCAGTAGCGCTAAGGCATCCTCTTGCGAGAACAACAGAGCCTGCAAAGACAAATGAACGCGGACGGATCGAACACCCCTTTTTCCCCAGAACAATCGGAGCAGACGATCACGCTCATCGGGTGTCGGCGACCGTTCCTCCGGTTGCATCGTTTCCACGGTTGCCACACTCCGCGGCGCCCGGCGGCCCGGTGACAGTACTCCCTAGGCGCCAGTGTCGATTGCTACGCCATGTTTTTAGGCGGCGGAAACAGCAACCCTACACAGTAAACTTCAAGGAACACTTACAATGCTGTTTCGAAGGTGTTTCATACACAATACACCTTTTGAGAGTGCTATAGTTTTAAACAATAGGTGTAATCTTTTGGTATACCTATTGAGCGTATGAAGAGGTGGTATTATACCTTTTGGCGGCTCCGGAAAGGTGTTCCGCAAATATTACACCTCTTTCAGAGATGAAGGTGTTTCCGGTTGAAAACATTTTGCGAGTTTGCCGGGATAAAGCTGTACTGATATGAGAGACCGGTGTCATACTGGGCCCTGCGAATAACATATGGTTTGAGTACGTTGGGGGAGAGGGGGGACAAAAGTGAAGATTAAGCCAAAATTTAGGTGACTGCCCTTTCTCATAGTTTCGGTTCGGAACTCTAAACTGCGGAGACACTCTACCGCTATTACTATAAAAAAAAAAAAAAAGACATGGCCGTCGAATGGGCGGTTGGAAGTGCGTCGTTTGTCAGTCAAGGAAACCGCAGCTCCTAGGCGCCCGTATCCGGGTTGAGCGTCGTCGGCGTCGGCGTAGCCGCGCGCGTTGCATTATGGGACGTTTCTTCGCTAAAGTTAGCGAATACATTTTCCCGCACAATATAGCGGGGAAAGTTTTCCGCTGAATTTAGCCGGAAAGAATTTCTAATAAATTTAGGGGGAAAATTTCCCCGCTAGCTTTAGCGGGTTAAGTTTCTCCGCTAAATTTAGAGGGGAAATTAACGTCACGTCATCTTAACTTCAATTCAGTTTCCGCGCTAAATTTAGCGGGAAAAACTGCGTCACGACTTCGTGACACGACACCCGTGAACAAATTCAGCGGCAGGAGGAGAGGAAGAGGAAAGGAGGAGAAGGGGAGGGTACGTGGAAAAGGAGGGGCATACCTTCCCCTCCGTACTCCCTCCTCCACCTCAAGAGCTGCGCTCTAGTTTCGCATTACAGAGATTTGTAAACATCTTTCATTTTTTAAATTATTTGATCAGGTTTTTGGAGAAGCTAGACGATTTGGAATTGTTAATAAGTCACTAATGAGCACTTCCGATCTATGTTCGTCAGTTTTGTAATCGGAGCCGAACTAAAATGTTGACTATAACCATTTCTTTTTGAGGCTGGCGAAAATATGAACTGCCAATTGTATACCAAGAATTAAAAAAAATATATATGGACATTGCTTTGTATTTTTGGGAGTCTTCATTCGCCATATTTCGGTCAGTGACTCCCCTCGACGTCATCGAGAATTCGTTCACGCTTCAGTAACGAGGCGTTTCAGTAACTACGTTTTGGGGTTCCAGCCTAAAATATTGGAATGAGAAATAACAGTAGCGTTTAACAATGTTACACCGAGATACGACTTCAAATTACTTGGACATTCGTGCTTGGTATTTTATAATATGCGACAAAATAAACGCAAGAATCTACACCTTCTCGCGCGCAAACGTGGAGAGCCTTTGGGGTGGCCATGCCTCTGTCTCCGCTTTTATGATGATGATAGCACGACAGTAGCGCCACCTCTAGGTCAATCTCGAGGCCAATAGGTATTTTGAAGTTTACTGTGTACCCTTGATTGCAGGAAGAGCGCTCCGATAGAACATGGATGTTAACGGCTGTACCCGTCCTAAAGGCCAGATTGGCTTATTAACATATTAATGAGCTTCCGACGTCGTCGTGACGATCAGCATGACTGCAGGCGTGCTCTACCGAGGTTTCCTTGAACGCCGCTAGGTTCGTTAGACTGGTGGTTCATTAAAGAAGAAAGCTAGTTTGAGCTGTCAATGAAACATTGCGTGTTCACGATACGATCTTTCAATGAAACGTCGTTCGGTGAACTGATTGCCATCGCCAAAAGGAGGGGACTTTCGGTAAGATTTCGGATACATTATTCTCCTGGCGTACAAAAAAATTAACACTACAAAAAAAAAACCGAGGAAATGGCGGAATATGATCGCACGTCCGTGGATCGTCCTCAGGAATGCATTCACAAAGCCAACAGTTCATTTGCTAAACACTAATAACGAGAAGCAAAAGCTTGAAGTGAAAAATTACACCATCTTCCCGAGTGGAACCATGGGGTGATGCGGAGCATCGTGTTGGTTCCGAGGAAAGAGTCAGTTGCGTGCTGACGTCGAGAGATGGCGCCACCGACTGCCCTAGCGTTACCCCCTACGCGAGCCTTCGTCGCGGCTCGCGGCAGAGAAACTTGGAACGCTCGCCGCTCGCCGTTTATTTTTTTTCACACTTGAAGGAGAGGAGACTAGAGGAGGAGAGTTGCGCGTGCGCGCGCGGTGTGAGGAGAAGCGAACGCACGCGCAGTGCACGCAGCTGGTAGAGAGAGAGAGCGGAGAGAGTAACGCGCAGCTGTTGGAGAGAGAGAGGAGGAGAGTTGCGCGTGCGTAGTTCGAGTGCCGACTACAACGCCGACGCCACGGGACATAGACCCGAGCAAGAGATGCTCCGCATCTAAAAAAGGAACTTACCGGAAAGCATCTTGACATTGGCCTTGTAGTGCACTCGTCGTCCGACTCGGACTTCTTGCTTCGGTTCGTTGTCTCCCGCGTGTTTGGGAGGAAACGTTTTTTTTCAGGTTTGAACTACATGCTGCTACGAAAATACATGCTGCTACAATAGTGAAAAGAGGCGAAGCGCATTGACGGACAGCTTCTGGACTAACGTTGGTGCGGACAGCAAGTCGACCGACTCGACCAAGGCGACATTGCACTACACAACCGAGTGAAAGCTTGGTTGCTTGGTTAGTTAGCTTGGTGACTTGATTTGCTTGGTAGCTTGGTTGGCTTGGTCTCGGATTAGGCTGAATTCAACAGCTTTGTTTTAACCATCAGATGTTTCCTAGCCATCGAAACTTTTCGAGCTAAAACATGTTCTAGCATATTATTAATAATAAAAAAGTCTCAGGACACCAAAACGCTTATGAGGTGTGAGTGCGAAAGCATAAATGACGTTTTTCGGCTCCCTTAGTTCGTCTGTGGAGTACAGGCGTGGACGGCCACGTTTCGCTATTGCCGATGTTGCGGCCGCCGACGTTATAGATGCCTAAGGCGCCGCCATGTTCCTCGACGCCGCGAGGAGCAGAAGCGGCCGCAGCCAATTCCACCTAGAACACAACGCCTGGCCGTTTCCTCCTTTAAACATCGTCCCTAGTATATACCCTCAGTGCCCTTTGGTAGCCCGGATGAGCACCGTCGTCTGCTACATCATCCGCGACATCGTCTGCTCCATCGCCTGCTTCAATGGTTTGTGTAGCAGATCATGAAACAGATGCTCACGCAGAGTGTCTGTTGCTATTGCATACGATGAAGTTAGACGTTAACTTTGAGCGTCAAATGCACGTGTGAAAATGCCTTACTGCTGTGCGAAGGGCTGCAAAGCCCTTCGCATGACGCTGGCACTGGACACAATTTTTGAGGGCGCTGTTTATACTCCGTTCACTCCTAAGCAGAGAACGCAGCCAACGCCCCAAGCGCGAGAGCTCGAGGTCGCTGCTTTGAAGCGTTCGTCCGCAGAACGAGCGCGCGTGCTAGAAATGCACGTCTCAAAACCAATAGCGTGCTAGCTCGCGCTCCTGGCCGAGGGAGTGTTCGCATGCGCGTTGTAAATGAACTGGAAGCTCCCTATCAGCTCGCGCTCAGTAGTCGCGCACTCAGCTGTGGCCGCCAGCGAATGCGACGTAGTTGTTACCATAGAGTTAGTATAATGCACGCTAGAGGTCCAACTGGCGCTGGTGTGCTGCTGCAAATTTAAGCAGACAGCAACCAGTCCGAAATTGACTTCCGGTGATGCATTTCGATGGGGAAAAAACAAGTGCATTTTCTCTCTTCGCTCGATTATAAGAGCAAATATCACGAATAATTCGTACGTACTAAGCACATTGGAACATTTCTCAGTCGCGCAGACGAAATAATTGGTTAGTTACGGCGTTTTTATTTGAAATTCGTGGCATAAAAACGGTGCTAAAACCGCTTCGTACATGTATTTATGTGCACTGTCGGACACTGTTAGGGCGAACACGGCGTCGGTGCTTTCTAGCATGGGGGATATACGTGCCAAACGAACGAAGGACATCTGGAAATCCAAGAGAGACGGCAAGAACTACGCAGTAACACTAGATATGTGACTCCTGTGCATGCGCAGACGATCAAAATAAATTGAAAGCCATGTAGTATAGTTCGATTTCCAAAAAATAAGTACTGCTTTATTCTTTCTGCTCATGAATAGGTACGAAGATGCTTGTTCGGGGTTCAAGGCATCACCCTTACACTCCACATTTTTGCAAATAGGGAGAAGCCAGGGAACAGGTGCCCGATAAAAACTGCCCAACATAGGAAATATAAAAAGACACACCTTTGTAGCCCACATACTTTAGTTTTTACGTTCGAATGTTTTTTAAACGATCGTAAAGATGCGCACAACGGAGTCATTTTCATATAATGACAGGACGAGCATATTAGCAATATATAAGCGCCACCGGAATGCTAGCGAACCTTCAACACACTCTACATTCCTTTCGATCGTTAGTTTGCTTAGAATCGTCAGCTCGTTTTTACATACTTGCCAAGGTACAGAGGTTTGGGCCTGAAATATAGCGAAGTTTAACATCGTTCAGTGTTAAATGCTGTAACTAGAGCAATTACACTTTCACAATATTATTAAAAGTACACATTGTACGGTACAACCGAAATAACAAAAGTTATTTAGGTTATTTTCCGGCGAAAAGAAAAAATTCACGCGCGTTTTTTTTTTTTTATAGAAATGCACAGGAGCACTACAAAATTAGACTGGTTGCTGTCTGCTTCCATTTGCCTCCCGGAAGTCGCAGAGACACCAGCGCCGGTTGAACCTCTAGCGTACTATCGTGAGCAATATGAGAGGGAACAGCGGAGCGCGTGCCAAATAGCCTCGAACCCTACCCGTGGCGATACGCTGCGGCAGCTCTTGGAAAGAAGGTGGAGAGAGCGGTGCGCTTCCGTCTTCCGCCGGCACCCCCGCCACTGGCAGCTTACTTTTCACGCGGTAGAGTTCATCGCCGACTACTAACAGGCGATAACGTCTTGATACCACTTGATACCACCGTGATCAAAAACGCGGTTGGCGACAATGCTAACTATTGACGTTTGGATCTTCTATTTGTTCTATTTTTCACGCACAACCAGTAAAAAGAGAGTGATTGGGGAGCGTTGTAATCATACCCAGATACGGTTGCTTTTTGTGTTTTATTTCGAACACTGCCAGCCCACACGCCCCAGCGACACTTCCAATACGGGCAGCAAGTCCGCGATTCTTTTACCCGTCTCTAACGGTGGCTATAGAGTGCCTCATAGTGAACGAGAGGCAATAGTAAAGCTGTCTTTGGAAGGTTATAGTCAGCGAAATATTGGGTCTCTATCGGGACGCCCATTGAAGACAGTGAACAGGATAGTCCGGGCATACCAGGACGAAGGCCGGATAAAAGATGCGCCCCAGGATCAACGACCCCGCAGCACTACCATCGACCAGGACCTGATGATTGTGGCTGCCGTTAACGACGACCCATTCCAGAATGCGAAGTCAGTCCGCACCGCTCTTGAACTGGATGTCAGCGACACCACGGTGCGCCGAAGGCTCGGGGAAGCCGGACTGCGAAGTCGGGTCGCCGCTCAGAAGCCGCTTCTCACACCATCCAACAAGGCAGTCCGCTTGAAGTTTTCAACTGACCACCGCAGCTGGACTGTTAACGAATGGAAGTGCGTAGTTTTTTTACGACGAGTCAACGTTTTCAACCCTTTGGAATCAGCAGCAAAGAGTTTGGCGCACCGAATGCACACGTTATTACCCAGAAAACGCGAAGGAGGTGGCAACAAGCGGTCGGATGTCAGTGAACGTGTGGGCAGCTCTTTCCTGCAACGGCCTTGGTCCTTTGGTTAGGATCAATGAAAAATTCAACAGTGCCGCCTACTGCAACATACTGGACCACGATATGATTTCGTATGTCTTAGACGGGCCATGGCCAGAGGGCTGCTATCTTTTCCAGCATGATCTGTCACCGGTTCATGCGGCCAAAGTCGTGACGGACCTCCTGGATCAGCGAGGGGTGATGCGCCTTCCATGGTGCCCAAAGGGCGCAGATCTAAATATTATTCGAGCCAGTCTGGGGTCACATGAAGGTAAATATTTCGAAGATCCCGCTGGACACCGTAAACGCCGACGAACTTTGCAGAGCAATTCAAGAAGAGTGGGAGCGACTTCAAAGTGACAGCACCTTCATGGATGCCCTTTATGCTTCACTGCCTTCCAGGATGAAATGTGTCATTCAGGCCGGCGGCGCTCTGACGCGCTATTAAGCCACACTGAATAGAAAAAAGAATTCACACTCCAGACAGCGTTTTTCTTTTCCTTCCTCACTGCTTGTGTATTAATTGTTTGTCTTTCTTTGATATTGGCAGGCGTCAATAAAACTCTTTTTATCTCGTTGCCGATGAGCTTTCTTTTTCAAGTTCGCAATGCTATCAATGATACGACGTATAAAGCGCCTCGCTATGATCATCGTTATCAGGTGCCGCGCGAGAGGAAAGCCAGCATGGCGGGGGTGCCGGCAGCAGACGAAAGCGCACCGCTCTCTCCGCCTTCTTTCCAAGAGCTGCCGCAGCGTATCTCTACGGGTAGGGTTCGAGGCTATTTGGCTGGCGGTCCGCTGTTCCCTCTCATATTGATTACGATAGTACATTATAATAACACTGGTTGTGACGCGGCCCATACTCTCATCAAGCTTTGCCATGCTTGCCGCTTGGGGCGGGTCGGCTATCTACTAACCAAACGTCATGCTCAGGCCCTGCCTTCTAGGTGGCATTGCCGCAGTTCCCCCCGCCCCCCCCCCCCCCTCCCGGCACCGCCTGACACGAGAGCGGGGGCCGAGCGCGGGAGCGCGCGCTCTCATGAAGCGGCCGTAGCACCCCCCCCCCCCACCCACCCCCCCTCTCCGGCAACGCCTGACACGATAGCGGAGGCCAAGCGCGGGAGCGCGCGCTCTCGTGACCCCTCCCCCCCCTCCGGAAACACCTGACACGATAGCAGAGGTCGAGCGCGGAAGCGCGCGCTCTCGTGAAGCGGCCGTAGCCCCCCCCCCCCCCCCCCCGCCTCGCCCTCCGGCAACGCCTGACACGATAGCGGGGGTCGAGCGCGGAAGCGCGCGCTCTCGTGAAGCGGCCGTAGCCCCCAACCTCGGGCAACGCCTGACACGAGAGCAGAGGTCGAGCGCGGAAGCGCCGGCTCTCGTGAAGCGGCCGTAGCCCCCCCCCCCCCCCCCCCGCCCCCCTCGCCCTCCGGCAACGCCTGACACGAGAGCGGAGGTCGAGCGCGGAAGCGCGCGCTCTCGTGAAGCGGCCGTAGCCCCCCACCTCCGGCAACGCCTGACACGAGAGCAGAGGTCAAGCGCGGAAGCGCCGGCTTTCGTGAAGCAGCCGTAGCCCCCCTCGGCTTCCGGCAACGCCTGACAGGATAGCGGAGGTCGAGCGCGGAAGCGCGCGCTCTCGTGAAGCGGCCGTAACGCCCCCCCCCCCCCCCCCCCCCCCCGGCCAACGCCTGACACGATAGCGGAGGTCGAGCCAACACCACCTAGAGCGAAGGCCGCAGACGCTCGGAGTTTTGACGTCACAGATTCACGACGAGTGGGCCGACCTGAGAGGAAGGCTTCTCCGCAACACATGCTCTCTTTTTTTTTTCTTAATTGCGTTTTCCCAAAGACGCCAAGCGGCGCATGCTCCGGCCTTTTTTTTTGTTTTTGTTTTTAGCTTTCTCCGAGCCCAGGGTCTCCCGGGGCTTGCGCAATAGACAATTTTTGCCTCCTTTGCGCACGGCGGCTTGCACGAGTGTCGCGGCGGGAGTACGCGAACTGCTCTAACCGTCTCTTTTGTCTTTTGTGTTTGGTGTGCGTGGCGGTTTACGCGTGGTGTTCGTCAAGTTACAGGCGGCTTTCGGGCTAGCCATGTCTCATAAATGCTGTGTCCCTGGGTGCCATGGGAACTATGAAACGTCGTCGAAGGAAGTGTCTGTGTTTAAGTTCCCGGAGGATGAAGAACTGAAAAGTATGGGTGCGGGCGATTCCTCGAAAAAGCCTGGTTCTATCGACGCATACTAGGGTGAGAACTCTCATATCTTTTCACATTTTTTTTTTTATTATTGCGTTTATTTCGTTGAATTTTACGCTGTCGTGGCAGCGAAGGCGACAAGCACAAGCTAGCTCTCGCTTTAAATTTTAGAAACGTATCTTAGTAGCGCAAGCTTCCGTTTTCAAAACCA
The DNA here is from genome assembly GCA_013358835.2 of Ixodes persulcatus. Classification (NCBI taxonomy): domain Eukaryota; kingdom Metazoa; phylum Arthropoda; class Arachnida; order Ixodida; family Ixodidae; genus Ixodes; species Ixodes persulcatus. The sequence continues at coordinate 121,905 of JABSTQ010009151.1, forward strand.
CGGTCAGGAGCCTGTAGCCTTCGCTCTATGTCCCCTTCTTGTTCCTACAACTGTGGCGCATATTATTAAAGGAATCAATGAAATCGTCGAGGTCTCGGAATCTGAAGGAAATTTTACCATGGACGCCGAACAAAGGAACGCGACTCAGAGACGACTTTCAAGAACCAGTGACTTCTGCAGAGGACGATCCCAATGTGCATTTTTTGTGCAGTCTTTTTGACTGGCTGGACGCCTGGCTTGACGTATGGGAGAGCAAGAACCTTACCAGTGGCACGCTAACCAAGGGGACTCACAGAGCACTCCGTCAAACAACTCGTGCGCATGTACAGATCACCGAATACTGCTTCACTGAACTCGGGCTGAACTATGTCCTGCTGGGAAAGATTTAGACTGATAGCTTGGAAGACCGTTTCGGGTAGTACAGGCAGCTGGCTGGCTCGCAATATCACATATCTATAAGGCAGCTTTATGAAGGTGAAAATAAGCTGCGACTGCAGAGTACGTTGCCGACAATCCCTTGTGAAGACGAGCGATGGGAGCAGCTTGAAAAACAAGTATACACACGCCACGGCCCAGATGCAACATACAGTTACAGAAGAGGCAGTGTCACAAGCGATAAATTAGACCTTCCCAGTCCTAGTCTCCGTGGCAGGGACCAGGGTACACAGTTTATGCCGCTTTCAAAAAGCCGAAATGTCAAAAATCCAGAGCGGCGCTTACCGAAGAAGATAAGACGGCAACATTTTCACTTGCGCAGGAGAACTACTCTCTTGTAGAGCAATTGGATGGAGGGGGGCTCCTTTATCCAACTTTGTTCGCCGTTAATGCCATGACACACAATTACGTTGTTGCTCAAGAACTCTCCAAGCATACCGAGTTTATGAAGGTTCCGATCCAGCGTCAGTTCGTCAGCGAGCTTACAATGGAACTCCTGTCTACCAACGAGACTTCTGACTTCGACGCATGTGAAGAAGGACACACAAGTGAGCTCGGGCTGAAGAACTTGTTCTGGTGCAGCACGAACATTGTGCTGGAAAACTATTGTGGAAAGGTGAACGAAAAGCTTATGAGGCTAATCCCAAGTCAAAGAAAAGAAAATGTGAAACCCTAAAATCTAAATAATTATTTTATATTCAGTGCAACAGTTGTCATAGCATTATAATTATTATTTTTTACATTGCCGTACGTGTGCTGTGTCTTAGTTTCGCGAAAGCTACAGAGCGGCATCTAAGTTGCTTGTGTTTGCATTGTGTCAAGATGGATACAAGAAGAAAGTATGGATACACGAGAATATACAATTTGAAGCTTTCAAAGGTAAGAGAACTTATATTCACAGCATCTATTCGTAGTGTGAATGAACGCGGGTAGATGTGTGCATGAAGCTCTCACAGCTGCATGCGTCCCTTGCTGAAAATTATGCTTTAAGTTTGCTACGTTTGCCTGCACTCGGTTAAATCAAAACTTGTGCACTTTGATCTAGGCGGCGTCTTTGCCTCTTTTTTGTGTCTTTTTTGTGCTTAATGTTTCGTCTTCGTGTCTCAGTTTTGGATTAATTACTTTATGAAAAACATTCTCCAGTTCGCCTGCAGTTTGTTTTTATTATCACATGTTTACTTCTGGTAAAAAATACATTTCAACACATTACATTTTTTCGTGCTCCAAAAGTCCACATTTTTTAAAGTAATCTTCTTTTCATTAGCTTCACATACGAATTCAGTAACCGCACATGTCATCACCAACTTGATTGCTGCTGTTATGCATTTTGGCGGGTCCCATCATTTACAATAACGTTTCAGGGCATTTACTTTTTGTTTGTTTGTGTCTTCAAACTCCTAGAGATAATTAAAGCACCCAAGGTTTGGATGCCTAAAACGAAAACCCATCTCTCTCAAAACGTCGTTAACCTTGTTCTTTCATATCATAACAATAATTGTACGTCCTAATATGCTGCCCGTGTAACAAAATATGTTTCCCAGTCATACAGATATTTATAAATCATTTTTACCGATTAACAAACGTTTGGGTCAATAAAAAATGCCATTCTTCGTCGATAAATCTATGCGCGACGCCTTCAGTGCAGCGCTTTTCCGCGGCGCTCGCCAGCCGACTCGTGTGACGTCACCGGAGGAGCGCTGCGGCCTTCAGCTCTAGGTGGTGTTGGTCGAGCGTGGAAGCGCTTGCTCTCGTGAAGCGGGCGAACCCCCCCCCCCCCCCTCCGGCAATGCCTGACACGATAGCGGAGGCCAAGCGCGGAAACGCGCGCTCTCGTGAAGCGGCCGCAGCCCCCCCCCCCCCCCCCCCCCCCCCCCCCCCCGTGCGCTCCCTCACCCTCCGGTAACCCCTGACGCGAGAGCGGCAGCCGAGCGCGCGCTGGCATGAAGCGGCCGCCAGTGGCTGTCTAGGAGTCATTTCGCTCAGCCAATGGGAGAATGGGCATTTCTTTCGCGTTTTTTCGCGGCTACAGACGCCACCAGCTCCTCTCCATGGAATAGTTAATGCTTTCGCATTAATAAACAAGTGTACAAGTGCTACTGCTTATAAAATAATTATGATGGCAAAAATTTTATATGGCCCCTAGTGGAAGTTTTTGTTACAAAATCGACTGATTCAGAAACCGGAGGAGGCCGATTTTCGCTGAATTTCTAAAATCTTTTAGTCTTCAAATTAGTCATTTGATGCGTGCCAAACTATTGTACAGGCGGCCAGGTTACCGTGTTCAAAGCTAATGTGACAATTTAACATATCCATTATCTAAGTTTGTGCATACGGCTATTTAATACGAAAAAAAAAAAACTACACACATAACCAATAGAGATGCCGTGAACCACCCTTGGTTCGAAATCGAAAGGTTTCGATATTTTCGAACCGAACTAAGGTTTGAAAACGAAAGATTTCGATATTTTCGACCGTACAGAGGTTCGAGTTTTAAAACTTCGCAACTTTCGAAATCCGTGGCGTTTCGAATTCGAAAAGTTTGAAGCTTTCATGGTTTCTAAAAGTTCGGGTTCAATTATTTCGAATGTATTTTTTACTTGAGGTTCGAGAAATTCGAAAATTTCGAACTTTCCTAACTTTAAATTCGAGAGAATCGAACGTTTCGAATTCTTATAGAAATAAAGTTCGGTAAATTCGAAGATTTCGAATTTCTTTCTTCATAAGGTTTGAAAAGTTCGAAGGTTGCGATTCTCTTTTAGGGCTAAATTCGAAAAAAAAACTTCAAAGGTTTCGAATTTCTTTCAAGTACAAGTGCGCAAAGTTCGAAATCCGGTTTTCATGTTCCGTCACAGTTTCAGTTTCAAATAACTTTTTCACGCCTCACTGGTTTTCACGAAATCGGGTTTAGAAAAGTTCGGGTGTGATATTTAGACTGCGGGAAGTTAGTCAGGCAATCAAATGAGACGACGAGTGTCCCGGATGTGCTGGAATATTTGCCAGTGCAGAGTGACGTGTGACCATAGATCAGTAATTGTGACCGCCAGCCCCGGGGGGGGGGGGGGGGGGGAGGGAGGGGGTCTTGACGTGCGTCACGAAGTAGTGATCACACGAACGCACGGTTTAACGATCGTTCGGCAGATGGTGGACGTCGTCCGTGTTGAGTCCACAACAAACAAAGCGGAAGCAACACGACGAAACTGATAGAAAAAGAAAAGAGCTTCACTTTTGTTTAGCTGCTTGTTACACTTTTGTTCATTTGCTTTCGTGGAGTTGGTATAGAACCAAAAACAAAACAAGGGAAATCAATAACGTAGTCCAGCTCACACTTCCCGTAAAATAAGAGTCGCACGCTGCGATCTGGTACGTGCAAGCAGTGTGTGACCTTTGTTTTGCTTTCAGTTCTTTTCCCCGTGTCCTTTGGCAGGTTTTTTGTTTGCTCGCTTGAGGAAGCATTTCGAAAGTACAGGGTGTTCGTGAAAAATCTGAACCCGGATTTTCGCACAGCAAAATAAACTAGACATTAAAGGGATACTGAAGCGAAACTTGAAATACACCTATTATGGTCAGAAATAGGTTTAATATGATCAATGATATCCATAATTCATAATCGCGCGTTTGTATTTTGAACGGATGGCTATATTTTTCACCCTGAGGGGCCCGATTGGGCGCGCGCTCGAAAATCAGCCATCGGAGAGCCCGATGCGTCTTGGGATATTCGGCGCATTTGTGACGTCACTTGTGCCAGACGGGAAAGGCTACGGCGTGAATGTTGTGGTTACGAGCGTTGCCACTTGGTGGCGCGTCGACGATTTACAACCTGTGACAACCTGGCCGTTTGAGATGTGCAAGGGCTGCACGCACGCTGCACCACGGCAAGTCGGCAACCACGGCAGCACTGACAAAACCAGCTCGGAGGCCGGATTCTCAAAGCGAACTTACGACGAAAAAAGTGCGTACGACAAATTTGAAAGAAAACCCGTATTCTCGAAACTAAATTGTCGTAACTTTTGCGCAGGTTACGACAGAGTCCTACGACAGCTCCGAAGCTGTCTTACGCATTTTTTACGATCAAAGCCGCATGGCCGACAGCGTCGCTCAGTTACATGGTCGCGACGACCAACGGACATTTTTTTTCTACGTGCTCTTCTCGCGCGTCCCGACTTCAACCAGCAAGAAAAAAGGAAGGAGTACTTGAAACAGACCGAACAGACCACGACGAACAAGAACGCTGGATCCACAAACACCCGAGAAGAGCTACAACGGCCAGGATTCCACCGACCAAGCTAGCTCGGATAGTAGGCCTAGAGCAACACCGACTCGACGCACCGTTGCTCCGGCGATCCTTGGCCAAGACCGTCTGCCCACGACCGGCTGGCCTGCTGAATGGAATATGGCCGCGCGACCCTTGTGGACCCTTCCCGGATGAATAGTTTGATCCCTGAACTAAATTTCAGAGGTCAATCTTTTCCCCTTGGCATCTCGATCTCTTTGTTTTCCGAGGCAGCGGGGACGAACGCTGTCGTCGAAAAGGGACTCTCATTGATTCTATCTCCTTGTTTTGTGTGATAGAGCTCAAATAAACGCCATACGGATTACCTTCGCAACACGGTATGTACACTTTGTTATTAGTATGCCATTTTTATTCTGACACGACGCTACGTCACTGTCGAGCTATAGCAGTTCGTGGGAGCTGCGCGATGTCGGTCCAACCTTTCTTTGCCGAGTGTCACGTCAGTATCGATTAGCAATCGTGAAAGATCGGTCCCGAAGCGCTTACCGAAACGCGGTCTAAAACAACGAATCCAGCACTTCGATCAAACGCGCGCGTCCGCTCCGAGTGTGAACAGGTATTTGCGTGGCTCTTGCTGACACTCTCGTAGTTGAAACGTGTCTTTTTTAACGTCGGCTCGCAACTCGCAGCAACTAATACCGGCCGTGCCAGAAGCGTGCTCGCGTGTTGTCGTGCATAGAGCCGCAACGAGAACGAGCTCACTGTGGCCAACTACGCTTAGGCTTTCTCCGCCAAGGCTTTGCAAACGCGTTCAGGCCTAGGCTAATTCTGCCGGCACGCCGTATTTCCGCAGAACGGCGCTGCTCCTATGCCACAAGTGATGTCACGAGAACTTCCCACCATCCACCAGATGAGAAGTTGAAATCGTTTAATTAGGTTTAAAATGAGTTCTCCTGTGTTTTACAGCGCGATATTGATATCTCCGAGGTGATGCCTGTCCCTAGCCCATGTTTATGCAAAAATATGGGCGCTCAAATTTCGTTTCAGTACCCCTTTAAGGAGAGCTCAAAGTCTGTCAGAACGTAGCCCCAGCCTTTTGAACAAGATGCCAAAGTTTCAGCACCAACCGTTATCTTATTCAGAAGTTCTAAGTGATTTTGTTTAAATTTTAAATGGGAAACTGGCTTTCATTTGTGCCCGTTTTCGGGTATCTGGCGCCATAAAGCTCCATCTATTCGAGAGTTCCGTCGACCGCCATTTTTCCATTGAAATTTTTAGAAATTCGCTTATAACTTTTGAATCAGATAACGGTTCGTGCTGAAACTTTTTCATCGTGCTCGAATGGCTGCGGCTACGTTCTGACGGAGCTTGAGCTCTCCTCAATGTCTAATTTATTTTTGCGGTGCGAAAAGCCGGGTTCCGATTGCTCACAAACACCCGGCACATTCAAGTATACCTTGTTGACGTACGTGTCCAGACAAGCTTTGTACACCACGCCTTTGTTTCGTCGATCAGCGGCTTCAAGTCCGCCTTCAGCTGAACTCTTGTCCAGTGTGTCTAAGAAGGCACGGCTGATGTACCGGCTAGGTGACGAACTAAGTCGGAAGGTTGTGTCATTTTCGGATGCGAATATTTCTCGTTCTACAACGAAATATCTTTCGAGGTGTTCCATGCTTCTGATTGCAGTTGGCCTTGGCAGGAATGATGACAGATCTGACTGGCTGCCCACCCGGCTAACGCACAACTGAACACCTCGGACGACAGACCAGACGCACAACTAAACACCCGACAGGGTGTTCAGTTGTGCGTCTGGTCTGTTGTCCGTGAAGTTCTCCGCTATCTCCGTGGAGTTTTCAGAATCGTCTGTTGAGGCGTCAGTTGCGATTTTGAAGCCAGTCTTTGGATGGCTCTTCCAGTTTAATTTGAATGCTGCAGTAACCTAATTACTCACGTTCGTTCGGTCTTCGGAAAATGGAAGATGGATATTCCACCACAATGCAGAAACTTGTTTTTGCAGTATTAGGGAGCCCATGACATGCCTGTTGTATGCCCGAAAGCGGCCGGTTGATCAACAATCGATGAACCACAGCAGTTGTTCTCCCGTACACAATATAAAACCCGGATAGATATGTATAAAGGAGCTTACACGTTTTAACATATTTAATAAATATTAGAAAGCACATATGAAGATTTCGGGTTAGAAACTCGATCGAATTCGAAAATAGGAGGTTATCACCAGACGACAGTGAAATAAAACAACAACCACAACACCCGGACATTTTGAGGGCAGACGGCCCTCAGATGGCTGGGCATTGTAAGCGCCGAAGTGAAGGAAAGAGAGTAAAACTTAGCCAAACAAGGCAAAGAAAAATACGCGATGGTTCCAATGTCAAGTAAACACAATAGAGAGGAAAAAGTCACAAAAACAAAAACAAACAAACACAAAAGCAGGAGGAAGAGAAACCGCGCCGGCATAGCACACCTGAAACATAAAAAGAAAAGTGGAGTTTGAAAAATGGAAGCTATCGTAGAAGACGCAAAAGACGTCAGTCGTCGCGGCGCTAACTATCAGAATGTTTGCACTGTATAGACCTTTGCCAAAAGAGGTCTCTGGCCGCCGCCATTTGGCGAATCGAGCGACCCCTATCAGCCAGAGAGTTTTGCCACCCGCCTGAGCTGTGGAAACCCGGTCAGCGTGGCTCCCCACCTCCATTGTGCATTCGGAGTTCGCCGGCATTTCTCGGACGTTTTTACTTTATTTGCATTTTTAGGATGCTTACCCTTTGTGTGTTATCTTCCACTGTGAGAACCAGGGAATACCAGGGCTCGTAGCCTGCTCGGCCTTCGCAGGAAACGAACGAAGTGAGCGAACGTCAAGCAGCCCGTGACGCGGGCAGTTCGACGTTCTTGGAGGATTATTTCCGTTGAGATAATCTCCAAAAGGCCTTCCCGGCTATGTTCCGGTCTCCGCAAAAAATAGCTGAAAGTGTCGGGTCCGCAGTGTGGGGACGGAACAGACACGTTCGTTCTTTTGCTTTGAAACTATGCAAAAAAGCAGCTCTGTTCTACATGTGCCCCAAAGCACGCCGGATTCCGTCCGATCGTCGTGAAGTGTCTATCGTCGACACTGTATATTGGATATGCTGTGTTATTTCAGACCTTTCTCAAATCCCGTTCGGATAAAGTGGCACCGTGGGGTACGTACAATATGTGTTGTTCGATGGATGAGACTCGTTGAATTTCATGTTCTGGGAGGGGAATATTCATGCAGTTCGGATATAATATGTGGTCAAATATTTTCAACGGTTAAGACCTTTGTAGATTGACACGGCTGAGTGTATGGCGCTGTTAAGGAATCAACATAAAATGACACAAATATTCCAGTTGCATTTGTTCTATCGCGCACGGACTCACCAAAACAGCTTTCATTTCTTTGTTTTTGTTCCCACAAATTGTACAATGCATTTGTAAAAACCCCGAGAACTTCTATTCGCCATAGAACACAAAATAAAAAATAAAACGCGGCAATTTAGCCTCCACCAGCGTTCGGAAGTGCGCCTACGCAGGCGGCAACAGCCCAACGACGAGAAAACCCACAACCCAGCGCAGTCGGGAACACTGACGTATCCTCTCAAAACCAGGGACGCGCGCTGAAAATCGCTTCGTTCGAGACTGCCGCTGGAAAGGTCTATGTAACGTGACCGATATAACCTTAATTTGCCCCACGACGCTCTCCTCTTTTTCTTTTTTTTTTTTGCACGCGCAAGATTTTTTTTTTTTTTTTGTGACTCCGGTATTATTAATTTCAGTAATAGCGTCAGATTCGCATGTGCACAATCGACTTCTTCCAGAGCATACTGATATCGCAGGAGTGTACGTGGCTCGAAATTGCCTTTTGCTTCTTCATCCCGAGACGATCTTGACAGGATTAGCCAGCTCCCCTTTTAGATAAAACGGTTATAAGCAAGACATTCATGTGAAATGGGATTCGCAACTACAAAAAAAAAACTGATTGATTATGACAGTAAACCTGAAACGTAGCAGTGTTTAAATTTTTTTTGTACATTCCCCTTTTTTTAAGAAAAAAAAAAAACAGCGCGAAGGCACATTCGTGTTTTTTTCTGAATTAGATAAGTTGTGATGCAGTGTTTTCTTCAGGAGAGCCCCAAAATTGCAACCTGAAAGCTCTAACATCTTACCCACGCGAAGAAAATGACCTTCACTAATGAGGTGGTACTTATATTTTGACATTCAAAGCAGCAGATACCCGTGACAACATATATTTTTTTCCTTGGTCACCTTCCACGGAGATGGGCAAAACCAATGAGTCGTGGAGAATTCGTGTGCTAGCGGAGACTCTGAGCTCGCCAGGGGCGCTGCGATCAATTTTCGCCCGCTCTCCGTGGCAGTCGCCAGTATTGGCTTACATGGTATTTGCTTCAACTTTATAATGCTTTGGTATATTCGCAACTTAATTACTGTCATCTAGTTTGTGGAAATACAACAAAAACAAATACAAGTAAACTACATATTTAAAAAAAGAAAGCTGTGCGTGCTATTGCCAATGTTTTATACTATTACGATACTGAACACTTGCTCTCATTGTTTAATATAAAACCAATTTCAAACATTTACAGGTTCCGACTTCTCGTGGCGTACAATAAGTCTACATTTTAAAATAAAGTGTTTGGGGGAAATATGTAACCTCGCCCTTTTTACTTCTTCATATCGACTCTGCCCTAAAAATTGTTTTGTTTCACCATCACATATATTATACTATAGCCATACACTAAATTACCCATTAACAACTTTAATGAACGAATTATTTTTAAAAGGTTGATATTCATGCAATGACGCTGGCAGAAGTACGAGCATTATTTTGGTTTTTTTTTCTTGTACGGCTACGGCATACAGACCACTGTACCATTGTATACTACTATGAATTTATTAATTTCTCTTCTTTCCTCAGTTTCTATGATCTGTGGTCTGTACATTTAAAATAGGTGCATCCTCTGGGAGGCAATATTTACCTCGTTGCTGCTCCTTCGCGGCGAACTTCACCTTGTAGCACCGCATTCTTAGTGCCTGCTGCGCCCGAGGAGATAACAAGCGGAGCGCTTCCCTTCTGGCCGGGAGGAGGGTGGTAAAGGCGGTCTGTTACCTCCATTTGGTCCCCTTTCTTCTAAGGGTGTGTTTACTTCCTGTCTCTTCTGCGTTTTAATGTTTCTACTCTACCCTAGCCTCAAGTTAATCCAACATGGTTATTATCCAACAGCTCGTCTTTACCCTTACGATGTTTTCTCGCTGAAAATGTTTCAATCACTTGTGTCACACACTCGACAAAAATATAATATTTTAGCAGTTTAACATTAATTTTTCAATTTGAGCAGTTTAACATTGATTTTCCTAACCACACTTTTTTCTGGGTTGCGTGGTGTTTCTCACTAAGCTGTGGTCGCAACAACACACTGCTTCACTTTATAGTAAGATACTTTGGTGACAGCTTCAACTGGCACATGAATTCTGTCCAAATGAGCGCGAGACGATGATTGAGAGTGGGTAAAACGAAAATTAATTTTCAGACGCAGTTGCGCGACATCGTCTAAGCTGCACTCGTTTAGTAGGTTCTTCAAACTTTTCATACTCCTATCTGTGTGGAGCGAGGCGGCGTACTAACTTCACAAGTGCATACCGAATTAAAGTCCCCTGCGAGAACAACGGCTTTCTCAGATTGCAAGTAGGTCTGCTATCTCGCGAAGGAACGAACTTCTTCATCAACCCGGTTTTTGAATATATACACAGTACCCGCCACTTGAAGTTATGGAAGTTGAAGTCGCATACTACAAATCCCCTTTGACTATCAGTTAGTATAGATAATTCTTGGAAATATACACTCTTCGAGAGAAATAAAAAAAAACAGCTTGCGGAGAAACCTACCGCTTGACACATACGCACAACTAGTACCGGTAAAGAAAAGGCCTCAGAGCTCGTTCATTGTCGTTATCAGTCTGCCTTTAATTCCTTGTACGCAAAGAGTTTCTAGGTCTTCGCTTATTAAGCGTTGCAGTTGATACTGTTTTTGCATGATTTAAACCGCGAATATTAAGTTTTTCTATTCCAACGTGGTGAGTTAGTCCTCTCATACTTTCGTTTTGCTAAGCTACACAACCGTTCGGTGGTTTGCTGCCAAGCTACGAAAGGGAAAAGAACTCTGAACTCGAGTTGGAAGTGCAGAACAGCACACTCACATTGAGTCATTTCCACTACGTTCTTTTGGGAAAATGCGTGGTTGAACTGTTATCTGACTTTTCGTGGGGCCCTTTAAGTGCCACTGCCCTGTCTCGCCGTGCGCGTCGTCCTTTGGGGCCACGGGAGGCACCTGGTCCAAGGACAGCTTTCCTTCCTGGCCCGCCTCTTTACTCTTCGTGTCAATTTGGTCCATGGCTGCGCCCTCCTTTTCGGGCTTGTACCATTCACCTTGCTCAACAGCGATCACCATTCCCTTGGCCGACTCTGATGCCCTCTAGAATGAAAGGTGGGCTTCTGCACTTAACAACAGTAGCAGTCAGGGGCTCGTGGAAGCTTTGGAATGCTGTTGCTGCTCCGTCATGATCGAGGAGAGTGGCCGGCTGCCCTGGCTCCCTTCCGGTCTGCGCTGCGGTTGCGACGCTGGCCGCCGCGTCTTCGGGTTGCGCCTCGTCCATCATTAGGTCGTTCGTCTCTTCGGTTCAGCACTCACGGGCGATGGCAGGGCACGTCCTGACACAGTCCTCGCCCCCGTGACTATAGCCATGGCACTCTGTGCATCGCGGAACACGACAGTCAAGACGTATGTGCCCGGTTTTCGGCATCGTAGACTCAGGGGTGGCCTTCCGGGTTCCACAACAAGGACTTCGCAGCCCTCCACTCCGAGCTCATGGGGAATGTCGTCTACTGCTGTTCACTCCTTGAGGGTCATCTGAACGAGTCGCGTCTTAGACTTAACTCTTTCTAAACCCTTCTGACGGAAATGGTCTCGGCTTATATCAGACACCTTGCCAAAGCGTTCCAGTTCCCGACGTACCTGGTAGTTGCGCACATCGTAGGGTGCCCAATAGAGTTTGCGTGTCACTTGCGTATTGGCAGGGTCAAAAACGAGGCATCGCCCTTCTTTGATGTGTAGCTCCTTTGTGTCCACCACCTTCTGCTTAGCAGCGAACGAATGCAGCCGGAGCAGCGGTTCATTTGGCAGGGGTGCAGCCCGAGCTAGCGTCGGCTCCGGCCAATGCTAGCTCATGAAGCGCGTTCGGTCTTTGCAGCTCTGTTTTAAAGTCTTGGATCCTGTGGGGCCTGTTTCGAACGTGGCAGTGCAGAATAACAGCGCTTTTAGCGAGATATCGACTTGACAGGGGTGGCAAGATGATTTTGTACGTGTCAGCACTTTCAGTAGCAGAAAAACCGCGGCAAGCGATGGCTGTTATCGCCGCTCTATCGGAGCCCATCATCACAGGTTTGTACTTGGCCAAGGCCGGAAGTGTAATCCCGCTGTGCCTCGCCGTAGAAAGCCTGAGGAGCATGAACTTTGCTTATAACCCTGAGTGCTGTCGCTCGGGGCGGCTCGTGGAGGTATGTCGCGCAAAGTGCGCAATCTACCTGGTTAAAAACGTAGCGCATTGTCCCGGCCTCCATAATTAACGCTTACATTTTTCAGGGGTTTGCCTAGATTACTTTAGTACCGCAAAGTTTCTCTCAATCTCGAGATATTCCATAGAAAGTGGGCATAATTTTCATCGCATGGAACCACCTTTCTCTCTCTTTTAGACTCTCTCTTTATGTCGAGGCGATGTAAACGCCTATCAAGAACCCATGTCTGGAGGCACTTTGATAACTGTGAGCTCATTTTTATTTTATGGCGAGAAAACCAATTTTCAATCTGAATTGTTTACAAGGTACCGGCGTCTGGAGATAGATGGTGCAAGTGGACCGTGTCCGTGATTGTTCGGAATGCGAGCCATGATCGCTTGAGGGTACAGCATCTTTAATTGCAACAATCACTTAAACAAATTCCCATCGACATGTAACTAGCACACCAATTTGACACTTTCTGGACTGAATATACATAAATTTATTTACTACTCAGACATTAAACTATACAGGATACGTGCAGCGTTGAGTCACCAATTCTTAAAGTCTACTAAATTATTCTTATTTCATTTGTATCGCACAATACTACAACCGCTAATGCGGCTGCAGAATTCGCTACCGGGTTGAACCAACGGGAGTCTATTTGATGGCCATCTCAGTAACAAATTCCACACTGGGTGAAAGCAACCAGGACAAGGCGTTTTTTTGGGGGGGTCGCGCACCAGTCACCTAGCTGTGTTTGGAGAATTGTGTTTGTCCTTTGTCACCCTTGTTCCCCTTCTCCAAGGATTATTTTCGTCATTCTTGTCCAGCTCGCTAGCACCTTTGCATTAATTGTATTATCATCGTAAATAATCCCTTTATTATGATTGTGCAGAAGCACAAAGTGGGTTTAAACTTTTTAGTTTGGGTATGATATCACAATCGACCATGAAAGGTAAGTTTTGTCACCACCTTCTAATATATTAAAGCAATTTTCCCATGCGCAAAATTTTAACTAGATGTGAATGACGACTGTTTTATAAATGTTGGAGATGATATTACCAAGGACTATGAAAGCAACTTTTAATCATTGGATTTTCAGTGCTAGACACAGAGCAGTATATAAACTAAAAGCTCGTTTTCACATCATGTTTGCATAACAAGTTGAAAGCACCTGACAATTATTATCTCACGTGAGTAAGAAACTCCGCAGTGGAGTGCTACCATTTTCCTTGCATGATTGTTTCGGCTGCTTCTTATAGGTGTTCGCCATTTTCGTTCAAACTGCAGATGTAAAAACCTAAGATGTATAAGTAAAGGGAACAAATTGACAAATTTATTACCGGAGAAATAACGATTGGAATCTTTTTTTACACAAGATTGGGAAGAAAACGAGAAAGTCTAAAAGTTTCTGGTCTTCCTGAACGATAATCAGAAGCCGATGTGAAACCCAGAAATTTTATAGTTAATACGGCCCATTACTTTCGAATCAAGGCTTGTCATAATTTAACCACTTATTTACTTTAAAATTTAGCTGAACGTCGTTAAAAAAAGTAAATCTCACAGTGCGTCTTGGCCACGTTATAAGAGTAACGCGTAAAGGTTTATTTGTTTATTTGTCTAATTTTTCAAGCTGTGTAGCATCGCCCAAACAACATTACCGAAGAAACAGTAATAATTTGTTTTTAATCGTGTTGCGGGGGTCTCAGGTCATAGGCTAATCGGGCAACCCAGAATTCAGTCCCCCGTTATCCACATGACCACTTCTGCTTCTCATTTTCTTGCTTTTTCTTGTCCATTTCAATACCTTGAAGAAAAAAAAATGCGTTTATACTACAAATATTTGGTCCGATGCATTCAGATTAGGTACTTCTAGTTCGCTCGCGAAATTGTTACAGATATGTTTCCAGTTTAAAAACCTGGTGTAGGCAGCCAGTGTGGTGTGGTGGTCGGGCGACATTAAAGGAACAAAACCAAATAGGTTGTTCTTGATGTGGTCAGCGAACAGAGTTTTTGTGAGCCCATAGTTGAAAGTGCGCTATAAAACTTTTGACTCCGTCCATTTTGTGGATTGAAATTAATCTCACTGCCTGACAAATTGTAAAACCTCCAACATCCTAGATCCCCGTCCCGCTCCTACTCTGAACGAGCAATTAATGTATGTAACATTTTTCCCTCTATGCGCTGAAAAGGGGTAAGGCGGCAGGCTGATAGGATGGTGCACAAACGGACTCCCATTAATCAGCGTTCAAGATCCATCACTCAACAAAACCTAGGTAGCACGACAGAGAAACGCGCAACTTGGCACAAGTTTGGCAATCCCAGGGGCCTTACCTGGTCCTAATACGGCTTTGCTCTAAGGCGTCAGCTAGTGCCAGTGAAAATTCTTGAGACGTTCTTAAGGATTTTCTTTAGCTCGCCAGATAACTGCCAAAGTGCCAGATTTGAGCCAGAGACGTCAAGTATGAACCAATAAACCAACAATTAAGCCTAGATCTGGCACTCGATTCGCACTTTAGGCCCAAAGTTACCACGTGAAATCCGAACAACTAAAAATGAAGTCTAACTCTTGCACTTGTGTGACGACTTGCGCAGAAAGATTTCAGTTAAGCTCAAACTACCAGTATTCATAACTTTGGCCCCTGTCTCTCGAATAAGGACCGAAATAGCTAGAGTCTGGGAAAATAACGTCAAGTTTTGCTGTACCATGACTTGTTCGGTTTCCTTTTTTTATCTTGCCTAAATTCCTAAAAAAAAACGGTCCAAAGAACAGTGTTACCTGGGAAAGGCAGAAGAGCAAAAAGACGAAGTAACAATAAAATTGCTGAAGTTCTGTGACTATAAATTTCCGTTTAGCACATTGAAACTCCGCGTATAGTTGACATGACTAAATCTAATACAGGAAACAAAAAAAAAAAAAAGATGTGAAATGCTTCTTTTTTTCCCCCGATGTCCCATAAGGTAAATCAACACATCTGCAGCTGCACTTTATTTTTATCACGTAGTGAGCACTTTAACGGTCAAGAGAATTGTTAGAATCGAACTACATTCTTTGACGTTTATTCTGAAGTGCGCGGGTTCGGAAGAAAATGCCTCAGGTATTCTAAAATTTGATAACGCTGTCTAGCAATATTGTCAACAGAAATTAAATACAGTTCTTTTTTTTTGTGTTAGACAGATGGTGTATGCAGTCTCGTTCTCCCCAAGGCATTGAACATCGTCTTACTATTCCCTCCCCTCCACCACCCAAAATACACACTTCCCGCAAATTTCTTTAATTTTCTTTATTAAACACTGCTATATTTACTAATAAAATTACATTGCAAAACTTAAGGAATACGATCGCGAAATTTCAGCGTTTATTTCTTGGTCTATACGTGTTCAAAGGAGCAGTATTACATCGGACACACCAATGTCTTATTAAAAAAGAGAAAAAAGTAATTTTAAAACAACTTAAACGATTTGCAAAGAGCACCTGATGAACGTCGCTAAAACTTTGTTTGTAATGCCCGTCTAGGAAACTTGACAGAGAGTGACGATAACTGTCTCGCCTAGAACTATACATTCTTTGAACCTGACGTCATCTCGACAGTTCTACGGCCAGCACTAGAGAAAAGAAGAGGGACGAAACTCTATTTTGTGTATCCCAGGAGTCGCTTTTCTTTCTCTACAAGATTATAAAAAATTAACCAGTCACTCAAAATTCACACAAAAGCAGCTTTGCGCTTAGTTGAGGTGGCCCGATCGTTGGCATGCTCCGACCGCTTCGGTGGCTGGAACGGCTACACTCTTAGAAAAAAGGGTCAGTATAGTCCTCCCTAAAGGGAGGAACGCTCTTGACACATATGTTCCTTCAGAAAGGGAGAAACTATCGACACTGAAGCAGGGTAGCACAAGTTCCTCCGTCGCCTGCATCTCATTATGGCGGCCACGAATTAAGAAAATCGAGCTCAATAAGGCTTAATGAGAACACTAAGTCTATTGTACGGAGCGAGAGGAGCAGAAAATAAAAACGTAACACGAGCTTTCCCCGAACTGTATTTATTTCCAAAGCCTGCTTCCCCCCTGCAGGTAAAGAAACTTACGTTTCGAAAGCATGCACTCACTCAGTCTTCTCATCGTCAGCACTACGACGTTAAACGGAGACAACCGGCACCCAGTTCGCGCACTTTATGTCTTACCTTTGCTATTCCTCGAGCCACAATTCCTTCGTCAACCGTTGCGTCAACCGCACATCACGGAGGAGTGGTAAACCATTCGCCCAGAAAACCAAAAGCCGCACTCGAAAAAAGGAAATCCCAAGCAGCCTCTAGGCTCATTTCAGCACGGTAACACGAAATTATGGCGTAGCCGCGTAGAGTACAAGGAGGTTAAATTGCTTGCCACCAGATGGCAGGGTCACGCAGAGTAATCTAAGGCCCCTGTATACGGAAAGGTAGCGCAATTCCTCCTCTCCCCTCGTTTTCCTCCTTTCCATCCACGGCAATCCTCCTCGCCCACTGTCCGCGCCACGCCCCCCGCCGCCATGTCTGAGCGGGGCCCGCAAGTCGCACGACGGCGCGCGCCTGTGTGTTGGGCACAACCGGGTGCCAGGCCGTTCATGTTATTGGATACGGCGGACTAGATTTTTTTTTTTTCATAAATAAAGAGAGTTTTGTTTTTTAACATAAAGAAACTAGCGTTTGTGCACCTTTATTGGAGTTATAAAGTACGGGAAAACGTCTCTATCGGCAAATAGTACCAGCAGAGTTGGAATCGCTCGGGCGTGAAGACAAGCTTTCTACAATTCCGCTAAACGCAAACGATTAAAAAAAAACAGTTGAGTTTTTTTGGAACATCGGCATGCACTGCGAAAATATATTTCGTTTACTCGTTTATTGCAGCAAAAGCTGAGAGCAGGCACACGATAGAACACACCTCTCCCAGCGTCTAAATAGGATTTCGTGGGCACGGACTGCGTTGCTAGCGGGAGCTCGTGCCGTCACTTTGAGCATGAATTGGGCACGCGCCCGCAAGACTCGAAATCCTTAGCGTACGCTCTACTAAAACGTTTTAGTATCTTGAACGAAGTGCATTTGGAGAATCGCTGGAGTTAGGCAAATAAATGACACTACTATGCATCGTGTAAAACAGGACTTTTCGGTAATGTTTAGCATCACCGATCATTTTGGCGATCCAGCGGCTTGGTTTACTTCATACGCGTTTCATACACATTTTATAAGCGTCGAATACTACCTGCAACTGTGCACATGCGCGCGGAGGAATATACGACGTCTGCCGTTTACGCGCCTCGTGCCTAAAACCCGTCAAATAATCAAATACACTCACTTGTATCCCTTACGTTAAAATGAAAAATAGCGTGTGCTCGGTTGCCTTGCCAGCAGGTTTCTCATTTATCACATATATTAGTGTTTTGACGTTCTCACGCGCAAGGTACACCCTTGAGTTCACTCTCAAAGCGTATAAGCTTTGCCGCACACCCGCGGGCGTACCTTACTGCGTGAGTTACTAAACGAAGACAGAGGAATCGTTCAGGAAAGCCTTTTAAATACAAGAGCAATTTTTTTTTATTGTCAATAATTGATGTTTTATTAATCACAAAAGGCATCACATACAAAGATGAAGACAAGAAAATATTTATTGAAGGCAAAATATTGCACATTCAGAAGAGGTCGGTGTGAAAAAATGGAAGGATCTGCATATGGCTTGAGTTTCTTGAGGCCAGTATTTGCCAAGATCACTGGCACAAATTGATCGTTCGTGAAGTGATCCTGAAAAATAAATGCAGCATCGCATTTTTTTAGTTGCCATTTGTGAAGCACCGATCGCGGAAATGTTGCACAAACAAAATCGCGAGGTGCTCGATCGTTGGTGATTCTCCTTTCACTGACGCAAGATGCACGCGGTAACACTACAACCCGTTTTGTTTTAGTGGCACCCTATACTCTGTTTCACCTTATGTTGTACCGCAGGAAAGGCTATAAGCGCGAGCTCCTTGCTCTGGGGCAGATCTCAGCGGCACAAGCTCTCGTGCAGTAAGGGCAGCTGTCAACACTATGAGCTCGCGCTTCCAGCCTTCGCTGCGGTACAACATAAGGTGAAACGGAGTATAGACCTTTCCAATGTTTACAAAATCACAGTCCAGCGTGCGATCTTCACAGCCCAGCACGTGCGCGTTCGTCGCTTCGGAAAGCGAGCAAAGCACGCGCCATACGCACGAACGCTCAAAATGGCACCGGCCACAAGCTCGTTTTTGGAAAGGTCTATAGTCTCTCACGCATCGTTCTCAATTCGGCCGACTCAATGCAAGCGATCTAAGAGTGAGCGAGTCAGTTTCTATGATAAAATACACGCAAAAAAAAAAAAAAACGTCTAAGTCCTTCGTGCCGGTAATATAGTTCCGTGTTTGTCTCGTCTCACGATCGTACTGCGCGATCTTCATTGGCGAGACCGAAAGAGACAGGTAAAACGATTCAAAGTTTGATAATCACTTACCTTGCAAAGTCTCACTCGGAGGTACTCGAAACTTCTCACCGATCCGGTGGAGCCATTGTCTTCGCCGTTGAAGATTTTCCTTTCCCGTCGGGACGACACAAAATCTTCTTTCCTTTCGCAATGCTGTTTGTGCAATCTACAGTGCAGCACGATGGCATCGCGTTGCCGCCGAGGTTGTGGTAAAATATAAAAAACCTACAACCGGGCCGCGAACAACGGAGCCGCCGCTATGCCTGGCCCAGTGATGGCGTCGGTTTCGAGCAGACGACCGAATCCCGCGGGATCATGGGAAGACAACGGTCACGTGTCGCGCCAGTTCCAATTGAAGCGAGGGGAAAGAGAACTTTTGAGAGGGAAAGGGCATTGGCGAGGAGAAATTTCTCTTCCTCATTTCAGACAATAGTTTGCGCTACCTTTCAGTATACAGGGGCCTTAGAGTAATCGCAAGTAGCTAGGCTAGGTGGCACTAGGTACCGCCCAATTCATGTTCTACAAAAAAAATATTTTTATTTTCTCAGGCCACCATTGCGCTTGGGGAGCATTTATTATACACGCAGACAAATTACGCATACAAGAAGCATCACCTGATCATACATTGAGGGCATACATAAACCCGATCACTACTCCCGAGCTCTGCGTTTCCGTCTTTTATACTGGTCGTTTTGAACGTACGGAATTTCTCGGTGACTCCCTAAGCAATAAAAATTATTCCCAGCATCTTGATTTTTTCCCAGCAATGTCATGCATCTGAGAGTATTTACAATAGCTCAGGGGATGAATCTCTTATTAAAAAGAAAACGCTCGATCATGCCGTAATTATTTGAAAGCCAATAAATCGAGCCGCTCCAATGCGGTTCCAAGCTATGAGTTTGTTTCTCCGCATGGCACGTCATGGCCAGTATTTATATTGTAGTGTTTGTTTTTCTATTTGTGCTGTTCGCGCACGGCTGCAATTGCCATCTTGAATTAATCTCTGTAGACCGGATATTCACTCAGCTGGAAGTTATGCTTCACGGGCAGAGAATTCGCTTTTCGATGAACCTGAATGCAGCAAAGCCGCGACTTGCGGTAGGTATTAAGAGTACGGAGCTACGCGGTGGCGAGCTCCAAAACCTCTTGCGCTCATCCCAACGCGCCACTTGGAGGGCAGTTTCTCCAGGAACCGTAGTATATTTAAACAGCAGAATAAGGGACAGCTTTTTTTTCGATTTTACCTGTTTTTTTTTTCAATGCTAAAATTCCACTGTAAATAAACGTACTTTCCGTCATAATTTCGCACTGTTCAGTCTTTTCCCCAGAGCGCAATCGTTCTCGGGGACCGACAATCACACTGGCCACTGTACGATAGGAGCTTACCGTTCAGGCCAGCGTTCCAACATGACTATCCGCACGTCAATCGACTGAACCTAATTCCTCAAGTGGTCTTAAACTCTTTATTGTAAAGCGGAATGTCAACCTGCGACACCCCGCGCCTCCGATCACGGCCCGACCAGCGGCATCAATGCCCGACAGTTTACGTCATCTCATCTTATTGTTACACCGCTGATGCCCGAACACACGGTCACATCGGCGATAATTCCAGTCTTCTGTTCACTACGCACAACACTGCCATCGCGATTTTGCTGCAATGTTGCTCACAAGCAGAAATACAGAACCACGTTGAACGGTGGTTGGCACTCGGCACGGGAAAACAGAACCGAACTCAGCACGGAAGGCACCCAGGCAGCCGGCAGCAAAACCTGCCTGCCTTGAACGCAGTTCCTGCGAGTTCCATAACGTCGAAAATGTCGACACAGTTCCGCGTGGTTCCGCTACTGTATTTCCGCGTGGGTCCAGCAATCTAGAAACGGCCATCTTACCCAGTGTACGTAGCGCTGCTGGCACTGCTCTGGAACTTCGCGGTTTCGAGCGGCTTCATTTGCTCGTTTGATAAAATTAGTGGTAAAAACGTCAATGCAACCGAAATGTTTTGCACGTTTGGACTAGAAGACAAAATTCCAGGCGGCCTTCGCTGCCGCTGAAGCTCAATCAACTCAACAACATTTATTTAAGAACGTGCGCGACGTGCTCGAAAAACGAAACCGTAAGAAGATGAGTCGGGAGGGCGAAAGCTTTCTCCCGTCTGCCTGGAGAAGGAGGAAAACGTCTCGTTCCTCTCTTTTTCTAGTGTCCGCTTGGGGGCGCGTCAGTAGAAGGGAGGAAGACGCGCCGTTGCTACCTTTGTCCTCCATTTTTTCTTAGAGTGTAGGGAATCCTGACGACGTCAGCCTCGCAGCAGCTTTGCTCATCCCGAGACAGACTACGTCACGATTGCGCCGGATGGGACGTGTTCTACGCTGGCCGCTCTCCGAGCGCTTGCCAGAGTAGGCCGTTTAGAACGAAAAATAGAGCCATCAGGCTCTATATACAAAACGTGCGATTGTCATTTACGAATATTGTGGATCATATTCAACCTATTTCAGAACACGACGGGTACATTTCTAATTTTATTGAAGTATATCCCTTTAAGCTAGGAATATCAAATTATTTCGCGGCCATACAGAATGAAAATGATTCTCCACAAGGCAAAGGATCTACAGGCAACAAATTAAGCTTTTGGATTACGTTCTGATCTTTCAGCGTCCTGGTATTACAAACATAATGTTGTCAAATTTGCCACAGTGCGTTTAGTTTAGTGGGTTGTGATTACGGCGCTGACGAAGTTTTTTTCTATAATGTCGATATTCTATAAGTTCTTATAACTTCACCTATACACAAATGACGACGCATCGTCAAGTGTCCCATTTGCAGCTTCTAGTCGTCTTCAAAAGTTTCAAGCGAAATGTTCATAAAGCACATCGTCAAAATGACTCTATGGGGAAGATATATAAAGAATGCAAAAAAGCGTGTTCCTTTTGCCGTTGGAGCCTAAAGGGCTCTCAAGCGTCAATTTCCAGGAAATAGTTTGCAGTTTCAGATGCATGTAATGAGCTCGCGGTAATTAAAGAATGAGTTAATAACAGTTGAAACACTATGACTAGACGGTAATCTCCTCTGCAGTGTCGCTGATATTTTATATCAGGGTTGCAGCAATATGCACTTCTTGTGCGGTTCGCGTACATGGCACTGCGAGATGTGCTCAAGAAGGCAACCAGAGCGATGATGCCAGATATTTAAAACATTTCTGCTGGATATTAAAACCCACGAATTTCCCAATAAACATTTTTTTTGGCCAGCGTCATCATTGAGTTGTGCACACCTCTTTTATATCCTCACGTCGAGGTCGCTTAAGTACTTGCGCAGCTACGATTTCACGAACGACAATGTATGGTATCATCAAAGCTCGCATTTGAAGCATTTTTAGTATCTCCACACTTTTATGTGAACGTTTTATGAAGGGCATGATCAAAGTAGCTGATTATGAGTGACAAGGAAGTAAAGCGAACAACGTGGGTCTTTCTTGGAAATTACCGCCTAATTGAATCATAATACTCACTTTACTGGAAATAGTAGTTTGAAGATTACCAACTGACTTTGTGTCTGGGCACTTGAAGGGCTGAGCAATATTTGTTTGTGCTTCGAGATCCTGCAACCTTAAAATATAGGCTGCTGATCCTCTATGAAGTTCGCAACCACACATTGCACTTATGTTTTCTAACAGCAATGAGCAACCAAACAACAATAGTGAGCATCCTATAACAAGTGAAGGCAAAGTGTCTTCAGGCGACTGTTAGTTCAAAGTTTGGTCCAAGCAAAGCTTCCGTCTTTCCATCATCTCTGTCTATTTTTATTTGTACACAATCTTGCTTCTTCTCAAAATGTATGCTACCATGTGCCTACCGCTCCCACCACGCCACAGACCCCCCCCCCCCCCCCACGCGCACACACACACCTCCACGTCCTCCGCCCAAACTTCCCAATAAGTTCGGCATCCTCCAAGTGTTACAGAACTGCTTCCTTACCGTGCGCGATGCAGCCAGGTTCGCAATAAACCAACCTCTATGTAATGGTGTCATTGTTCAGGCATGTCGAGGCAGGTGTCAAGGCAATGTAACAATGTACAAGTTCGCAGATGGTCGCAGTCTGAAGGTCGTCCAAAAAGTCTAATTCTTCACTGCTACATAGCAGCCCGGTTCGCAATAAAACAACTTATATATTGTAATATCGTTATTCTGCATCGTTAAGGGGCGTGATAAGGCGAACCGCAATGTAACAGTGGACACATGTTCAGAAGGTTTTACTTTACAAGCTGCTCAAGAATTCTGCTTCCTCACCATTGCACAGAAGTACAATCTGCGATAAAGCAAATTCTGGAAAATGATGTTGTCGTTCTGACCTGTTGAAGAATGCGACAAGGCGAAGCGCAGTGCAACAGTGGACAAGGACGCAGACGAACGGAGTCTGCCAGGTCTTCGAGAGCTTAAGATGTTCACCATGACACAGCAGCCCTGTCTCCGGGTAAGCGTCTTCTACGTAATGACGTCGTCGTTCTGGTTCGTCGAAGAGTGCGTCAAGGTTGTCCGGAGTGCAACGATGGAGTTGCGGAACGCCAACCAGCGGTTCCGCACGTAGTCGCACAGCGCGACGCGAAACATTCTGGAGCTCGCGTTGTACAGGACGAAGTTGATGGCGAAGTTGGTGTAGTACAAGATCATAAAGTATCGCTGGAGGACGTAAGCCAGGGAACCGGAGGCCGCCTCCAGGGACTCGGCGTCCCCGAAAGAAAGCAAAAAAACGTAGATGCGCAAGACGTAGCTGGGCAGGTTGAGCAAGACAAACACCGTGGAGACGAGCAGGAGCATCCGGGTCACGCTGATCTGCGTCGCGGGCGCGACGACGTTGCTGCCACCTTGGGAGGCGTTCAGAGTGCTGCCCGACCCGTTCTGCTTCGCCTCAGTCGAATCTGAAAGACCAAACAAAACACAAGAGCTTACAAGTTCAAGCAAGCATACGTGGCAAGGCCGTCAGCGAAAATCCCAAGCACCGTAGGCATTAAACTTCGTTTTACTTAATTCTGATGTAGCGAATCAATCAACGCCGAAAGAGCATAATCACGGTGCTCGTTGCCTTTGGCTAGGTGGCCCAACCTAACGCCCGTTACAAAGGATATCGTCCTTCAAAACCCATCCATTCATCAACTCTACACTACGTCTCATCATACGATGGACTAAAGGCAAAAGCTACGAGCCGCCAGATCCAATCACGAGTCACTTAGAAATTGCATGGTATTGCGCTTCGATGCGCCTATCGGTGCCCGCGTCCCAGTTCACTGATGGGAATGGGCGGACAGTGGTTCGAATCAAATGGCCCTAAGTGACTCATCAATTTACATTGCAAAGAAAGTCACGACATACAACCTCTCTGCACTGTCGAAACTATAAACATGATGCTGCGCTTTTTGATTCGGAGCATTATTCGTCCACCCCTAATCATTGTTAAGCGTCATAGTTCAGCGTGGAACGTGATTGGACCTAACGGACCGTAGCTTTGGCCTTTGGCCCATCATAGGATGAGACGAAGTCTAAGTGGGTTTACCGACACTGGCTAAACACATCGTGCACACGCAAGAAAGTGCAGAATTTTGGCGCATTCAATGTGCATGTATGGTTTAGTGGGTGATAGTAAACACAGAACGCAGAAACGCATATTGCGCTTTTGGCGCTTATTCATTGACTCAAATGGTTCGTAGCGTCGGTAGGGAAACAAAATATAAACCAAGACAAGTCTATGACGTCACGCAGCTGCGGTGGCGCTGCCCTCGGAACTGCGCATGCGCAGAAGCTTCGCCTCACGAGAATATGATTTCTGCGCACGCGCAAAATCCACACCCGGTGTGGGCAAACGCGGGCTTGTTTGTAAACAGTGTGTTGGTCTATAGCACGGTGCCCGAAGATGGATTCGAATCGAATGGCGCGGTGTCCTCTCTGTCGTCCCGCAAACAGAGCTGGATAATTGTAACTCATATTTTCTTTTCACGCATGAAGCCTACGCATGACGCAGCGCCATTCAAGTTGGACGACTATTCGCACACGCATCTTATCGAAATATGATGAATGCCGATTCTAAATAAATTGGTTCTGAAACAAAGCGAAATGAAATTACGGATGTTACATCGACGTAAGCGCAACTTTTGATTTTTATTGCTTCAAATTTTAGCGTTGTAACAAAATAATATGCAGCTTACCAGCAGAATCAAATGGGTGGTAGATGTTTTCAGTTCAAGAAGAAATAGTAGGTGCGAAACAGTTTCAGACACGTCGCAAAAAACTAAGAAATATACAATCTGTTTTCCGTCTCTCGTGACGGAAATTTGATGTGAAATTTGATAGGATTTTGTGGCACAGGAAAAAGCGTTTAAAAATATTGTGTTGCTCTTAGAGTAAAAAAAGTGTTCACCATTAACGCCTCGCCACCTATGTATAGTAAATATGATCAGTGATGTAACTTCCAATAGATGGAGGTTAATGACAAAGGCCTATCGCTATCGACATCTTTCTTCGGGGCGCCTTTATGAATACAAAAAAACTGAGTGGCTCTTTCTTTACGCCGCGGTAGTGCACCGTTTGAAAATTACTTTCCATGGGTTAACCTTATATTGGCGAGTGTTGCCTACAGGCAACACACCATATCATATTTGTTTGTTTAATAGTATCGGTCTCATGGCGTTTAATTTTAAACATCGAAACCACAGCGCAATCTAGTGAAAACACACGCAAATAGTTGAGAAAAAAGAAGTTTAGCGCGCAAATACGCGGCGACTGAGAACGTCGTTTCATCAAATATTCGGGCGAAATCTATGAACAAGGGTATTTCTCTGCCCAGTAATATTTTACGATATGGGACCGTTTTACTTGAGGCTATCTGATGCGCAGATATTATTGACATTTTATGGTTATCTATAGACCGGCACGTTGTTTACAAACAAGCGCGCGTTTGCCCACACCGGGTGTGGGCACTGCGCGTGCGCAGAAACCAAATTCGCGTGAAGCGTCTGCGCATGCGCAGTGCTGTCGACAGCGCCACCGCAGCTGCGTGACGTCAGGGCCGCGCGTTGGTCTATACAGGCAACGTTACTACACGGGGTCAGTTTTGTAACTCAATCGCCATTCAGCGGAGGAGCGCTGGCCGCCACGGGAGCGGGCGAAGCAGTGGCGCTTCCGTCGACGTGATATCGATTTACTGCGCGTCGTCTGCTGCACCTGCATCTCCTGCATGCTGTGCTGCGGGCTCCAGCAGATCCGCCGCTGACCCTCCACTCGCGTGCATCGATTTTGGAATGATCGCCCAATTTCGAGCTGTAACTCCACCTTTGTTTAGAAGTCGACCTTTTCTTTTTAAAAACAAAATCGACAATTCGAGACGGTTGTTGTTGGGGTTTCACAGCTGAAAAGAGTCAGGGGCAGTCAGCACACATTTTGAAGGAATCAACAGAACCCAAAAACACTCTCCATTCCTCGAAGTGTGATAATCATGACTGAGTGGAACTTTGACTTTTATTGCTTGCCTCTGGCACCAGCTTTCCCTCTGTGTTGACCACCAAAACGGGATCTTTTATGGATGTGACAGCCTTCATCACGAAACCTACGCCTTGCTTCTTCACGAGCTTGTAGATAATTATGTGATCCTAGTGTGTCCTTTGACGTTATGAGTTTTTACACTGACGACTGCGTTCCTGAAATTCTGGAACAGATGTCGGAAACGTTGGCGCGCGTATCTGTTCGGCTGTTGTCATCATTATCTGCGTCGGGTTCACATTTAAGTATCACATCAGCGGTAATAGTACTGGCTGCAACCTGAGCAACGCTTCGATCGACGGGGGCATTTCGCTTGCTACTCTTTGTTGTTGGTTTCGGAAAATGTGCGGGGACATTCCGAAAGAGACGTCGAACAGCATCTTTTAATTACCATTGGGCCTTGGTCATAAGAACCGCTTGCCCATCGTTGTCGTGCGAGTAATGACTCATGATTAATGTCGTCAGACTGAAAATGCATACCATACACAGTCTTATTATGTGAGCGTAAACTTCTTCTAAGAGACTGCGTTCTGCCAGTCTCTCAGGCGCAGAGCATCCTTCCGAGCCGTAAAGAAGTGACACTTCTCTTTACTTTTCGACGTTTGTGAGGCGTACCCGCTGCGACAGCCGGGAGCGCAGCAGGTCGGGATGCTTGCTGATTTATT
Organism: Ixodes persulcatus; assembly: GCA_013358835.2. NCBI lineage: Eukaryota > Metazoa > Arthropoda > Arachnida > Ixodida > Ixodidae > Ixodes > Ixodes persulcatus. The sequence goes on from JABSTQ010009151.1 coordinate 148,829, forward strand.
GACAAACGACTCAAAGTACCAGGCGCCAGAAAAAAAGTTATGGGGCCCTACGAAGAGCCACCCATGACGCCAGCGAACAAACGAGGAACAACAACGAGCACAAGGCACCGCCGAGAATCAATCTTAGGGCGACTGCAACGCCACCTCTCGCGCTCTCTACAAAATGATGTCAAGCCGGGAAGCAAGCTTCCAAACTGACCCGCTTTCGTAACGTTGAAAGAGGTGACGGAAGAGAGCCACCTTCGAACTTTAGCCTGGTGTTGCCCACAGGCAACAAAGATATAACTTAGAAGTTTGCCGTAAGATTTCTTTTTTCATTTCAGCTATGTTCTTTTATTTTATGTTGTTAAACATCAAAGCAATTAAAATAAAAGTTTTAAGCATTATTTTTTTGTATATCTCGTCATCAAAGAAAATAATGCGAAATCAGATGAACAGCACTCATGTATACGAGGAGAAAAACCATACGGACTCTGGCCTTAGCGTCGTTTCTGTTCTTTCATATTACCTAGGGGCATCTCGCTCTACGATCGCCTTAAAAGAGCACTGACAAGTCAACCCAAAGGCCGTCATTTGTTTGTTGTCTAAACCGATGCAAGCTGTAGTCATAGAAACAAAAAATGCTGCAAAGCAAAAAAGAAAAAAAAATATTCAATATATATTTATATATATATAAATATATATTTATATATATGCAAACGCTCGGGCGCGTTTTTTCTATTTTTGGCGTTTTTCTTTACCACTTCTAACGTCCTAACTTCGTTTTATTTTTGACCTAATCGATTATAAAATTTAGATGCTTTGTAAGCTGATGATGATGATTGGGGTTTTATGGCGCACAAGCAACTTAGGCCATATTGCGCCAGACAAAATTACTTAAGACGGCTATACTAAGAAAGAGATATTAAAGAATTCTCATGGTAAAAGTTACAGCTGATGTATATATCCAGTCTTTTTAAGAAAGTCAAAAACACGGTCATGTGACACTAAAGGATGATCACCAAGCAAAAACATAGGATGAAATGGAAGGTTACCTCTAAAAAGTTCAGGAAAACTTTGTCGGCGATGTTGGTGATAAAATCTACACTGCCATAAAATGTGCAAAACTGTCAGTACTTCCCCACAATGGGCACAGAGCTTTTCGTCTTCGCCACGAAGCAGATGTAGATGAGTCAGACGTGAATGACCAATTCTCAGGCGACATAGCAAAACCTCCAGTCGACGTTCCTTACGGAACGAGCTCTCCCATAGAGCCAAGACGGGTTTAATGACATGAAGCTTATTGTTACATTCCACATCCCACTCTGACTGCCATGTCTTCAAAAGTACTTTCTTCCAAAGTGGCCTAAGGTCCTGATAGGGTAACCCAAAAGATGCTGCCAAGTCCTTTGCACTTGCAGCCAGTTTGTCTGCTTGCTCATTCCCAGGAATTCCTACATGACTGGGCACCCAGCAGAATCTTATGGTGCGTCCGAGTTGGAGAGCCCGATTTATTTTAGACCGTACATGAAGTACAAGAAGGTTCTTTGTGGGTAGTCTAGAAGAAAGAGCCTGTATCACACTTTGTGAATCGACAAAGAGGATAGCTTTTAATATGTTGTTACTCATTATATGTTCGATGGCTAGAGAGACACCATAAATCTCTGCAGAGAAAATGCTTGCCATACTATCCATGCGCAAAGCTTTCGTGAAGGCACCAGAATATACGGCACAACCAACAAAAGATGAAGATTTCGACCCATCAGTATAGAATTCAGTATAGTCTCTATATGTGTCCTGCAATGACTGAAACTCCTGCTGCAGGGCTTGAGGGGAAATAGCCCGTTTATTATACTTGGTGAGCGACCAGTCGCAAAAGATCGGAACTTCGTCCCACGGAGCAACTTTTTCTTTGTGCTTTAGTATGACAGCATCATTGAGTGGAAACTGGAGGGAGGCACAAAGGCTTTGAATGCGGAAGTTAAGAGGACGTACAATACTTGGTTTGTTTTCAAAAAGTTGGGAGAATCGGCAGGTACGGATGGTACTGTAGGATGGATGTTGTGGGTTAGAATAGACCCTGCAAACGTAAGAAAGGCTAAGGTACTGTCTACGCTTCTCAAGTGACATCTGAAAGGTGTCTGCATACAGACTCAACACAGGTGATGTGCGAAAAGCACCCGTAGCCAGTCGGAGCCCCAGGTGGTGAACCGGATCAAGAATCCTTAGTGTAGATGGACGTGCAGATCCATACACAATTGCACCATAGTCGAGGCGAGACCGAACTAAGGAATTGTAGAGTCGCAGGAGGCAGCGCCTGTCAGACCCCCACGAGTTGTGGGACAACACCTTGAGAATGTTCGATGACTTTAAGCATTTGCGCTTCAGTTCCTTCAAATGGGGTACAAACGTGAGTTTCTTGTCGAGAATTATGCCCAGAAATTTGTGTTCCTGGTGAACAGGTATGTTAATGTGGTTTAAATGCAAGGAAGGATCAAGGGACAATCCCCGGCGGAGCGAAAAGGGAACGCAGACAGTTTTTTTCGGGAGAAAAGGTGAAGCCGTTTTCATCTGCCCATTTGCTCATCATATTGACTGTAAGTTGTAGTTGTCGTTCACAGCTGGAGAGGTTGCAGGAAGAAACAGAGATCTGCACATCATCCACATACAATGAGTAAAACACAGACGGGGGTATCACACTCGCAAGACTGTTAATTTTTATAGCAAACAGAGTAACACTTAAAACTCCTCCCTGAGGGACTCCATTTTCCTGAGGGAAAACATCAGACAGTGTAGAACCCAAGCGGACCTGAAAAGTCCGGTCGCTTAAAAAATTCTGTACACACTGGAGCATGCGCCCTCGTACTCCATAGTTGTGCAGATCCCGAAGAATTCCATACCTCCATGTGGTATCATAGGCCTTTTGCAGATCGAAGAATACCGAGACACAATGCTGCCGATGTACAAATGCCTCACGGATAAAGGTCTCCAAACGAACCAAATGGTCTGTATCTGATCGTCCCTCCCGAAATCCACACTGATTAATGTCCAAAATATTTTCTTCCTCCAGAAAATACACCAGACGCCGGTTGATGAGCCTTTCATAAGTCTTCCCAAGACAACTAGTGAGCGCAATAGGACGGTAACTCGCCGGAAGAGAGGGGTCTTTACCAGGCTTTAGAAGAGGAATAATCTGGGCGCTTTTCCAGCATCGAGGGAAAGCAGCTGCTTTCCATAGATGATTAAAAAACATAAGCAAATGACTTAATGATGCTGGGGACAAGTGCCTCAGCATTTCGTAATGAATCCTGTCTGGACCTGGTGCAGACTGCTTTTTTACACCAAGCGCCACTTCCAGTTCGCACATACTGAACGGTCTATTGTAGGCTGCCCGGTCATATCCTGACATCGAGATTGATTGCCTTTCAGCAGTAGACTGATACTTCTTAAACTTTACACTAAAGTTGGAAGAACTAGATACATGCTGGAAGTGCATACCAAGAACATTTGCCTGATCTTTGAGAGATACGGCAGGCAACGGAAAAAGAGGAATTCGGAAGGGTTGGTAGTCTCCTCGGACTTTGCGCAGGCGGTCCCACACTTCCTTTGCTGGAACAAGGCTATTTATAGAAGAGGAATATTTGGTCCATGAAACCCTTTTAGCCCGTTTTCGTGTCCACTTAGCCTTAGCCCTACTTTTCTTGAATGCAATTAGGTTTCGATTGGTAGGGTACCGACGGAAAACTCCCCAGGCTTTATTCTGGTCCTTGCGAGTGGTTGTGCACTCCTTAGTCCACCACGGTTTGCACCTCTTAGGAAGATGACCAGATGTTTGAGGAATAGAATTCAAAGCCGCACTAAGTATACATTCAGTGACATAAACTGTCGCATTGTCGGGGCTCATAGTATGAAGCAAAGATGGATCAATCACAGCCTCTAATTCAAAAATAGACCAGTCGGCATTCTCTAACTTCCACCTAGGAAGGCGAGTCGGAATCGATGGAATCGGTTTAACGCTTTCTAAAATAATGGGAAAATTCATTCATTCATTCATTCATTCATTTATTGATACTGTCAGCCCTTGCACAAGGCTATTACAGGGGTGGAAAAACAACAACAACAACAAACAAACATGTACGCTTTCATGCAAGCATACACAATGATTACAAGTATATTGAGATGCTTCGTAATTTCGGTAGTTTACGAAACAGATCACTTCGTAGTTTTGAAACATTTCTTTACACAAGCGATAGGGTTTTAATTTGTAGCACATACAACAATATCAGTGATACGCTCCAGAAATACATTTAGCGACATAGATGACACAGCGGAATCAGGTAACATATTCCAATCTTTGATAGCCCTCGGAAAAAAACTGTACTTAAAGCAATTGTTTTTAACAGATGGATTAGGAATGTACATGCTGTGACGATGTCTTGAGGATTCGGTCGAGCAAATTTCAAAGTACTCAGATTTCTTTATCTTTACGCAATTATGAATAATCTGAAAAAGAAACTTTAACCTTTCATATTTCGTTCTTGATTCAAATGTAGGAAGATTGGCAAGTTCACATAGTTTTGTGGGGGAATGAACGTGGCTATATTTATTATAGATAAACCTGGATGCGAGTCGCTGAATTTTCTCCAGCTTATTGCAATTTGTAACGGTATATGGGTCCCATACAATTTTAGAATAGTCGATGACGGGTCTTACCAGTGTCATATAAGCCAAGATTTTTATTTCAGGAGTTGCCATAGCGAGGTTTCGTCGAAGGCACCACAGTGCTTTATTAGCTTTGATGCATACGTTATCAATGTGAGTGTTCCATTTTAGATCAGGAGTAAATATTAAGCCTAAGTATTTATGTTCTTTCACTCTCTCAAGCTCAGTGCCCGCAATGCAATAATTATAAGCCAAAACATTTTTTTTTTCTCGTAATAGACATGCAGACTGATTTTTCAGGGTTTAGCACCATTTGCCAATTGTTACACCACTTCTTAATTTTTTCTAAGTTACAGTTTAATTCGATTTGATCGTCTGATGTTTCAATTTTATTGTAAATCACACAATCGTCGGCGAATAGTCTGATTGGGACTGAGATGTCATTGCGCAGATCGTTAATAAAAATCAAAAATAAAAGAGGACCCAAGACACTGCCCTGGGGTACGCCTGAAACAACTGGAGACATGGTGGATTTGCTTCCCCCAACTTTACCATACTGTTTCCGTGATGAAAGATAAGAGGAAAACCACTTCGTGATGGCTGGATTTTTAAAGACAGCACTGATTTTCAATAACAATTTTGGGTGAGATACTTTGTCGAAGGCCTTTGCGAAATCCAGAAATACTATATCAGTTTGACCACGACAGTTTATCCTTTGAGAGAGATCATGAACAGTTTCTATGAGCTGGGTGGTTGTGGAAAGACCTCTGCGGAAGCCATGCTGTGATTTAAATAATATGTCATAACTTTCAAGGTAAGCCAGTAGATGTTTAGATATGATATGCTCAAGAAGCTTAGAGCATGTACTAGTAAGGGAAATGGGGCGAAAGTTACAGACGTCATTAACACTACCACTCTTGTGGACGGGTATAATTTTTGCTATTTTCCACGCGCTGGGAAAAGAACCGCTACTCATAGACAATCTAAAGATGATAGTAAGGTATTTAGAAACCCACTCAGCATACCTTTTTAAAAATTCATTTGGAATTTCGTCTGGACCTGGGCTCTTTTTTGTGTCGATGTTAAGTAGAAGGTTAAAAACTCCTTGCTCACTTATATCTAAATCATTGATGGGAGGATTGTTAAAGGAATCACTAAAGCTTGGCAAATTTCCATCATCGTTGGTAAAGACGGATGAAAAAAAAGTGCTAAAATTTTCAACACTCTGCTTTTCATTTTTTGGGTCAGAGTCACGCTGCTGGGACTTAGCCGAAGGGTTGACGTACCGCCAGAACTTCTTAGGTGCCTCGCTAAGGAATTTTTTAAGTGTTATATTGTAAAACTTTTCTTTAGACTCTCTAATTAGACGCCTCAGCTCCCGACTCAATCTCTGAATGCAAGTTTTATTTTCCACACCTGTACCATGCGAACTCGCTCGTTTCCGCTTCAATTGTCGTTTTGCATGAATTATTTCCCTTGTAATCCAAGGATTTTTGTTCCTGATTTTTTTAGGGCGCTTTGGTATGAATCGCTCAATACACCGTAAAGTCATGCTTGAAAAATAGTCCCATAACGTGTCTGGGCTAGCATTTGATTGATAAAGAAACATAAAATCATCAAACGATTGTTCAAGGCAATCAAGTACGCTTACATCATCAGCACTTCTAAAATCCAAAAACATCTTTCGTGAATGATTGTGCGATTTTTCTGGGGTAACATTCAATGAGACGAGTACCAACCTATGATCAGATAGGCCTTCTTCGGTTTCACATTTCGAAAAAGATGGTTTCAAACTTTCGGAAACAAAAACCAGATCTAAAATTGTTGACGTTGTTGAACATACCCTAGTGTAATCTGTTACCACCTGGGATAAGTTATAGCAAAATACAAGTTCTAATAATTGATCACAACTAGCTACTTCCGCCGTTCCATGAGAATATGATGACCAGTCAATCCCAGGTAAATTAAGATCTCCCAGTAACAATATGTTGTCTCCGTAACGTAAATGTGAATCCATGTAGCCTCTTAGTTTTAACATCATTTCAACTGGCGAATTTGGGGCTCGGTACACGCCACCAATATATACTGTACGGTTATTCAATTGTATCTTGATCCATAATGCTTCCACATCCCGCACTTCCTCAAGGACATCAAATTTTATGTTATTTTTAATCATAATAGCAACTCCGCCACCTCTTCCTTCTCTATCTTTTCTTACCATTGAATAGTTCGGAGGAGTAACCTCAGAGTTTAGTATGTTTTCATGAAGCCATGTCTCGGTAATTACAGCCACTGCAGGATCGTGTTCTAGCATTATGCTTTCGAGCGCGTCAACCTTGTTTGCAATACTTCTGGCGTTTACGTTTAATATTTTAAAACATGCTGAATCATTTTGTTTTAGTCACTCGTTATTTGCTTCCGGAGGAACGCGACACTTGTATCTCTCATTGCTAACTTCATTCCAGGCGTACAGAACATTGTTAAGCCACAGTTTATCAAAGACCAGATTGACTTTGGCACCGTTTTTCCTCTCCTCTGCGGTTGAATTCCACAGGTTCTTTCGAAGCTCAACAACCCTCTTAGAATAGTCTTCATTGATGCTAATTTTTGTACCTTTAAGCTTGACGCAGTTTTTCATGATAGCCATTTTCTCTTTAAAATCTGCAACTGTAAGTATTACAGGGCGATCTCTACCTGTCATCTTTTTTCCAAGTCGATGTATACGTTGGATAGAGTTCAGTTTTTGATTTAGTATAGTGTCAAACACCTCATTGTTGATTTTTCTCATTAGTACATCCTCGTTTTCAAAAGCCTCTTCTTTAATTCCCCTTACGATAAGGTTATTTCGTCGTGAACGATTTTCTAAGTCATCAATTTGTTTTACAAGAGTATTCATTTCGACATCATAGCCACTAACAAAGTTTTCAAGTTTAGCAAGCCTGTTCTCAGTTTCACCTACGCTCTCAAGTTTTTTTTCTATCGCAAGTAGCCTGTTTTGCATTTGTAGCATACTTTCTTCCGACGAAGTCTGTTTTACTTGTACCTCAGTAATTTTAGCAAGGATCTCCTTTTGTGTCCGAATCATATCATTAAACATTTCTTGCGTAATAGGCCCTGGGTTTTCCTCCACATCTCCAGCTAGTATGAGCAATAGGCCTGCCACGGAGAAACAATCGCGTACACAAGCAGCAATTGTGTGTGGACACGGCAACACAATCAAACAGAGGTAATCGCTGTGAAAAACATGTTTTCTATCACCAACCTGCATGAGTAGTGGTACATTAGGCGACATCATCACGGCTGGGTTGCCGTGTCCACTGACACCCGCAGCCGCTTGCGTTTCCTTTATAGGCAGTGGTGGCGCTGCTTCTTGAAGTTCTTTTGACGTCATCGTGCCCGTGAAGGGTGCGCTGTAGATGTTGGCCACGTGGAGCAACTGCAGATGAGCGATGTCAGCGTGATATCCGATAAGCGATGAAGACGACGTTTGGCCCGAAGCGATGAGTAGGCACAAAGTGCCTACTCATCGCTTCGGTGCCAAAAGGGTTGTTTAAAACTTGCCATGAAAAACATGGGAGTAACGATGGTGATGATAAGGACAAATCGATAGCTGTAAAAGTGTTATGGGCGGCACTAAAAAATGTTGCCTCTTTTTGGTTCAAAAGACATAGCCCGGATGATAATAAAAGTTGTTCAATGACTCCACCACGAGAGTCCTGTCGAGGACTACCCCACAAGGGGTGGTGGGAATTAAAATCGCCAAGAATTAAAAAGGGCTCGGGCAATTGGCTGACGAGTCCCTGAAGTTCTTGCAAATGCAGCGGAGTGTTGGGTGGCAAGTAGAGGGATACAAGGGTAATGAGACGGTCAAGAAGAATTCGAACTGCAACTGCCTCAAGTGGAGTCTGCAGAGGGACTGGAGCACAGGCAACTCCACTCTGTACTACCACTGCTACACCACCCGAGGAGTTTGATGAAATGCGGTCCTTTCGGAAAACCTGATGACGATGTAGCACTTTTGTGTGGGTGTCACTCAGATAAGTCTCCTGTAGGCACAAGGCCACAGGACGGAGCTCATCAAGAAAAAAATGTATGTCATCAATGTTACTAAAAAGGCCGCGACAATTCCACTGCATAATGCTAAAATTGTGGACCATTGTAAAGTTTATGATAAAAAATAAAAACAACTGTCAAACGTAAGCAAAGTTTCTACGACTTAAAATCTATCTTTACACGCGGAGAATTTTTCTTTTTAGAGGTGTCATTCGGCCTGCCCGTGGTGCCACCGGAGGCCGGAAGTAGAGATTCTGTACTCGAGTGGGGTCTGTCCTCGTCGGACCTTGACCCACTCTCGTCCATTGGCTCAACTAGAGCCAAAAGGGGCTCCTCCTTGGAGGCCTGTAACCTCAACGTCTCCCCCGGTTTCCGAGATCCACCGGGGGCAGAGGGACCAAATCCCCGACCTCGTGATGACTGGGACGGAGGAGCAGGGGGTGCAGAACCCTGTGCAGGGAACGCAGACCCCTGTGCTCGGGTGGATCCCGACGGACCAGTATCCACCCTGTCATCTCGGGGTGGAGCAGTGTGCACTGCTCCAGAGGTGACTTTCTTCTGCGACGGGGTGGCCTCCGTCTGCTCGGTTGATGGACCCGAGCCTTTAGCACGGTTGGGGAGGGCACCTGCCTGGGCAGCTGAGATAGCACGCCCTGGAAGTTGCACCTTTAGTTTGGGACCAGAGGACTTTAGTGGTTGTACAAGGTCCCCATAAGACACTTGCGTTCCCACAGACGCCATAGGCGGTGCAGGTCCCCGACGCACCACCTCGGCAAAAGAGCCTCTCTGGAAACCCAAGAGGCGACGCTTTGCTTCGGGATAAGAGATGTTTTCCTTCACTTTAAGGGTCAGAATTTCCTTTTCTCTTTTAAAGTGTTCACATGACCTAGAATATGCAGGGTGCTTGCCTTTACAATTTACACATTTCATGTCTTCATGACAGTCGTCGGCATTGTGCTCACAGCCACCGCACCTGGCACATGTCTCACGGCCACGGCAGGACCGCGAGCCGTGCCCAAAGCGCTGACAGCGGAAACAACGGACAGGGTTAGGTATGTAAGGCCGGACCCTACAATTCAAGTACCCCGCTTTCACGGAAGAAGGCAGGCTGTTGAGCTCAAAGGTAAGGACCAGGTGTCGCGTAGGAAGTTCTTTGTCATCTCTACGGATGGTGATGCGCTTTACAGCAACAACACCCTGGCTGCGCATGCCTTCAAGAATCTCTTCCTCCAGACTCTCCATCAGGTCGTCCTCAGATATAACACCACGAATGGTGTTGAGTGTACGGTGTGCAGAGACGCTCACTTTCGTGTCAAGGATATGGTTGAGACAGAGCAACGCTGCTGCCTGATTTTTCTCAAATACTTCTACCAAAAGGTCTCCAGAAAAAGTCTTTTTTGCATTAAACTTTTCCCCCACCAAGTCTTTTAAGACCTTGGCCACAAGAAAAGGGGAGAGTTTCGACATTGGTTTCGTCTCAACTTCAGAATGTATGATGAAAAACTTTGTAACATAGTCGGTGTTGCTCTTGTCCAAAGGTGGTAGATAGGCATCGGTGCGGACCCTTTTGGGGGCCTGATCGGAATGTTTAAGCTTGGAACCCATAAGAGGGGAATGGTGTTCGGAGACTGTGGTGCACCGCCCACCACCGAGCCCAACAAGGGAATAGGTAGCGCTTCATAGCAAGAATGGCTTGGCTGAAGACGTTACTCTATTAGTGCTGCCAAGTCTCTATAACCGAGTGTGGTTCTGGACGAGGGGTCTGTCACCACCCAAGGTTAGCCCTTGCCGCCAAAAGAGTTGAAAAAGGAAAGAAGAGAAATGAGAAGAGTGAAAAGAAGGAGAAGACAAAGGTGAAAGAAGGGAGGGGATAGTAGGAGTGGCGACTAGACTGAATCATCCTGGCCGGGCCTTACCAGGACTCCCGTCTATGAGAAGCGGGGGCCGAAGTGGTGTATTGCCTCACCCGGGGGGCCCCGAAGGGTCCAAACCTACCCCGGGCTCGGCTCAACCACCAGGATGCCCTTTTCCCCAGACACGGGAAAGCCACGCACAGCCATACGTGGGCGGGCGAGCCCGCATGGCTCGGGGTCCGTGGAGACGCCACTCTCCAAACACCTGCTTTCACAGGTGCCCCCTGCGGGGTGCTTTGTAAGCGACACTTCTAAAATATTTAATATCGGCATTAGTAAAACACGTTTTTAACGCAATTCCGAGCGTACTACTCTTTTGAAATGTCAAAAATCAGAGTCCGGAATTTATGTCGCTTCCTGGCTTTTTATGCTTCCTCGTAGATAATGGGAGATCTCAGCACCAATAGCAGGGCGTGTAGCAGTGAGGAGGATTCGGGAGTCGGGGAATTAAACGAAGTTCTCTATGTGTTCCAGAATTACATCTAGCTTTGAACGTTTTGCTTCGTGTAATGTGGCCTGTTGCGACAAGTTGGACGGAACGACAACACGCCTCAACCAATGTACCATCTGAACCTGCGACACTCTAGGGACGCTTAGGCTGACCTCATAATCCTCGTCGACCAGCCGCGTGCCAGCCTTTTACGCAGCACCAACGCGACATGGTTCCTCGCGTCACTCACAGAATTCCACTGCGCGTCCCATTCGACCTCACACCATTTCAAAGAATTTAAAATTGCTGAAAGGGCCCTAAAAGGACTTGAAACTCGAAGTAAAGCGTCGTCTTCTCGCAGTGATAGGCGGCACGCACGGAGAAGGGCGGCTGATTGCGGACAAACACGACAATTCCGGTTGGGGCGCTTCGGAGCCGGGAGAGAAACTCGAGTTGCAGGACGACTTAATCTTCGACGTCACTGCACTGCCGCGGATAGCGCGACAACTTCAAACTTGGCTAATGGAAATTCTTTCTTACTTCACAAATACTGAGTTCCCAAGCTTCGAATTTTGAGGGTAATGTCGAGGCATCGTTTTCAATAGTTTCGCATAATAAAAAAATATGATTTTGACGTGCCACTGCCGCTTTAAGGTCGCCTGGTTGCAATGTTGACGAATGGCGAAGTCGTATTTCGGAAGAAAAAAAAAACGAACTAAAAGAAATGTTTAAATACGCTGCCTTCTCTGCATTACCTAAAGGTACCATGCGATTAAGAATAATTTAATTTATTGGGAATGTTTGAAATTCGCGTATTCCTTTAAATACTGGAAACAAATCTTGTGGAGTTTGTTTTCATATCATATTGTTCATTTTCTTAAAGTGCTCGTCCTCCGCAGTTTTAAAATTAAGTTTGAATTCACGAGTTCCTTCAGATAGTCATTCTGAGTAATTTTTACTTTTAGTCTTTCAAATCTAAGAAATGCTCGAATAGAAATTGCACGTTATGGCATAAACAACAAGTTTATTAAGACGGTTATTTACCTTTATCCTGTCTATCTGCCATTCGGGTTATTATTTTTTTTTAATATATGGCACACGTGTCCTCTTCGGGTAAACTACTTTTGCTTTTTAAGAACCTTAATTAAAAGCAGAAGCACAATTGCCTGGATAGGGCACGCGTGTAATGAAATGTACTTTCTAAATAAAAATCACTTATTAATCTCAACATTTACGCCAAGAGTTTGTCAATTATATATTTGGGGGGGAGGGGGGATTCTGCTTATCAATCCACGCGTGTTTTACTCAGGCAATGAAAGGGTTATTTTAGTAGAGTTTAGCGCTATTTGCAGGCATCAGCAAGTCACTTAATTAAATTCCCTTTTATCTGGACTCCACAGAACGCCCAGGGGCTTGTCATCAACATGGATATATCCCAGTGAGAGCACTTGGAGCCAATTGAACTTGACATTGCTTTCACTTGGTCGTGGCACAAAGGGCATTTTTAAATTTGTCAAGAAGTGAAAACGGGTGCACTTAATGTGAAAAAAAAGAATTTGAAACTTTACTGAAGGAATGCTAAAGCTGTCATCTAAATTAGATTTAGCAGAGTAAACGTATGCCACAAGATATTGAAAAAAAAAGCCATTTTCACTGTTGTTAACCACGCGCTTGTGAATTTGGAAAAGGGAGTACCCGATTAATCAGACGCAAATGTATTTCGTCCGGTGTATCAGTGTTGTGTTGTCGGGAGTGTAACAAGAGGCATATTGAAGTAGATTTAAGTTTTCTTCAATGAGCAGTAAGTCTACCTTGGTGAAACGCCAAAATAATCCAGTTCCTCGTGTCATCGCAGTTTCTCATAACCCAGTTCAAATCATAATGCAGTAGGGAAGAATCCAGTCACTTTTGATGCATTTCTTTGTCAACTGACGCGTTGCGGCTCAGTAATAGCAGACTTAAACCGAAATTAAAGTGAAACAATTTAATTACTGCAACTGAATGATTTGTAATTGCAAGAATTAACTTTCTTAAAAAAGATTTCAGGCTTTAGTTTCATTACGTTTGAGTCTCAATGTTTACAAAGTAGAGGCTTCAATTACGAGTTTGTAGTAATATTAACTATAACGAACTATTTTTAAAGTGGGGTGGTTGTAACTGTATTTAAATTACAATTTCGAGGAACTTGACACAAATATGTCCATCCGGCTCAAAAACATACTCAAATGTATCTACGCGTGAGGTACCATCATTCTTTTTATTCCATCTGCTTTTACGGGGCAATTCCATGTAAGAATTCACATAAAATATACTATACTTTCGTAAGTAAATACTAACTTAAAAGCGCGCGTTTTTTTATAAGGTACATGGCACACTCACCCATAAAAACCCTCATGGGGTGACCCTCCCTGCAGAAGGCTCTCTGCTGGCGGTACCTGGCGTAGAACAGGTAGATGGACCTGGCAATCATGAAGTTCATCACTGTCAGCAGCAGGAAGGGCACGATGAGCGTCAGCACCGTGTCGATGATGGTGATGTAGTACATGGCACTGAAAGGACAAAATTACCTCGGTGGTGTAAGCGGTACTTTCGTCATTAGTTTGGACTAACCTAAAATTATTGCCTACAACTCAAGTTTCAACGCTTGTAAACTTTTGTTTGTCCCTTGTGAGTGACAAAAATAATCCTATTACTTGTAGACGCAATCTCTTGGTTACCTTTAGTTTCCCTTTTCGTCACCATTAATGGTATCTCAATGATTCAAATCAAGTGGTCCTGAAATTCGTTGTCGTGGGGATCCAATGTACTTATAGGGTCCGTGATGCCCTCTTTCAACAAGTCGCATGTAGCAGAGACAAGAACAAATGTAGTCCCTATATAAGAGCTTGGTGGCATTTTAGTCAAGAGCAGTGAAGCATACTCCTTCAAGTACAAACAATAAAAATGCCCGCAATTTTTTTCAATTTGTTTTGTTTAATACAAACTGCGTTTTATTAGCCGAAATAAATTTAAAAACTGTAACTGTTCACTGTAACGAAACATTGACACCGAATAGCCTTAGGCTCATCAGAGTATTACCAAGTATATATGGTCATAGGGCACCATATAAGACACTGAAAGGGATACTCCGACCTTTTCAGCATAGCCTCAGATTTCATGGAAATTGATATAACACACCAACAAACATGGTTGAAATAGCAACCTGAATATTGGGCCAAAGGTATTTGTTTTTGTGAGGTTATTCAATTTACAATTCTCTTACTCACCGTGTTTTTTTAAAGAGAAAGTTTCTACTTTCAGTAATGAAGAAGTGTCGTCAGGGAAAAGCAGTGGTTCATTCTTTGGGCTGTAGACTGTTCCCAACTGATTACAAGCAGTTTGATGTTGTCACACAAATGCTTAAGAAACTCGCTCCAGCACCCGCGCATCATCACGAAACGAATGCTCGGCACAGTACGTTATTAAACTGCCCGGTTGATCTGCGAGTCTGCCTTCCGGACATTGAAAAGCGCGGTTATATTTGAATTCTGGCTTTGGTATCATTTTCACTGTGCCGTTTCCCCAATAACTATTAAGAATTTTGCGATACCAAATAGCATACCGGAAAAGGTAAATGCCGGTGATTCCGAAAATATAGTTTAGATGGGGTAGCTGAAATAATCCCCGGTATAAACCTTTCAAAGAAATACTTCCGAAGAATGTAAACCCATCACCTTAAACACAATGAGCCAAGTGTTTTACCGGCTGAACATTTCAAAACTTTAGTTCGCTCTCCCATGCCAGAGCAAACTACGCTTAAGCACCTATAACCTCCCAGCGGGTATTCACTGTCGGGTTGCGGCTCGCGCGCCGGCGCGGTTGAGCACCTCGATGGCCTTGGAAACGTGTGAACGAAGAGGGATGGCTCCTCGGCTTCCTGCCGCGCTGCGCCATCTCTCGGTGTTTGTTATAAATGAGAGCAAATCTTCTACACATTTGCTCCTAGCGTGGCGGCGCTGTTCAGACCCTTTTCTTTTATTCTACCAGGGCCATGTTTCTCACAAAGGAGACAGCTGCAGAACTTATGCGAGCTTATCAAGAACGTAAGTTGCAGCAGAAGCAGCAAGAAGAGCCCTCTCCAGGGACCCTGCAAACGAACGCCGATAAGTGTAAGGCCTATGACATATCTTGAGCTTAAAAGACTTTTTTGGCATCATCAAGCGTGTATAAGTTAGTTTCTATTCGCCTACTCGAAAGGCGGAATACGCGAAACGCCAACGTTTTACGTGTGAATAAACACCAATAATACATGAGCCGGCAAAAATGTAATCATGACATGTTTCTGCAGGCGGATTGATGGCCAAGTGCGTCAACTCGCCGCGGCTCGGAGGAGAGGGAGCGAAATCTCGCGCCGTAGATACCAGGCAACATTTGTTCAGTCCCTAACCCTTAACCTTTTGATCTGGATGAGCGGTTGTAAATCATTTCTGCTTGATGCACTATCGAAGACACTATTAGCTATAACACGGCAGCCGTGGACATTCCGTACCCCCGGCGCCACATTGCAGGCACACCTCGAAACACCGGTCCTAACTCGCCTACCCTATGCGGCGTAATTACCCTTCCAGGTTGCGATAACAGGATCTCCTTGTCGTCTGCTATGCGTGAAGCAGACGCCGCCACAGCATTTGATGATTTTTGCCTCACGGACGTTTGCGTGTGCCTCTATATTTACGGAGATTCTCTGGCTCATGGAAACGAGTCATTCAAACTACCAAGGAAGGGACATACCGAGGTAGGCCTAATCGTTGCGTATGACTGTATACATATCTTGGTAGATTTCTTTCTCTAATCGGACAAATGCCTGTTCATGTTTTCTTTTCCTTGTGTAAGAAATGCTGCGCTAATTATGTTTAGCTCGGTATGTCCCCTGCTTTGGATGTTAATTCGCTGACTCGATTCAATGAGTCAGGGAATCACCGTACCGAAAGAAGCACGCACAAAAACTTTTAAAGAACACATCGGTAAGGGCTGTGGCGGCGTGTCTGCTTTGCGTCCAGCAGACAACATGAGGAGTGTTATAGCAACCTAAAAAAAGATATTCCTCCGCACAGGAAAGGCAGGTTAGGAGTGGTGTTTAAGAGTGCCCCCGGTATGTGGCACTGGGGTCACGGCTGCCGTGTTATGAACAAAAGTGTCCGCGATAGTACGTTAGAGATCCCAGGTTAATATTGATAATGAATTCTCTGTGTAATGTTTTATGTTTTCTGTTCATTCTTGTTTTAGTATACCCTAGTCTTGGTCATAAAAGGCAAAGAAGATCAATACAACTGCGCGATGCCATTGCATTCTGACGGGCGGAGGCAAGTAGGGCTGCCCTGCATTTGTTATTCAAAGACAACTTCACAGACGGCGCTCGTTACTGGGGAAAGGTCCATTACACGAGGCAAAATTGTAACTAGCTACAGTTACAATTACTCTTTCATAAAGGTAAGTGACCGTTACCACAAAAAAATAATCCGTTATTTCGCGGCGTCACTTTATGCCTTACTGACCTATCGTAAGACACAAGACATAAGAGTGTTATGGAAGAGTTTATTGTTGCCACCAGTCTCACTTTTGTGGCCTTCAGCAAGAGCTGGCTCTCGAAAGTCTCGTCTGAAATCTTGCCTACTTTTTAAGTGAAGATAACGTCTGATTCACTGCACTGCGTGCTTCTTGGGAAAAATGAAACAACTCTTTGTCCTGGAGCAAGCGCAAAGCTTTGTTGTTCTATCCGGAGTTTGTCGCCGTTGGAATCGCAAAGCTATAAAAATTATGATGCAGATAATTAAACCTCGAATAAAATCAATGTATGTGAATTCATTATATAAAGATATTTTAGCTGGAAAATGTCGTCAAACGCTGGTAGATAAAAATAGCATGACATAATAATTACAGATAATTAAATTATGGATTACATTTTTATATCAATCTTTCATTAGCACTGAACACATTCCGTGCATTTGTTGAGACGTCGGTGAATAAGAAAATTCAACGTTTTAGATATATAGTAATAAAAAAAAGCATCAAGGGATTTCTCAAAAAAACAAAACAAAAATAATGTGTATTAAGACGGAAATGCTTACGCAAGTGCTGTGCCTACCGTTTCTTGATGAAGTCCAAAACGCATGTAGGACAGGTCGGCCGTACAACAGCTCACTGTTCGTCGGCTAAATGTCAGGTGAGGCAACGGCAGCGTCACCCCACAGCGACAGCAGTAATTCTAATTTTGTGCAGTGCGAGCTATACAAGTAGTAACGTTGTAAGCTGGGCTAGTTGGTAAACGTTGAACATGATGAAAAATCGCGGACAAAGCGACAAGGACAAACAAGGAAGAAACATAGAAAACAGAGAGGAGCGTACTCACTACTCTGGTATATTAGGTAAAGAAAGGAGAAATAAGTACGTGCCTTTCTGTGTTCTGTGTTCCTTTCTCGCTTGTCCCTGTCTCTCTGTGCACGATTTTTCATTATGAGCTATACAAGTGTCTTACCTCATAATTCCACGTCTCGATGGCGTAAGCAAGCGCCTTCATTCTGAAGCCGATCATCCAGGAGATAGAAAGCGCGATTCTCACAACGCGGTACCACCATCGCTGAAAGTTGTCATATATAACCGACGACGTGTACTGATAGCGTAAAAACCAAGACACATGACGTGCGACAACGGTGAAAGGGATGTCGGCGACCTGAAGCTTTCAGAAGTTTAGGGTGAGAAGCAGCACAAAAACAAATAAACATTCGCAATTCACAAAGGTCAGTGTTCTAACATCTTCTGAGCAGCATGCCAGTTAATGTCACATCCATTTCAGTCGATTTCTGTGTTGAGACTTATGGTGAATTCCGCTCGTAGATTTTGAGCGCTCAAAAAGCGCACCTCTTTGAGCGAGCATCTTCCGCAGGCAGATCGGGCTAAAGTTGGTCATCTTCCACTCGTATATTTGTGGCAGCACCAGCTCGGCGGAGCGCCTCCAACCCCGCTGAACTTGATCCGTGGTATTTTAGGGAGCTTGGCGGAAGTTGGCAGAACCGCGTTACAACATTTCCTTTAACTCGTCGGTCAGCATGTGTGGTGAGGTCGCCAGACCGGCCGGGGCTGTCGAGTTGGATCTGTTCGGATGCGTCGGTTGTTTACATGGGATTGTTACGGACCGAACGGTTCTACATCGCGTAGATCAGGCATTGAAATCCAGCACTAGAGCATGGCAAATGATACGCGCTGACATCTGTGATCCCCAGATGAAGAATGAGAAAAATAATGACAGAAAATCCGAAGGAAGCAGACGGAAGGCTAGGCCTGTTCATTTTACCGCCAATGGTTGTTTATCTTTCTTGACACTGCATATCGCCGGCGCTTTCTTCGCGCAAGAAAGCAAGATCAGAATAGGCAACGACCATGCAATGTGATGCTTTGTTACCTCTTTGAGTTTATTAAAGTCTTGCCATCAATCTAAACTCCACCAATGGTGATCGCTATGTGTGCCCCGCTGCTTCGAGGCGGTCAAAAAGTGTGTGACGACGACTGGACGCGGACATCTTCCTCGTTATTTCGACATGGGCTCCGTGACACGGATATATTAGCCCAGACAGAGTCGCGTGTTATTTCTGCAGCTAAACAATGAAAGTTGTGACTGGCTGTCAGCAAAGCTCAGTCGGCTGGTGCGTTGGTCCGTTTGTCAAGTTCGAGCAGCGGCCATTTCGAACGGCCGACCGTCTCAAGTGGGTCGCTCCGAAGATGCGAGTCTATTTTTCGCTCGTCCGTTTGGAGCGTGTCCCACGGAGCGAAATCTTTCTTCCCTCGCAGATTTCGGAAAGCGCGACCGATCTACCAGTGGAATTTACGATTATTCACCGGAAAATGAAGACACCCATGCTGTTTTGACTAAAGTTGTGTGTCACACAAGAAAAAAAAAAATCGGGAGAGGGAGAGAGTTTTCCGGGTGTGACGTTCGAAAAGGGTGGACCACTGACCGAGCGATGGGTTCAGTCTCTGGTAGAGAGTCTGACCAATGAAGAGAGACAGAGACGTAGCTCGAGAACACAAAGAAACATAAATTTAGTGCAGAAAGCTTTTTACGATACATACACTCTGCACAAATAGCTTCTCTAATATTGAATAGAACGCTTACGAAAATAGGGTTTACAAATCAAGGTTTACGAAGGCTTATACAGTTACTAACGAAGATGTTACGATTAACCCAATCAAAAGATGCTAATTAAAGGAGTAACAGCGAGTGCGGAAAGTCTCATCTGGCGAGTCGATGGTTGACGGCGTCTACCTGCGCGTTCCGTCCAAGGTGGAGGTGTTCCGGCAGTCGGCTGGCTCACTATGGGCGGTGCTCCCTAGCCTCGCATCCACTTCTTCAGCTGACACGCTCACACACAGAGGAAATCCGTCCTGTACTTGGCGAGAGGCCGTCGACAGTGGTCTCGTCGCCCCGCTCGACGACGCGATGCGTCCGTTCGCCTCCGAGTCTCTTCTCGCACTGCCCTTTGTTCCTCGCACTCGAACCCAGGTTTGTACACCAAGCGTGGAAATTCCCCTTTCCCAAACGGTCTTTGCCCTGCGGATCTGCCCTTTGGCCCTCAATGCAGTCTGCCCTCTAAACCCAAACATTCCCTGCCGTTTAAAGTGACACAACTCCGCTAGGTTCAAAGACCTCATGTTATATTGTTGTGTACGGTTTGTTTTTGGGCCGCGTGGCCCAAAACAGCGTGCCTCGCAATATTTATGCCTGTGACCGCCACAGACACGGCCGTCTGCGGCCCATAGCTTCGGGAGTAACCCGAGCCTTCGGCAAGGCAGTCAATAACCGGGGGCTACACGCGTTGACCCACTCAGCCCGGGCGGGTAAGGTGACGGGAAGGGAACCACCGAGCGAGGTGCTGAGAAACACCTCCGCACGCGTCAGTGAATCCGAAGATGGGGGATTGGATTGGAAAACCTTTATTGTTGGCTAGAGTTACAGTCTGGGTATGCTGATCTTGCTAGGTAGCCGTCAATGGAGACTGGCAGGCGACCTCTAGGGCTCTAGTCACGGCCTGGACTGGGGTTTCCAGGTCGGAGCTGAGCAGCAAGTTCTCCTCACGGGCCCGGGTGCGCGAGCCTCTTGAGCAATAATTTTGGGGGATCTGTCGGACAGTCGAGAAGAATGTGGTCTACAGTAGCTTTGCCACCGCATTTGCTGCCCTCGGGTTTAAATCTATCTGGGAATGCATGGCTTAAGACCACGGGGTTAGGGAGAGTTTTAGTTTGGAGTTTACTCCACAGTAGCTCCTGTTCTTTGGTTAAGTTCTTATGCGGAGGTAGGGAAGTTAGCCTTTCGAGACTTTAGTGTTGAGTGATCTCGTTGTAGGTGTTAAGGCCGTCTCTTGTCAATCCGACGTCCGAGTTCCGAGTTATCATCCACAGCTCGGCCGATAGATCCTCGAGATTTATCGTGGGCTGCCTCGGTCCCCGTGTTTGACGAGTGAGCCGGCACCCAGACCAATTCCACGCCTTGCCTGTCTTTTGGCTAATTCTTGAAAATTCCCAAGGAGATGGGAGAAATGCGGCCCCTTGGCTGAAATTGCCAATGGCCGCTTCTGAATCACTGACAATCACCCTCGCGTGCGGGTTTGTTAGCGCCAAGGCGATTGCCGCTTCTTCGGCTATTTCGTAAGACTTTGTAGGTACAGTCGCGTCTGCTACGAGTTGGCCCTCCTCGGTCACCGCTGCGATCGCGTACGCCCTTTTGGGGGTTGAGCAAGCGGCCGCGTCCACGTAGACAACGTCCGTTCGGCCTTCGAGTTTCTTGGTTTGGGCTTGCGCGGGCCCTGCGTCTGCCCTCGTGGTGGACGGGGTGCATGTCTTTCGGTAATGGTTTTACCGTGATTGTCTTTCTGACGTTGGACTGGATTTTGAGGGTGCCCGCATTGACTGGTGCGGCGTTTATTTCTCGTCTTCTTAGGACCGCTCACCCGCATTGGTGCGAGCGAGCCTGAGCTCTTGCATTCTTCGATGGGCCTCAGTCACCTCGTCTAGCGTGTTATGTAGGCCGAGTTGCAGTAGCTTGTCGGTGGAGGTATTGGTGGGTAGACCTAGGGCTGCCTTGTAGGCCTGCCTGATGAGTCCTTCGATTTTGAGTTTCTCGGCGTTGTATAATTGTAGATAGAGGAGCGCGTAGGTCATTTTACTGATGACAAAGGCCCGCACCAATCGGTATAAAGTTTTTCCTTAACGCCTCTTCTCCTGTTCGCTATGCGTCGGATCAGTCTAATGGTCTGGTGGACCGAGACGTTTAGCTTTTCGATGACTTGGGTATTATTTCGGTTCTCTTGGATGATCATTCCAAGGATCCGGATGGAGTTGACTTGTTTAATGAATTTGCCTTGCACGTGTAACTTTATGTTGGCTGGCGAAGGGCTGGATTTTTGTCCCCTTGGAATGTCTCTTTTAATTAGGAGCTCCGATTTGGAATGAGAACATTCTAGCCCTACCGCTTTGATGTAGGCTTTTATGGTATCGACTGCCCTTTGTAGGGTATCTTGTATCTTTCCATCATTTCCTGTAGTGATCCAGAGGGTGATATCGTCTGCATATAAAGTGTGTCTGAGATTTGGTGTGGCCTCGAGTTGCTTCGGTAATTCTACAAGTGCAAGATTAAATTGGAACGGCGAGAGTACCGAGCCCTGTGGGGTTCACCGACACCCCATGCGAAAGGAATCCGAGATCGTCCCGCCGATCGATTTTTCTGCGGTCCTTTTGTCCAGAAACGATCTTACATAGTTGAAAGTTTGGGATCCTAGATTTAACCTCGATACGTTAGTGAGGATGGCCTCATGTGACACGTTGTCAAAGGCCTTGTTTAAGTCCAATCCGAGGATGGCCCTCGTGTTCGAGCTTTTGGGGAATCACTTCTTCGTTAAGTTGAAGGATGACGTCCTGCGTGGACAGGTGGGCTCTAAATCCCAGCATAGAGGGGGGTAGGAGGTTGTTATCCTCCTCGTATCCTTGGAGTCTGCTTGGAACCACGAGCTCCATGAGCTTCCCAAAGCAAGATGTAAGGGAGAGGGGTCTTAGGTTTTCGGTTATTAGCTCCTTGCCTGGTTGAGGTATAAAGATTATTCTGGCGTGTTTCTATTCTTAGGGATTTCACCATCCTGCGAGTACCGGTTGATTAGGTCAGTCAGGGCGATCACTGAAGTAAGGTCTGGATTTCTCTACATCTTGTTTGTGATTCTGTTAGGGTCCCTCAGGTGATGTTGTTTTGAGTTGGCTCATGGCTTGCCATACTTCTGCTGCAGGTGCTAAATTCCTGGTCTAATTCTGGGTTTGGCCCACCATCGTACCAGGGAAGTGGGTCGGTGGATTGCGTGGTGTTGCGGTATCTATCCCTGAGTTCTTCGATTGAGTCCTTGTGTTGCCTTCATGTTGGTGTACTATTTGAGCGGGGAGGATTCTGGGAAACCAGGCGGCCGCTCACGTCGACACACACTCCCTCCCCAACCTTTGTATATTACCCTTGCCGCTTTGTGTGACATTGTCACATTATGCAAACCGTCGTTGTCACTATAACCGAGGAGGGCATTGTTAATTGTATAGAGCTTTAGGAAGACGCGCAGTCGACGATTGTTTTCTGACCTCTCCCTTTGCATTTCCGAGTCGTCAAAAGCAAAAAAAAAAAAAAAGCACCGCACAGATCCGATACACAAACTCGCCTGCACTTTGGCAGTGTCTTTTTTTTTTCGTTGGAAGAACGCATTTTGACTTTGAGAGTTTGCCTAATATTGTTTCCTCCGAGAGTTCGGTCCTTTGAATCAGGGTGCCTCTCCCTTTGCCATGGGTGAGCAAGCTGACGCGTTACAATTTGCATTTGCAAACAATCAAGCCTCGGAAAAAAATATATAGTCGAATCGAGGGTTTAGGGGACGTGAAGAATGGTTTTCAGCATCTGAAAAACGCCAGGCCTCGCGTTTTGTATGCCCAGGTGGCAGTGAGATTCCGGTAAAACTTACCCGCACAAAAAACAAAAAAAAATTGGAACGATTTTTTTTGTTGTGTGTGTTTTATACTTTTTGTTTTTTCCCGTGAATGAAAATGAAAATGTAATAGATTGCAATCATTCCCTTGCATAAATAAGTCAAAAAATACTTTATGATTACTTCTTGAAGCATATAATTATTCCCTAACAAAATTACTGATAAATACACGGGATTACAAGTAACTTCACAACTAGGAACCGACTACGTACAAGTCTTGAGCACATGATGCTGAAAAGTGCCTAAGAACCTTTAATAACCTGCGCTCGCACATTTTTTACCGTTCGAATTTCTAGCTTTATTAAATTATTAGTCCTGTATAGGGATGGAGTTTGAGCTTCCGTTGGTATGTTGTAAACTTACTGCCTCAAAGAAAGAACAAATACAGACCCCTCGATCAAGAGTTTATCGTAGTTTGACATAAAAGCATTACCTGAAACAGGCTGAGTGTAGCTCCCAAGTTCTTACACCAGAAGCTTGGTTGATACTCAATACCAGTTCAGCGGTAATCGCGTGATTTGTTTTTAGTTCCCCTCATGAGGACAAGAACATGCACCAATACTAGGCCGTTTTCAGATAAGAGCGAACAACTATGTCCTGTAACCATTTTAATTTTGACGAAAAAAAATATTTTCCTGGCTCCATGCAAAGAGAATAAAAACAATCCTTGTTTTGGAAAAAAAATTGTCTTGGCGAAAAAAAAAATTATAAGGACCCTCTTGGTTGCGTGCCGCGCGATGTTGGCATGTCGGGCGGCTCCACCCCCCCCCCCCCCCCCCCCTAAAAAAAAAAAAAATCTATTCCGGCTACGGGTCTAGAAATATCCACTGATGAATAAGGCAAAGGAAGGATTGACAAAAAGTATTAACCACCGAGTATTAGGGTCCTTATTTTCAGAAATAAAATCGCGAATGCGGCACATTGAGCAACAACGCTCTGAATTAAAGATTTTTTTCTCCGTATTTAAAAAAAGCTAAGGTCTTAAACTTTGGCAGTGTGTTCCCCTGTATATATTTCATTTGTGCAAAAAATGTCGTTGTCCTGGTTAGCTGCAGAAATTTACAATAATTTATCACGCATGGGCATTTAAATGAACATTCAATATTTTGGAAATCATTTAATAAAAAGGGCCACCTTTATTTTTTTTATACACTCCGATATTAACATTTATAATATGTAGTAACAAAATCTGGAAAAACAGTAATGCAATCGTTGTGTGTCTTTAAAGTTATAAAGTAAGAAATATGACCAAATTCACGCTAACGCGGTTGCCATAAATGGGGCGTGCACATACCCATTTTTCACAATTTCAATATTATTAAAAAGCGTAAAAATGCTACGGGGTGGTCAGGAAAATATAAACTGACAGCACAGAGGTGGACGGTAGTTTTGAAGAAAAAATGCCTAACACATTTTTGTACAACCGACCCAAAAATGCCCATGGGCCCGAGCGATCGAGAGGCGCCTCCCTGTAACATGCTTCGCGGTGCCTGTTTCAACAGCCGGCGTGTAGCGTCTCCATCTACGCGACGTAAAGGAAGCAACTGGAGCGACTTGGCGAACAGCTCAGCCTACAACCTTGGCGGTAACATGATATAGGAGGTAGGGCGCGGCAGAACTTGAACCCTGCGCCGCTTGTGAGCACTATTAGATCCGCCGCCGTGTAAGGCCGCACAACGCAGAAAAAAAAGAAAAAGAATAATGCAAAAAAATGCTATTGCATGAGATTTTTTTGTAACTGAATCTATATGACAACGGTTTGGAGAATCGTGAAATCCAATTTGGGTGTGCTCCTGTGACCTACGTCAGTGATAGTGCAACAAGCCACTTTAAGAACAAGTACCAACTACACGAGCTGCAGAGCAACAAGTACACGTCAGCGAAGTGGATTTTTTTTTCGCAACTGGACATGGCAAGAGTGCCTGCGATGGAATCGGGTGTCGTGTCAAGCTCCAGGCAACGCTGTACCACTTCCGACGGCCCTACCACGTCGGTGATCAAGTCGGCGTCAGAGATGGTTGCTCCACTGAACACTAAACTGCCGAACGTGAAACTAATCCACCTCCCGAGAGCTGACGTCAGAGCGTTCAGGGACATGAAAGCAAAGGAGTGAGACTCTGTTTCCGTTGTGCGTGGATTTCAGTCCTGTCACCTGCGGCAGTGTACGCAATCCCACATTTCGCAACCACAGCTGTTTTTGGCAGGAACAGTAGGCGCAGAAAAGATATATCTTTGAAAGTAAAATCTCCCATGGCTGCGAAAAGCAGATCAACGTCGCGAGCTTGCGGTGCCACTGAGAAAAAACGAACAGTGATCGCTACAGAAAAAACGGGAAAACAATGTTCCTCCTCGGAGTGCCAGGTGAGCGCCATGACCGACTCAGATCGGCGTCCGGCAGAAAAAATACGCGCTACCAGCGCCGAATGTGCGCACAAAATCTTGATTCATTAACTCGTTTCAATTGTACCACTTTCAACATGTGTTCTTTCTTATCACTATTTAAACGTGATCGTCAGCAGCTCAGCCTCCCTACGAATGGTAGGCTCCGAAATTCACTGATCCGAGAAATCTGTGTTTAAATTGTCGGCTTGTGCATGCTACAAGCTTACCTGTAATCTTTTGTATGAATACTTATTTTTCACAAACTCCTGTCACAGTGCTTTCTCTTCACAGCCTTCCTACATTTTTCGACCACTTTCTTGCCCTTGTTTGAAATCGGCAACGTCCTATCTTTCTCTACTCCCGTTACGGCAATTATGTATATTTAGCTTTATGTAAATTCAGAAATACAAAAATATTGCGAAGCAAGTTTGAAGGGCCTGATAGGACATGAATATGATACTTGATCGTTGAAAAGTAGAAAAAAAAAATTAGGATGGCCTTTCCTATTAAACTGATTTCTGAATTTTTGCAAAATCGGTAACCTGTCTACATTTCAATGTAATTTTTTTTTTATAATCGGTTGTCGTTTTCATTTTAATGACAATTTACCCGAATATTAAACAAACGTGTCCAAATCATGTTGAAATATTTGAATTTCTAGTCATTTAAGGACCGGATCCATAAAGCTCTTAATTGCTTAGTAATCTATAATACAGGTTTACCTGCTTTTATATTATGTACAGTCTCTGCAGCCAAAAATATAAAACCTAAGGCGACAACAGTTTTCTTTATATAAATATCCAAAGGGACGGTTTCACGCAAGTCGCCAAAATGTGCGCGTATAACGACCGCGACTTTGTGATTTTCGTTCCTCAAGCGAAATTTTCTTTTCCGCAAAAAATGTTCGAATATGTTTTTGCGGTTGCACAAATAAAATACTGTATATCTTTTAGTAAAACAAAAAAAAAAAAAAAACTCGACCGGATATAGTTTTTCGATCCTATCTAAAAACACCCAATACAGAAAATCTCAGTCAATCAAAATTAGTTTTTGCAGTATTTTGTTTTCTTTTTTTGGCGTCATGCGGTTCTTTACGGCAGCGGATCTATTGTCGCTCACAGGCGGCGCCGGTTCAGGTTCTGCCGCGTCCTACCTCCTATATCATGTTACCGCCAAGCTTGTTGGCTGATCTATTTGAAAAGTTGCTCCAGTTGCTTCTTTTATGTCGCGTAGACGGGGACGCTACACGCCTGCTGTTGAAACAGGCACCGCGAAGCATGTTACAGGGTACCAGCTTCTCGATCGCTCCGGCCCATGGGCGTTTTTTGGGTCGGTTGTGCGAAAATGTATTAGGAATTTTCCCTTCAAAAGTACCATCCACCTCTGTGCGGTCAGTTCGCCTTTTCCTGACCACCACGTAGCAATTTTACGCTTTTTCATAATAATGAAATTGTAAAGGATGGGTATGTGCACGCCCCATTTATGGCAACCGCGTTAGCGTCAATTTGGCCAAATTTATCGCGTAATAATATGAAAGCCACACAAATATTACATTATGTTTTTGCAGATTCTGTTAGTACATATTATAGATGTTAATTTCGGAGAGTGTAAAGAAATAGAAGATGTCCTTTCTTTTAAATTATTTTCAAAGTAATGCATTTTTAGTTAAATGCCTCTGTATGAGCGATTCTTGTACATTTATCCCGTTAACCAGGGCAAGGATATTCTGTGCACAGATAAACTATTTAAAGGGTAACACACTGGCAAAGTGGGAAGACCTTAGCTTTTTTAGATACGGAGAAAAAATATTTTGATCCATGAGCGATATTGCTCAATGTGCCTTTTTTGTGCAATTTGTTTCTCAAAATAACAACCCTAATACTCGGTAATTAATACTTATTGTCAATTCTTACTATGCCTAATTTATCATTAAATATTTCTAGAACCGTAGCCGGACAGTTTTTTTGGGAGAAGCCGACCGAAATTGCCAACATCGCGCGATACGCAAAACGCGCACGTGACTGGGGATGCCTAAAAAAGGTTTTTAGCAAAGACAATTTTTTTACCAAAACAAGGATTTTTTTTTGTTCGTCTTGGAATGAAGCCAGCAAAGTATATTATTGGATCAAAATTAAAAATGGTCACCGGTCATGATTGTTCGATTTTATCTGAAAACGCCCCCTAGTCATATATCCCATCAGACAACATAAACAGCGATGACACGTTTTATATTTTTTTTTATAAAGACTAATTCGGGGCTAAGTTTGATATTTGGCTAAGGTTACTTACCACGAATTTACTGTGAGATGGCACATGAATGCCTAATTTTTGTCCAGTGCTTAACAATTCTTCAACGATTGTCCCTTACAGCCTAAGAATGGAAGGACGAATCGAGTCCAGTGTCTCATTAATATTGCGAAGCCGATGTGACAGCAGTATTAGCAAATAATAAGGACGATGAAACAATCGCGAAGCAAGTAGCTCTAACGCAATTAGTGCCACTTGATTCATCTACTGAACGAAAGTATTTAATCAATCAACTACTGAACGAAGGTATTTAAGACAAAATACTAAATACCCGTCTGAAAATGCATTAAGATTTGTATTTAAGTTGCTCTTACTACGAACTATCATGAGTAGAGTACAAATAGTTTGTAAAAGTAATTGAATCACAATCGAAGATGCTTAGCAAGAAGTTTGTAAGCTGGTCATATAAGAATAAACAAGTCAAAAGGGGGTGCTCTACTTGTGATGGCTTCCCTGAAAATCACGTTCTGCTGTGACCTTTATGACTTCCAAGAAGAGACTTAGCTGCTGCAATCGAAGTTTACTTCGAAATAATTCGGGATCTGATGGGTATCGAACGACGTTAGGAACAAGAGGGACTAACGTACTGTACGTACGCCTGGCAACTGGCCTGCGTTTGTTCGGCGGTAGGCTCGGCTAATGACGCATTCCGCAATAACTTCGTAATATGCCTTGACGCGACTCGGTGGACTTGACACTTAGTCCGGCATTGCGCACACCTAGCAGCCGAACTCGAAGCTGATGAGGCAGCCAGACTTGATGATGAGTACGCGAGTGAATGACAAATGTACACGCACAGGAAAAACGTCGGCTGCTGGACACCAGCCCTTGTCGCTGATCAACCACCTAGGGCGAGTATTTAGTCGCCCCAGCCAATGGCCAGGAGGAGCGCGTGTACCTTCAAGTCGTCAAAAAATATATCATAATTATGTAAAAAAAACAAAAAACACAGGAGCGTATACATGACACCGACTCCACCTGGCGGAAAACTGGTTGGAGAATTCTGAGAATGAAACAATGTGCGCATTCGGAAGGAAATAAAACAAACGCTTTTGAACGAGCTTGAGACTCTAAATTTAAGCTGCAATAGGCACACAAGGGGCATTGGGGGAGCCCAACCTAGGTCACTGCAGCTCAATAAAACTAACACGATCTATCTTCCTTGGCCGAGGGAGTGTTCGCGCTCATTTGGAAACGTGCTCGCGCATTTTCATACCAGATCCCCCCGAACCGGCGATTTCAGGAAACCGTCCACTGAGACCGTACCAAGCGTTGGCGTCACGAGCTTCCGCAAACGGAACCACTCTAGCTTTAAAAAATTGTATAAAATCCCGAGGATGTTACCAGCACTTTGCTAGCTGTAAACTTAAAGTGCCATTCAAAGACAAATTGAAAACAAAAAGCGGACACAAGGACACATATAGGCGGGTGAGCTTGAGGCTATCCATTTGATTTTTTGTTGGCATTCGGAGACTGCGTTTTGCTGGTGCCTTGTTTCCTGTCATGTGTTTGGTCGCTTGCCTCCAAGTCTGCAATCAGTTCAGCTCTGCCCTGGAGTCTGACGATACCTAGTTCTGTAGATTGTTCCGGCGCCAAATATTTTCTAAGGTTAAAATGTATTTGATATGCTGAGTACAAGATAGTGAGAAATGCAATAAAGTTAGAGTAGCCAGTACTGTAGAAGAAATGTATTTGCAAGATAGTGATATACTACTAAAAGTATTTAAAATACAGTATCTTGAGTACAGTACTTAAGATTGGCACCCGTCTGAACGCAATAAACCGGCCGCACCTTACGTTATTTTGAGTCGTCAGTGTCTACAAAGATATTTATTATTTAGGGTGTGAAATTTTAATTCGGACACACGATGTAAACAGAAGCGCAAGATTTAGATCAATGTCGCCCTCAACAGGTATTTATCGGGCTCGGGCTACATATTATGGCAGATAAAAAAATAAAATTCGTTAATTAACTGTTTTATTTATTGGTTTTTGGGTCATGTTACAATTTTGACGGAAATTGTAATCAGAGGCCAAAAAAAAAAATTAAATTATTTGCGAAAATTTGCAAAGTACCGACGAGTTCCCCTTATGATCGGCATTTTAGTTCATGTAATGAACCATTTTTTCTTGACCTTTGCATTCCTGGTAAGCCCATTCCAAATTCGTGGAGACAGGTAGCTTTGTACAGACATTTCTTGTACATCCAGAGTTTGTTATCGTCACACCGTCGAAACACGCGCACATATTGCTGCCGGCGTAGCAAAGTTCTTTAAGTGCTTTTCCGGTGGTGTTAGTAGTAGTGCCGTTAACTGGGACAAATGTCGGGGTTTCTGGCACGGGGGGGCGTCTGCAACACCAAGCGTGTTTGCGAATATAAGGTGGGTATCCCCCTCCCCCACCCCCCCCCCCCCCCTGCAAATTTTTTGGGTGTTCCTCCCCAATATTATCGCGATAGCGAGCATTACTGGCGAAGTAGACTTGGTGAACTCCGCGACAAAAGCGAGATATGGAGGGGATTGGTTTTGTTTTGATTTCTTTTTTGCGCGCGCCACAGTTTGCAATTTGTTTCTTGTAAGCAAGCTGTGGAACGTAATGCGTATAATGCAAATGCTGCATTGTTCTAGAGTGAACGTTTAGAAACTGCACCGTGTTTTTTGCAGTGTTTATTTGGGGCTCGTCGCGAGAGAAAACAAGTAGGAAGAACCTTTTCGGAGCGTCCGCGAGGGCGGGTCTTGTTCGTCACATATATTTTTCCGTCAAGTAGGAAATCGTTTCCTTTTTTTTCCAGGTGCTAGCGATCTTTTTTTGCGCACTGTCTTTTACGTAAGGCTAGGCGGGCTTTGCACGAGTTTGTGATTTATTCGTCCTATTTGGCTGGGGGTTTCCATGGGTGATGCCATGCCATTTTTTAATAACTATTTTTTTTCTTTGATATTTGAGTGAATTTACACGGAAAATATTACTGAAGGATGTTGGGGACGTTGCTTTTCCTGGTCCGATGTATAGAGTTTCATACTCCGTTGGTCCGAGCCAGGACGTTTTAAAACGGATGAAAACAATGCTAGTGCCACCGGTGATAAAACGTTTTTCTTCGAAGTGCACACCGGCACTCTGCCGGTAAGACGTGGATGGAGGATAAGGTTCACTGTTTTCTTTGTAAGAAACCGCAGACCACTAAGCACGTCTTCCTTCAGTGCTGGTATGGCACCTTTTTATGGGACGTCCTCCAGCGCACACTAAAAATTGAGTTACCGCTCGAGCCCCACGGGATCAGGTATCTTTCTTCGGAGAACAACGGTGACGTCCCGTTTGATCTTGTAATGCTTCTGTGTCTGCACGGCATTTTGAGGTTTATTTATTTATTGTATTTACTTCACAATATTTGAGGCAAGTTCTCTGGCCCAAGCAGGAGCAAAATATAAACGCATGAAAAGGCATGTAAATACACGATAGAAACAAATACAAGATAAAAAAAAACATTGTTGGCCAACAAATATAGTAAACGATATATATATATATATATATATATATATATATATATATATATATATATATATATATTGTCAGGCTTTTGGTGAATAGATGGGTTTGATACAATGAAGAGATATTGACTACGATGGCGCCGCCAGCAACCCTCCGAGCAAACCTCGAGCATTTTAGCTGCTGCTCGAGATGCGCGGCCCTTTTTGGCTCAGCCTCACTTCTTTCTTCCTAACAGCTATCTCCCCGTTGGAAAAGGGCCGGTCCGCCGGCCATGCAGCTAGGGCAGTTGGCGGTGGTAGCGTTTCAGTCGGTCGATGTGAACGACGTAAGTTGGTTTAGAGCGGTTATCCTGGGGCGGCATGACGGGAGTCACTTCAAAGCTTGTCGGGGACAGCTGGCGAGAGATGAGAAAAGGCTTGCTACAAACGGCGTTCTTAGGTCCGTGATGATGAATTGGGGGGCGCCACGTCGGAAGAGGACGGAATGAAGAAATAAATGCCCTGCATGAAGAGCTTTGGTGGCGGGCAGGGTTAGGCAGTATCGCGATACAAATGTATCGCGATAATATTTTCGAAATACATTTCGTATCTGTATTTCGGTATCGCGATACATTTTTTTCACCAGTATCTGTATTCCTGTATCGAAATACATTTTGAATGTTTCTTTGTATCGCGATACAATCAGGGTGAAATGTATTTCGCTACATTTCTTGTGAAATACTCCCCCCCCCCCCCCCCCGAAAAAAAAAAAACAGTCATAACGCGTTTTTTTTCTTTTTTTTTTTTACTTCTGAGGGCACCAGGGTCAAGGAGATGCTGGGGCATTGTTACTATGCTGGCCAACTTTCCTTCCGAATCTCCAAACTATTTTTCTATGCGTCCTTTTCTTTATTATGAGAAGTGTTGCGTAGTCGGGAACTCGAACCAGGTAGCGTGCCAGGAGTGGAGTCAGAGCATCTTCTGCCGCAGGTGCTTAGGTAGGGATTTCTTGAGTCATTGTTTGCAGGCATCCAATGCCTGCGGCTAACCGTCTCCCTTGCCTTAGCGTACACAGTACACCCAACCGGCAAAGCTGAGTCACAGTCCCTTGCACCACGAGCCTGGTGGTGATTGACTTGAAATAGTAGGATGACTCCGCAGTGAAGTTCAACACATATTCGAATGCGTCTGTGACTGCACCCGTTATATAGCACGGCTCAAGGGTACCTCATCAGCAGAACGTGAACATCAACAGACGTGAACACCGCTGCACTGGTGATCCGAAACACAGGAAGGAGGCCAGACGTGGCCTCGCTGTGCCAACCCAGACTTCGTACACCTGTGACTCGTATTGAGCGCACTGTTTCTTGGAGAGCTCGGGCCTGTGCCGGCAATATGAGGTCGCAATCCACGCGGCCTCTGTTTGAATGATGCTAGGCCAAACTTAAGGACTGCAATCCATGCGTCGGTGGCGGAGGGTCAACAGGAAGGACCTTCACAACAGGGATGCCACCGTATCGTCTTTTCAACTGTAACAGAAGATAAGACATGTGTTCCCAAATGCTTCAGGTGGTCGACTATTCTCGAAAATTCAAATAACACTACCTGTACGATCTTCAACGAGGTAACCTACAGGCTACAACGAAAGTACGTATTGTCCTTTCATACAGCCGCGTGGTAAAGTTTCATGTTCAAGGCCACACCTACAGATCAAGAATACCAGTTCACTCCACTGTGACGTCATGTGATCAATGTTGGCAGAGGCGTGGTGACGTTTTGAAGGGATTTAGGATGACATAAAATTTATTTAGAGGTCGAAGTCTTTTCGCATCCCTCGTCAGCAGACAGGATGCCATCAAGGACTGACCGCGGTCAGTCCTTGATGGAACGTTTTTTTGAGCCCATTGAAGACTCCTCGTCGTCTGACACCACTACCTTCAAGGCAAATACGAGAAAGTAATTTCGGGATCAAAAACTTCCACTTCTTACTTCAAGCTTATTCTCATTGCGCGTCTCAAACGAATTCAAAAAATGTATTGCAGTATCAGTATTTCTGTATTTGTATTTCTGCCTTCCCTAAATTGTATTTCTGTATCTGTATTTCCAAATACTTGTTGCTTCTATTTAAAATGTATTTCCGATACGTATCACGATACACTTTTACAGATATATTTCAGTATCAGTATTTTAGCTACTATTTTATTGTATCCAGTATTTGTATTTCCAAATACAGTTTTGAGTATTTCTGCCCAACCCTGGTGGCGGGGAGCGCTTTTGTTTCGGCATACCGGGTAAGGTAGTCGATACTTCGATTATCCATCGACTCTTTTCTGGTGACTGGGGGAACGGACCGAGGAAGTTGAGGCCTATGCGCTGAAATGGGTGGCTTAGTGGAGAAAGTGGCCGGTGTGGTCCTGGAGATCCTGGAGGCGATTGTGTGGGTCGTTTCTTTATTTGCCATAAATCCCTATTGAAAATTCCATCAAGGTACGTAATTTGGGACGCTGACTGCCAGTCAGCAGCCCTGGTGGAACGTGCCCTGATGGTCCATCAGATGACGTCTGGCCATTTTATTCAGCGAAATATCGTCGACAACATTCGGTTTTCCCAATGTTAATCGTAAAAAAGAAATGTAAATATCGCCAAATGCGTCGACAAAACAAAATGCTCAAAAGATTCCCAAAAAAAAAAAAAGAAACCCGCACGGGGGATTGAACCCGGGACCACTTGCACATGAGGCAGACGTCTTACCACTAAGCTACACTGCAGCTTCAAAAAACTCATTTTGAGAACTCGTTTTATACAAGACTTTCGGGCGGCACTTGAACGCGTGAGCAGAGTACCGTCGTTCGGCACTCGAACGCTCTGCAAGAGTGCCGTCGGACGGTACCCCACCAGTGATACACGCGCCGTCTGACTCTCTTTCGGACGGCACTTGTAGGAGCGAGTGGACCGTCGGATGGCACTGTAGACACAGCCTCTAAGGAATGCTTCGTCTCCTAATGCAGTTAAGCCTTCAGCATGTTATGCAAAGCACTCGTACATCAATCGCCGTACTTCAGTTCTACTCACCTGCCATCTAGAGTACTTTCGCGTCGTAGAACCCTCCTTTTGTTCGCGCGTCTCCATCCCAGTAGAGCTGGTACACCTTGTCGTCTTCAACTACACCGCTAAACTTCCTTACATAGTCGGAACTCCCGAAACACTGGGTCTTTTCGAGGAGAAATTCTACTAAAACGTAAGACGTTGTAGAGCTCGGGCGGGATCGACAGGTTGGAGCAAGCGGGCAAACAAAACGAGTCGAGAGCGATCATTCATGGAAGCTCGGCGAAGCCGGGCGAAGCGAAAATAAAGGAGTAAGTGGCGCGTTCGGCCAGTTCGGCGTTCGGCGGGCTTCTGATCAGTGTTGTCGGTCGGTTGCGTGTCATATCTCTAACATCAGCGGTTTTATGGTTACACGTCCCGAAATCGTTTTCTCGTGCATAGATTATTTTTCGTATTCATAGATTTGACGAAATATTGGTATTCGAACGAACTTTACGTCCATTGACCGTACGTCTGTCTGCCCGTCAAAGCTTTTTGACGTACAGTCAGAGACAATCGATGTCCAGTCAGAATCGCCACCAAGAAATCTTGACGGCATTTCGCGGCGGCCGACTGCCACCAGGAAACCATCAGAAAGCCGACAAGCGGAGTCTGACTGGAGTTTGACTGTCGGTCAGAGTAACTTGTTGGCCAATCAGACGTGCTTGACGTACAATCAGGCACAGACAGGTGTCCACTAGAAAACATCGACTGCCAGACAGCGTTACATTGATGGATTTTTCCTTCGGGATGGCATGCACGCACATGTTTATTATGATTACAGCGGATGCCGGTTCAGAAACTCTTCTCACAGATTCTGAAATAAGTTTTAGAAAATCCAAGGTGTCAGACTGTGGGGTCGTCGTGATTTGCTGCTATTATTTTTTTTTGTAGGTGTCGTGGAATTGCAAGGAGTCATGGTCGTCCTTGGGGCTCGTAGTTCCGCCTATGAAGAATTCCATTACGAAGAGTGAATAGATGGACGCGTCGTTTGGTGAGTTGAGTGCACGATTGGGTTGGCCTTGCAAATAATATATCAGTAATTGCTGGGAATCGTCTGAGGGTTGCGCTGTAGCCATTACGATGTTGTCTATAGAGTTGCTGTCGTCATCTGGCCCTTGTTTGTGAGGAGGAAGGTGCGCGTCGTTTGGAAGTGGACATCGAGATAAGGTGTCGGCGTCGAGGTTCCGCTTCCTGATTTGTAGACGACGGTGAAGATATAGTCCTGGAGAAATCCTAGAGCGTTTCCGCTGCTGCCCGAGATGCGCGGGCCTTTTTGGCTGAGCCTTACTTCTTCTTTCCTTCTTCTTCATTTTATAAATATACATATATATATATATATATATATATATATATATATATATATATATATATATATATATATATATATATATATATATATATATATATATATATCTAAATTCAATAATCACCTTCTCCCCTCTTCGTTCAAAATATTACTACGGCTGCACTTGTCAATCTTCACACATTCCGATTATATTTACGGTGCAGCCTGTCCCTACGGGGAGAAGTGGTTCCCTAGATATCGTGGACGACGGGCCCTTTCCGACATTTGCAAAGCTGAGATGACGTGCCACGCCACTGCCGCGATTCGGAACTAGCGCGGGCCTTAAATCAGCAACGGTTGTCGTCTCTCCAGTTAAGCGAATTCGAAACTATTAGTACACAGAGAGCTGGTAAGAAATTGAGTCCGCCGAAACCAGTGGCCGGGATGGTCTAATTGGTTAAGGAGTCACCCCGGACAGGCGTAGGTTGCAGGTTCAATCCCCGCTCCTGGCCCAATTTTTCGCCAGCACTCTTTCCCTTTCCCTTTCCCTAACTTTAATGCAATAAATTCAATAATCACCTTCTCCCCTCTTCGTTCAAAATATATATATATATAATGTGAGGGAGCTCAATGACCACACCCACTTCGTCTTCATTATGATCATCATCACTGCCGTTCCTAATTATCATATATTCACTTTCTCTTTCTCTGACCGCCTCGAGCACGAGCGTCCGTGCTTGGATTTTCCCGAGAGCGTTCGCTCAATAAATCTCTCCCCGGGATTGCTCATCTTCTCCTCACAACGTGGTGGAGGTGCTTCATTCTGACACCCCCGACCTCTGGCATATCGCTACAATCTGGAGCTGCGACACCGGACGCTTGCTACAATTACCACGACCTCGACGTCAACGCATATGCCTACCACGTCTTCTAGCACGATGACTGACAACGTGCCAATGCCAGTTTCACCAGCAGCAGCATGGACTGTCCGAAGTCGGCAACATGACCCCAAAGCCTTCGCCGGTCTTCGCGACGAGGACATAGAAGACTGGATTGACAGCTTCGAACGAGTAAGCAATTACAACCGATGGGATGACAACATCAAGTTGGCAAACGTCGCCTTCTATCTCGTAGACGTCGCCAAAACGTGGTTTTTGAATCACGAAGACGAGATCCCTAACTGGACATCTTTTACCACCCAAGGCTCGCGAAATTTTCGGCACTCCAACAAGTCGCAAAGAAAACGCAAAGACGAAGCTCCAACATCGCCAACAACAAAATGAAGAGACGTACACCTTTTACATCGAGGACGTCCTGACGCTTTGCCGAAGAGCTGACGCTGACATGCGAGAGTCAGACCGCGTTCGGCACATCCTCAAGGGCATCGCGGACACTGCCTTTAATGTCTTCCTACTCCAGAACCCAACGTCAGTATCAGACATTATATCCGTATGTCAACGCCTGGATGAGATGCGCACTGTACGATTACCTCATCAACCTCAGGTTGACAAAAACCCACCAACAACATCAGAACTACGACAAATGATCAGAGAAATTGTTCGCGAGGAAATGAAAAAACGGAACCCCGAAACACCTGCCACGAAAGACCATGGCGACCTCACAACCGACCTACGCGCACTCGTCCAGGAAGAACTAGCTTATGCTGCTTCCACCGCACGCCCACGTGTGGAACCAAAGAAACCAACATACGTTGAGATGGCAACACGACTACCGACCACTTCGTTGGTGGTGCCTCAGCCACAATGTCTTCCTTCACCTACAATGGCTCCACTCACTCACGCACCCACAAACGCCATGACGTACCAACCTTGGAGACCGACCAATTCTACCCCCGTGTGCTACTACTGCGGCAATAGAGGACATATTGTTCGATACTGCCGGAAACGTCGAAGTGACGAGAGGTATGAATCATCACGTTACCATCATGACAGAGAGCCCTATTGGTCTGACACATACAAACGTCCCCGTACGGCGAGTCCCTTCTCTGATAATCCCCGACAAAGCCAACAAATGACATTTACCAACCGTTCCCCTTCTCCCCGACGGCGTTCTAGATCACCAATGATATCTTCTAAGCAGAACTATCCCAAGTACACGACGGAAAACTAAAAACCGCAGTTCTTGTGGGGAGAGCTACGCAGTTTCAACCTCATTCAACTCCCCCTGTAGTCCCATTCAATTTAATTAAAGTTTGCGTTGAAGGGTTGGATATTTTGGCATTGGTGGATACCGGAGCGGCAATTTCAGCCATTCGAGAAGATATTTGTAGATCATTACATAAGGTCCGAACTCCTTTCTCGGGAACACCCTTACGCAGGGCCAGTGCGGAATTAATACAGCCATCAGCTTATTGTACAGCTCGAGTTTTTATCCAGGACACTCTCTATCATATCCAGTTTATTGTACTGCCTAGTTGCTCGCATAAGATGATTCTCGGTTGCGACTTTCTTTCCAAAAATTCGGCTGTGATCGTCTGTAAAAACTCAGAAATATTTGTAAGTGAACTCGAACTTGCGGAACCAGACAACCACAAATCTATCAGTTTTGAAGTTCAGAGTGATTCTATTATCCACCCGCACACAAGCCAAATAGTGGCATTATTATCAACACGGCCGATTACTGCTGATGTTATTGTAAATCCTTCCAACTCATTTCTTTCGAAAGGCTTAGTACTTGCTCCGTCTATCATACGTTTTCTGAATGGTACAGCACTGATTGAAGTAGATAATACATCCGACGAGTCACTCTTGATATCCCAGGGTACCAAACTAGTCACCGCTGCTCCACAGAGTGACCTATAACTCTCGGCTCTTACAGTCACTCAAACAAAGTTTCTTTCTCTAATAGGCAAGAGTAACAGCACCCTATTAGACACCATAAGCTCCGACCTTGATGCCACAAAGAGAAAGGAGCTGCTATCTTTACTTCGAACATTCCAAGAAAGCTTGGATTCCGTATCACCTAAGCTCAGTCGCACAGATGTCACACAACATCGCATTCAACTTGAAAGTCATACCGTAGTTATACGTCATCCCTACCGCGTCTCTCCATCTGAACGATCTATAATTCAAACACATGTCAATGACATGTTAGACAAGGGAATTATTCGGCCTTCTTCAAGTTCATATGCATCACCCGTGATTCTCGTTAAAAAGAAGGACGGAGGAATTCGCTTCTGCGTTGATTACCGCGGCCTTAATAGCATTACCCGTAAGGATGTATATCCACTGCCTAGAATAGATGATGCTCTCCATTCTCTTCAAGGTGCTGAATACTTCTCTTCCTTAGATTTGCGATCAGGGTACTGGCAAGTCCCCATGCACGAAAATGACAAGGAAAATACCGCATTTATTACTCCCAATGGTTTATTTGAATTTAATGTAATGCCTTTTGGCTTGTGCAACGCGCCTGCCACCTTTGAGCGTATGATCGACACAATTCTTCGAGGCCTTAAATGGAAAACGTGTTTATGCTACCTAGACGATCTAATAATATTTTCTGATACTTTTTATCATCATCTACAGCGCCTCGCACAAGTAATTGCTTGCCTCGCCAACGCTGGCCTACAGTTTAACACAAAAAAGTGCACATTCGCCGCAAAACCTATAACGATATTAGGCCACCTTGTTTCCAAAGACGGTATACGTCCCGACCCGGATAAGATCACAGCCGTGTCAGATTTCCCACGGCCAACAAAACAGAAAGAACTGCGCAGCTTCATGGGACTCTCCTCTTACTTCCGAAGATTTATCCGCGGTTTTGCTAGCATTGCTAGTCCACTTAATAATCTCCTGAAAAGCAACACCACATTTTCTTGGACACCCGCTTGTGAAGACGCCTTTAAAACTCTCAAGAATGCTCTAACATCGGACCCGGTTCTTCAACATTTCAACAACGACGCCGAAACCATACTGCATACCGACGCTAGTGACATCGGCATCGGGGCAGTTCTCCTACAATGAGGGCCAGGTGCCATCGAACACGTTATCGCCTATGCAAGTCGCTCTCTAAGCAAAGCTGAATCCAACTACACCATCACGGAAAAAGAATGCCTCGCTGTCGTGTGGGCGATTGGCGAACTTCGGCCTTATCAATACGGCCGACATTTTAACGTCATCATAGATCATAATGCGTTATGCTGGCTTGCCACAGTTAAGAACTTATCCGGTCGGCTTGGTCGGTGGACCCTACGTCTTCAGTAATATGACTTTTCCGTAACCTACAAGTCTGGCCGCACACACAGCGATGCAGACGCTCTGTCTCGCTGCCCTGTTATTAAAACTCCTCTTGGTCTTCTTAACATCGAGCAAAACGCACCCGCGGATTTTAACCTTGACGTAACCACAATACAGCACGAACAGCGCAGAGATCCGGAAATTCGAAAACTTATTGATAAAATGAACGGAACGTCAGAGCACACCAACAGCCGTTCCAGACGCCAGCAACGTCACTTCCGGCTTCACAACAACGTATTGTGCCGTCAGAATTACAGTCCCGATGGTGATCGCTGGGTGCTCGTGATACCACGCTCATTACGTCCCGCGATACTACACTCGCTGCTTGATGATCCAACCGCAGGACACTTCGGGTTATTCAAAACATATTCCCGTATTCGGCAACGTTTCTTTTGGCCTAGTCTTTACTCTTCTATTTCCAAGTACATAAAATCGTGCATTTTATGTCAACAGCAAAAACATCGCACCGCACGGCCTTTCGCAACCCGTACCTTGCCCTTCACGACCCTTCGACACAGTAATCATCGACTTATTTGAACCATTGCCTATTACCGCTCATGGAAACCGTTGGGTGGTCACCGCTGTGGACCACCTCACTCGTTTCGCAGAAACGGCTGCTCTCCGCACCGGCAACGCAACGGAAGTAGCCATTTTTTTCATTCAAAACCTGCTCCTTCGCCATGGGTCACCTCGTGTTCTCCTTAGCGACATGGGCCGAGCCTTTCTTTCTCATGTGCTGGAAGAAGTGCTCTCTGCATACAATGTTGCCAACAAAACCACTTCATCTTACCATCCACAGACAAACTGACTTACAGAACGTTTTCACCGTACCCTTGCAGCAATGATTCCTATGTATGTTTCTCCTGAACACACGAACTGGGATGTTATATTACCATTTGTTACATACGCGTACAATACTCTACGCAGAGTACGACTGGCTACTCCCCTTTTCACCTTACATATGGAAGAGAGCCTACGTCTACTCTTGATTCTATATTCCCTCCTCCACCCATAGCACATCACAGCAATGCCTTGAATGACCAGTTACGACGTACAGAAGACACACGTCAACTTGCACAACTTCGAACCAGCGAACATCAACGGCACCGTAAACAATCTTACGATTGCAGAAACAAAACAACCGTCTTTCATCCAGCAGACCTCGTCATGGTCTCGTTGCCTACACGCCAACCAGGCCGTTGCGAAAATTTTCTCCCACACTACATTGGCCCCTACAGAGTGCTCGCCCAGACATCCCCGGTAAACTATCTCGACGAGCAAAGAAAGCTTCACTCGGATCGCAGACGTCGCGCCCACGAAGTTGCTCATGTTGGACGGCTCAAAACATTAATTCACTCCCCGCTGACGCACCCTACCTCTAAAACCAAATGGCCAGGAGGCCAT
Source organism: Ixodes persulcatus (assembly GCA_013358835.2). Taxonomy (NCBI): domain Eukaryota; kingdom Metazoa; phylum Arthropoda; class Arachnida; order Ixodida; family Ixodidae; genus Ixodes; species Ixodes persulcatus. Next base: position 190,092 of record JABSTQ010009151.1, read on the forward strand.
ACCTCAACCGCCAGGGGGGAACATATGAGGCAGCTCAAGGACAACACCCACTTCATCTTCATTATGATCATCATCACTGCCGTTCCCAATTATTCTATATTCACTTTCTCTTTCTCTCACCGCCTCGAGCACGGGCGTCCGTGCTTGGATTTTTCCGAGAGCGGTCGCTCAATAAATCTCTCCCCGGAATCGCTCATCTTGTCCTCACAATATATATATATATATAGTGGTGTTTAGTGACATATTGGTCGAGGTTACGGTCTGAGTTAGTCAAACGTCGACCGATCTGTCATAACACTGCACTAAAAGCATCGAGGTACGTTTACTCTCTTATACACTTTTGTCGACCTACGAAACAGTCATCCCTTTATATATATATATATATATATATATATGTATAGATTTATATATGCAGATGAATGAACCATACTTAATCCAATGAATCAAAGAATCAAGATATTACGAACCCGCCGAAAGCCAAAATAAACGTGAAGCGCCTAAAAAACGAGGACACGAGGAAGACGAGACAGGACCCAGCGCCAACTTAAAACTGAACGTTTATTGAAGCCCATTTACTATTTGTGGACAAATTCCGGCTCCCGATTCGAAAAGGAAAACTCTTTCCCAGTTAATTGCACTGACGGTGCACTCACGCAGCTATCCTCGCCCTTTACTCTAATGTAAAAGGCGAGCCTACCTACCGATTTTACCAAAATAAACGGCGAAGCCACGTACGATGATGAAAAGTGCCCATGATGCATATATATAGTATATATATATCTAGGGTGTTTTTCTTTCAGCTTTACAGATTTGTTTTAAAAAAAAAGAGCCGTGGAAATTACACTTCTGCGGCTCGTGGAGGTGAGTTATGGGGCCAGGGGGACATTATGTGGGTGGTTAATCATTGCGATTTGGCTAACTATTTAAAATTCGTTATTAAATTTTATTGGTGAACATAGACTTGTACCGATTAGAACCTTACTGAGCGTCATCGAAGACCTCTAAATCAACTCTTTTTAGAACAACTTGAAGCTCGTGGGAAACTCGGGGGCTCACCAAAGTTACGCTTGCGCAGCAGGCGCAAAGCTAGCAGTGGCGGAACGCGATGATAGTCTAATCATCCGCGTTCCACAACTTTAGTAACTTTAGTGCACTACAACGCTTCTCACGCGCTCAAAGTCTTTCTAAAAATTAGTTATTTAGTGGTTTTCGATGACGTTCAGCATGTTTATAATTAAAACTATATGTATATTTTCATTAATCAAAAAGTAAATTCACGAATTTTAAATAATTAGCCGACTGATCGTTACAATTAGCCCCCTATACTATGTGCCCCTGCCCATTTAACTCACCTGTACAAACGCATAAGTGCGAATTAAACGACTTTTTTAAACAAATCTGTAAAGCTTAATAAAAAACAAAAAAGCGTTTAATATATATTAATGAAACACCAAGCCTATTTACAAATATAAGGACGGTATCCACCCCTGCAAAGTAGCGGGTCGTTCCTCTCCAATATTGTCCTTTTCGTGCTAAGCGGAGTTAGATAACTGTGTGTTTCGATGTTTGCTTCCTGTGTTAGTATTGTATGAAGAAATGATATACGAGACAGTTATATATATCTATATCAATATATATATATATATATATACGAGGGGCGTTCATAAAGTTCGTATTATTGTCACGAAGAAATAGAGATCCAGCAATCGAACTCGAGAAGGAGTTGACACTTTGTCTACATTTTCGCCACCAAAAGTTACCCACCTTTTCCAGCGATTCAAAACATGCCGGAGGCCATTGTTATAGAACTCCTCGGTTTGAGTGTTTATGAATCGCTCCACTAGAGCAATCACTCTGTCGCCGTCCTTGAAATGCTTTCCTCTTATTTGGCCACACTGGAAGTTTCTGTGCCATTTAACTAAAGTGTCATAAACTGGGGTGTTGTCCGCGAACAACGCTTCTAGATTGGAATGAATATCCTTGGCATTGCTTTCCTTCAAATGAAAACAACGGATCACTGCGTGTGCTTGACACCAACGGACGGTGCCATTTTGGTTTCGACACCCTAGCGGCGTTCCGAGCTACTATAGCATGCGATGTTTAAATTGTGCAGAAACTAGAGGGACGCGCGCTCATGTTGATGCCTGTTTTGTTCCGTTTCTTTAAATTGTTTGTGCCGATAATACAAACTTTATGAACGCCCCTCGTATATATATATATATATATATGTGTGTGTGTGTGTGTGTGTGTGTGTGCGTGCGTGCGTGTGTGTGTGTGTGTGTGTGTGTGTGTGTGTGTGTGTGTGTGTGTGTGTGCGTGTGTAAACATAGAGACAAGACCAATGCTGAAAAAAGTAGGTTAACCAAGTAAATAATCTTCTGTAGCCTGATTGAAATTAAACGTTTGAAAAATAGCCCCCGGAAGTGAATTCCACTCAGAAACTGATCGAGGGAAAAAAACTGTGTTGAAAAGCACATGACTTGGCGAATAAAGAATGCAATTTTTCCTTGGTGTGTCGTGTCCTCCTTGTTCTAAGCTGAGTTAGGTAACTGGGGGTTTCAATGTTTACTAATTGTGTTAATATACTGCACACGACAAAATTTTCGCGAGGACCTAATTTTCGCGAATTTCGAGAATCGCCTACAATTCGCGAGAAATAGGTCCCGCGAACAATTCCGGTAACACGTAAACACATTGGAATGTATATTGAGATCCCACTGAGTCGCGAAAATTTAGAACCCGGGAATTATTTCAAAACTTCAGCTTTGACCGAAATCGCGAAATATTGAGTCCGCAAAAAATACGTCGTTTACAGTATTATGAAGAAATAAAACACGAGTATTTTTCCTACGTGTTTCTAGCGCTGATACTTTTTTGTCTCAGTCTTGTGGGAGAGTCTAGTCTCTCCTATTACCGAATATGAATCTGACCGATTCTCTGTGAACAATCTCAAAATATTGAATGTATTGAAATATATTTATTTTCCTTGTAATTCTCAAAAGCATAGTTTACTCTATATTTAAGTTAATGTCCCAATTTTCACACCGTTTCTCAATTGCAAGGATATACTCTTGAAGTGCGGTATGATCGACAACGGAGTTAATGTCTTTAAATATAATACAGTCGTTCGCGAACAACCTCATTTAAACCGACAGCGGCACTATTTCAGCGAGATCATTAACGTATATTCGGAAAAGCAAAAGCCCTAACATACTTCCTTGAGGTACACCAGATGTGACAGCAAGAACCTCGGAAACATGACCGTTAACATCAACACAGTTCATTTTCTTAAATATGCTGCAATCTAAACGATAATGCAAGAAGGCAAACCTACACGATTCAGCTTATAAATCAACTTGCCAAAGGCCTTACAAAAATCTAAGAAAATTACATCAACTTACCCCGAGTCATCAAGTATCGCTGAAAACACTCGAACTGTCGTTACAAGTTGCATGACTGTAGGCATTCCCTTCCTTAATCCACGCTGCTTAGGCGTTAAGATACCCTTTACAGTTAAAACACTTGTAATAAAACCGGCCACCACATGTTCTAGTAATATGCAACAAATACAATTCATAGATGCAGGCCAATCATTTGACACTGAAATGTGTCTTCTTTTTTGTGAATCGGTGTTACCCGAGCTCTTTTTCAGTCGTTAGGTACTTCACCGGTGAGTAACAAAACTTGGGAGATCTTAGCTAAATATTCCGCCAGCTGCTCGGCGTTGCGCATTAAAAACGCGATGCTCTCCCCAATGCTTTAAAAAAGCATTGGGGAGAGCATCCTGACCAGTGCTGTTCTTAACTTTCAGCTTACGTAGCATGGTCAAAACCCCTTTGACTGAAATGGACAAAACCTCGTTAAAACTGACTAACTGGTTTGGCACCTCGTGTTAATTTTTTCATTAAATATACTTTGAATGTACCGATTGAAAGCTTGTGCTATTTTTCCATCCTCAATTACAAATTTCCCATATATTTTTACTTTTCCAGGACTTCCTTGTTTGTCGTAGGTAGCGCCAAAGTCTGTGTGGGTCACTTTTAATAAATTCAGGAAGCGTTACAATAACATGTTTTGATTTTGCAATATTTACCTTTACACCAATTCCTGTTCTAGTTCTTCAAATTTTCCTTTGAGGTGTTAAGGTGCCAGCCATCTACGTCCCTTTATTTTGCGTTTAATCTAAATAATTTTCTGACTAACCCAAGGATTTTGGCGATTTTACCGAACTTTCCTCGAAGGGACAAGATGTTCAATATAAAACTTAATAGCATCCACAAACTTCACCCATAAACTACAAAACATTATCCTCAGAGGTACTATTTAATTCAGCCTCCAGGTATTAAACAATGTTTTCATCAATCCCTTATTCAAAGTATTTAATATTTACAACAGAACGATTCCTTGTGCTTCTAATCTGTTTAGCAGTCCAACAAAAAAGCAACAAGCGATGATCTGCAATACGGGGTTCAACACTCAGCGCAGCCAAAATAACTTCACTCTATAAAAAAAAAATGATCTGAAAGAGAAATCTCACGAGTGCACTCACGAACAATTTCATCAAGGTTTAAGGCTTATATCACGTTCAACATAATATGATTGCTGCTGGGTTCAATCAAAACTCGGTCAATTAAAATCCCCCGTTATAATCAATTTGCCCACGCTGGGCCTGCAGATTGTGGTGTACTATAGATTATCAAGAAACAAATATGCGGCGTTTGGAGCTCGATGAACAGCATACAGCAAGAATTTAAAATCCGTAATGACACGTTCAAAAACAAACATTCATGGCCCTCAATCTGATCAAGTACGGATACATTGCTGTGTGACTTTGCAATGATCGCCACGCCTACACCACGTGATCGAGCCACGATCGCGTCTGTACAAATATTAACCGGACAGAGCAATTTCATCATCATTAATTCTGTGATGCAACCGAGCTTTTGTTAGTACCACTAAATGCAGACTGTGAGAAAGGAGCAATATTTAAGACTATCAGCTTTTGTAGCAATACATTTGGCATTCAAAGATAGTACACGTAACTAATGAGCCGGAGGCAATAATCGCTATTGCTTAGACGCCATACTACTCAGACTGCACCGGCATGCGTGTCTTATTAACCCACACGGTGTTATCAATGTGAAGCTTATCATTTACCAGTGAGACCTTCGTTCCTTTTTCTTGTTTGTTTTTGCGCTTTTACATAGTTTTTTTCGCTTTCTTTTTTTCGTTTTTGGAGAGTAGTCGTTTTGCACAAACATGTGCGTTCCTTTTAGTTTTCCAGTGTTTCGTAGTACCGCCTGTTTTTCTGATAATCTTGAATATAGAGTATAATTGGCCGATTTGCAGCATGTCTCCCCAGCCTGTGAATTCGTGCTACGGACGAACACTTTACGTCCGGCTAACACTCGAGCACTTATTTAATAACTTTGTGCCGAAGCACAAAGTTATTGTCTCTTCTCGAGACCCGATAACTTCAAAAACAACCAAATTAGCTCTACGACTTCGGTCCTCTAGATCGACCATCTTTCCACTCTAGTAAATTAGGGTCTCCTGCAATTTCATGACAGAGTGTTTTAGGCTCTCGAAAGATTTTGTTTTATCTCACATTTCTTTAACATTGCTTTCCAGCTTCTTCCTCGGCACGCGAATGCTGCTCACAGTGTTTTACTTATTTATAGTCGTTTTGTTTTCACTTCGGCCAAATCGTTTCTAATGGCCCTTTCACCTTCTATAGAAGGCTCGAACATTTATTCAACTGTCGGACCCTAGTTTTTCTTTATGTCGCCAAAAAACAATAATTGCATACATGGTAACAGTCACATGCAATGGCTAACAATGTGTGGGGGCTTCGCACAACGATAATGAATACTTTATAACTTTTGAACGAATTGGTGTAACTAACCTCTAAGATGTCAATGGGACACATGTTGAGTGCTTTGGTTTCGGCGTTTTCGGCGTACCCACTGTCGATTCCCGACTAAAGCAATGGTTTTGTAGTGGTCAAGGCTGATGACGTTCCCGTTCCAGTGATCGTGGTGTATGCTGGGAGGGTTTCGATGATGAAGTCATTTTCGGCCTGAAGGCAGCAGTTAATTGTTGTGCGCCATACTTACAGTGACGCACGAGAAGCAGAGGAGTATTTTTGCGAGAGTATTATTTATTTTCTTGAACTCGTGAAGGCACCCTAAAGTGTTCCTGAGTGGCTTGTGCGAATCGAAGTACTCTTAACAATGCGGAACCTTTAACATCACGGCGCTAGAGAAAGCTTGGCGGACAATTTTCTTCTCGTTTATGTTATAGTGTGCATTTACCTGTCCTTGTTTTGTTTGGCAAATAAAAAAAAAGCCTTCGTAGCTAAATCGGCAGCGTGCACGGCTTCCATGCAGGTGGCCGGAGTTCGATCCCTGGCACCGTCTGGTATTTGTTATCTTTCCGAAAGTTAATAGAAGATTCAAGAATGTTTAATAATCATATAGTTATCTAATTCTCACAACGTATAGTTCCAGAACAATCGAGGTCGAATATTTTAGACCTCCAAGGAAGCCTTGCAAGAAACTGTGCCACGCCGTGCAGAGTCAGTCTCGTTCCAGCGCTCGATCCCGCTACTGCGCCCTTGTCATTTTATTTTTTTCTGCGGCAAAAGTATGGTTTCCTAAACGCTTAGTTTCTGTCTGTCCATTTGTCGCCTCATCAATTGTCATTCGTAATATTTTCGTGGAGGTGCGGGGTATCGTATTATATGCCCGTGAAGCGTACCCCTCAGATGACACGCCGGCCAAGTGAGGTGCTCAGCCCTCAAAATCTAACCTTCGTAGAAGACGTCGCAGCCCGAGCAAGCTGCCGAACCAAATGTCAACCCCTGGAATTCGCTCCCCTGCCGCAGGAGCGAAAAAAGAAGACCGCGACGTCGCATCATGCCTGTCACTCCCCGCACTCCGAGACCATTTCACAGCGAAGCCCATGAGGATGTAGCGAACTGTCTTCAGCATTATTAACTTGCGGCCCGCCATAACGAATGGAGGACTGAGCAGCGCCCCCAGAACCGTTACTTCTCGCCTGAAGCTTCCTTTACTTCATGCAATTCCTGCACCGCCTAATTGAAGCGGCCGTTCATAATCCATCACCGTCGGCCGTGAACGGAGGACCTTCTTCATGCAAGACCGCAAGGCCCAGAGGAAAGCAATATAGAAAACTCCCAATACCCATGCTTTTTTCTCAATGTCTAAAAACACTGTTGCTAAAAAACGCTGTTCTCATACACTTATAAATAAAACTTAACACAAAAGCAACGTGCGCTACTTTTTCTCGGTAACCGTAAAGCGTTACTTTTGTTTTGATGTAACGTAGGTCGGTAACGCGTTCCTTTTATTTGCAACTATCGAGTAACGTATGGTGTAACGTTTTTGCGATAAAGCCTTCAACACTGCCGTCTCCTAAGGGCCCGAGCCAATCCGGAGACGGCCGATGAAAAAAAACTTCGCGTCCTCATGCGTGGCGGGAAGTGTGAAATATTCAGAGGTCTAATCCGCTATCCCCAACGACCGCCGACGGTTTTCTGACCGAATCTATCAACATCGAGCGCGTACTTTCGACGCAAGCAAGTCATTACCACCGAGTCGCCGGCGCGCCAGCAGCTCCAATCGTTGCATCTTCCCTACTGGACCTGAACAGCTCCGGTTTCGGCAGCCTTCGGGAGACCGTCCGCGATATCGTCTACGAAGGGCTCCGCAAGATGATACCTACCCCGTGAAGTCTGTTGTTCTGAAAGACTGTGCGACCGACAAGAACCTCGGAATGGACTTCCTATGTGAGAGCGGCGCCGTCATCATTCTGGGAGCAAGCGGTTGCTGCTACAAAAACCTGTCCCATCACCGAAGGAACTCAACGCGACATCATCCGCGATCCAAGCCATTGCAAACCACGTGCACGTACCACCGCGGTCAAGTGTTTACGTACCCGTCGAGACCGACGAAGTTACCTGCGGCGAAGGCTTCCTCGAGGAAAGCATCCAGTTTCTTCTAGAAATAGGAATCGGTGTCGTAAGAGCAGTAACAGAACTTCAAGGCGGGCGTGCTGTGGTGCTGGCTACAAATTTCCGATAACAGCCGCAACACCTTACGAGAGGTGTCGCTGTGAACCACATCGAGAAACTCCGGAACTCATTCGCAATTGCTGTACTTTGAGAATAGCCGAGTTTATCGCAGCATGAGAGAACCCTGCCATCGGAACTTGACATCAATTCGAAGCTTCCAGCTACTGACCGAGGATGGCTACTTGACCTTCTGACCGAGCTTGGCGAGTGTTTCCCCACTGACGTGAAGGGTGCGACAATCAACGGTAGCGAAGCATCGCATCTTCACTGACGACGATCGCTACCTATCAACCAGTCGCTGTACTGACTCTGCTTAAAGGAAAGGGTGAAAATTCAAGACCAACTCCATGAAATGCTCAACAACGACATATTTCAATCTTCAAGTAGTCCGTGGGACTTTTTAGTCATCCTTGTGAAGGAGACTGCGTCGACGATAGTCCACGCAGAACCCTGAGGTTCTTCATAGATTATCGTCGACTGAATGCTCTAAGAAAGGACGTCTATCCAGTCCCCCGGCATCGACGATACGTTAGACCGGCTGCGCCACTCGCGATAGTTTTTCGATGCACCTGAAGAGTGGCTACTGGCAGATTGAAGTCGGCGAACGCGACCGCGAGAAAACTGCATTCGCCACGCTCGGCGGACTGTACAATTTCAAAGTAATGCCCTTCTGATTTCTTACAGCACACGCCACCTTCCAGCGTGTCATGAACGCCATACTGGTATGTCTGAAACGGCAGAGCTGCCGCATCTACCTCAACGATGTCGTAGTATTTTCACGGTATCTTGGTGAACGCCTAAGAGGTCTTTGAGCCGTGCTTCAAGCAATCAAGACCGCAGGACTGTCTCTGAAGCCTACGAAGTGTCGGTTAGCCTATGGTGAACGAAAGCTCTGATACCACGTCGTGAGCAACGAAGGTGTTCGCACTGATCCCGAGAAGACTTACGCCGTAGCCACATTTACGCCAGCATCTGAAAAGGAGGACGTAAGAAAATTACTCAGGCTTTGTACCATCTATAGGCAGTTTGTTCGAGTCAATCACAAAGGGATCCGCACCGCTGACGCACCTCACAAAGGACGCCTTTAAGTTTGAGAGTACGAAGAAACACCAGCGGTCATCCGATGAGCTCAAGCGAAGACTCCAGACGTCCTCCGATTCTTCGCCATTTCGACCTGTTCGCTGATACAGGGATCCACACGAACTATCAGTAACACCGGACTTTGCGCGTATTGGTTGAAAGGCAGGGAGGGCGCAGAGCGAGTGATCGCCTACGCAAGTCGGACGCTGTCTAAGGCGGAAAGATACTACTCAACGACTGAAAAATATCGCCTTAAGAACACCACCGGATGTCTTGCCCGATAGAGCCTACGCCTGCAGGAGTTTGAGATGACCGCGGTGTACAAATCTGGCAGAAAACACATTGACGCCGCTGTCAAGGGCACCCGTCGAGGCCGGTCCTGCCTGCATCGAAGGCGACGACGATGAGGGTTTCTTCTGCGCTCTGTATGTCAGCAACACGGCAGAACTCCAACGAGACGACCCTTATCTGCGAGCACTCATCAATCACCAAGCGAGAACGGTTCTCGGCGATTTTAATGAATCCTGCCTACCTTCGCCGTTCAACAAGGGATGCAGTACAAGGAGAATTTCGGCGACAAAAATACTGGGTGTCTGTTGTTTAAACGTTTAACCATTCGAGAATAATTCTTGTAAGGATGCCATGAGGACCCGACGGCGGGGCACCTCGGATGCAGCAGGGCACTTGCCAGATTTCGTGAGAAGGTACTACTGGCACCAACTTCCGAAGTCCGTCCATCTCTACAGCTGATGGTGCCGCGAACTCCAGCGACGCAAGAAGCCCCTCCAGCGAAGCCGCCATGATTTCCTCAGCCGATTCAGACGCCAACGTACCCGTTTCAACAGACGGAACGAAGTTTCTTAGACCGTTCCCACCATCGTACGCTAGAGAACCGGGGGATAATCGTCGCCACGGATTATCTTACACAGTGCGCCGAAACCACAGCCCTTCCGTTGGAACTGCGGTTGAAGTCGCGGCGTGTTTTAACGCGTGAGCATTAGAACGGTCAGTTGTGATGAAAACTTCGCGTTGTCTTACGTTTCTCAGTGCCGGAACGAGAGGGAGAAGGAGGGGGAGAGGGTGACGTGTGCGACTCTCTCATTGGACCGAAGTGCTGCCGTCAGCACGAGTCAACCTGTCCCTCTCGCCCCGTCGCTGACAAACTGACAAACACTCCCGGGTTCTCGTCAAAACGACCGCTCTCGTTTTCGTCAAAGGAACGCCGCACAGCTGGCGCTGAGCCAGAGAGAAAGAGGCGCTTTGCCGCGGTGGAATGCGGGAGTGCTCAGTTGCCACTCTGCCATCGCCGGTTGTTCTTCGCTCACAGTTTCTCCGCCGCCTAGTGGGCTAGCGCATACCAGCTCCGAACACGGGGCGCGAAAGCTCGCGATGCAGAGCCCAGCGATCTTGGGTGCAATCCCCACCCCTGCCCGTTTCGATCTGGATCAACATCGTACCGGCGTGCGGTCGTGTATCACTACTGCGTGAAGCACGTTAAAGACTTCAGGCTAGAGGTGGTACTGGTTGTGCTACATTAGCTAAATTGCCCATCTACATCTGAGACACCAGAGGTTTATTGGTGCTCGATAACTTCCGATTGTATAAATTTACGCACAACTCAGTTAATTCACGATATTGTGCAACGCTTTTACTTCACGCTTTCCACCTCGCTCCGGCGTCAAACATTTCTCTTGCCAACCGAGCTTGCCATTCATTCGTTTCATCGGTGGAATAGAACTCATATAACCAAGCGAAGGTGTTATTTCTGATGCAAGATTAACTACGTTATTACTCCCCATTATATGAATTTTCCTCATGTTTAATTACTGTTACCAACACGCTCGTTGTGTACTTAAAGCAGAAACTCCTCTTCTTTGAAACATTGTCCGCAGCTGTTGCGCGTATGCGGGTCAGTAGATTTTATGAACCCGTGGTTTATAGACAATCACCCCTGGAGCGTATGCTTTTCGGAGCCTGGCTCCGTTTTTAGGGCTATGGTTGTAATATTTTATTACTGCGATAGAGGTTAGGGGGACACTTCGCGCATTATGCGCCGACAACTGCGCTCCCCATTGCCGCGCGCGCAGCTGACCAAGTAGGCAGCGCGCTCGTGACCTAACGGTTATCGCGCTTGCCTTCCACGGAAAGGGCCAGGGTTCGAGGCCTAGCCGCGGGTACACATTTTTGTTGACTCGTGATGTTCTGTTATATTCGAGAACCGTGTTGCTGAATCGAGGTTAGAATGTTCCGCGCTCCAAACCTTCTACTGCCGACTGTTCCAGAAGCTCACACGTGTACAAAAGGCTCTCCACGTGGCAAGCCGGAGTCCGTCTCGCCCCAGCGTTCGATTCTGCTGTTTCGCCGCCATCGACGTCTGCGACGCTAGCCTCTCTCTATTGTGCTTTGGACACAAGTTCGTCCCATTAAACGTCTAGTTTCTTCAGGTCATAATCGACACATCAACTGTCATTTGTGACAATATCGACGAAGAATTTGTCATTGACGTCACGCCGCTCGACATGACTTTGGCGTCACGCCGCGCATCTTGTCAACCGGTCACCTGGCGTCAGCTGACACCATGATGTGACATTGTCATGCAAGTCAAGTTGCACAGAGATGCCACAGGACTTAGAGACGTCGGGTAACACCGTAATTCAGGTGATGTCATGACGTCAAGTGACACTAATTATGATATGACTTCGACAATAGTGGAAATTCCTCCGAAAACCCATGAGAGCGGTGGCAAACACGACAGTGGCGCCTCTAGCGGACTCGGAGTCTATGAAAGCAGACGACGCAATGCAAAAGTATAGGCTCCGCGACGTCCTCGAGCTTTGCGAGCCCTGTTTTGCCACCCCAACAGCTGAAACAATTTATTACGGCCGGTCCGCTTCCAAAGCGCAATCCATTGACCACAACTGACACGACAATAAAATAACAACGCGCGCAGAAACAAAGAAAGGGCAATTTATTTAGCGGTCTCAAACGCCACTCAGAGGATCACACGCGTTTGAAGCGCATCCGGGGAGCTGAGAAAAGGCCTTTAGTTACTCGAACTACTTCCTAAGAGGTTACTGTTGATGCGTCAGAGACTGCATTGTCACAATTTATTATCTGAATAGGTGATCATTAAAACGTGCGCAAACAACGTGTTAAGATTACCAGAGCAACCGCACCAGCCTCTGCAGCATAACAAAAACAAAAAGTAATGAGAAAAATGACGGTGCAAACACTTTCCAAACTTTGTAGGAAAGATGGGGTCCCCATCTCAGACGAAAATAAAAAGAAATAAGGAACAGTCGCAAACAACGGCGAATAAAACAAAGAAGATTGTAGACGATACATATTTACAGATAACCCAGCAAAAACCTCTTTCGACAACAACAATCTTTCCGGCGCTTATGAAAAAAAAAGAAGTATAAAAAGCAGCAATAGTTTAGGTATCTCACGCGCGTCGGGGCATCGCTAGGATGTGTGCTGGTCGCCGTCGTTGTTGAGTCCATAGCAAACAAAGCGAAAGCAACACGGCGAAACTGGTAAAAAAAAGAGGCTTCACTTTTTCTAGCTGCTTGTTAATATATTTAATAAATAACAAAAAAGCACATATGAAGATTTCGGAATAGAAAATCAATCGAAGGCAAAAATAGGAGGTTATCGCAGACGACAGTGGAAGAAAGCAACAACACCAAAGTTTCAGACGCTCCTCAAAATGTCCAGGCCACGCACGGTCCAGACATACCGTAGCAGACGAACCGGCGGTAGTAAGCGCCAAAGCGAAAGAAAGAGAGTAAAAACTAAACCAAAGAACGCAAAGCAAGATACGCGATGGTTTGATCGTCACGCAAATAAAATATAAAAAAGCAAACGAAGAGAAACATCAAAGCAAGAAGAAGAAAGAAAGCCCGCGGCGGCGTAGCGTCACCTAAAACAATAAAATGCGGTGACTTAGCTCGGCTATGCCAGGATATACGTAGCGTGAGCTTATGTGCACAAAATGAGAGGCGCTATCAAGTGGCTCGGGTGCAGCGTCAGACTTGGCTACTGCACAACGGAGGCGCACAGCTGGGCACGCGGCGGCGCCAGTGCGTCTGCCGCGGCTATGACGTCACTCCTCTGGAATGCGCAGACCGGCGAGGCGGGCGCGGCGGCGGCGGAGCACGCGGTCGCCGCTTCGGGTGGCTCTCATAATGAACCGTGCTCATTGTGCGAGCCGTGCTCAGTATGCGGAGCTCCGCCGCCGCCACCGCGCGCTCCGCATAATGAGCACGGCTCATTATAAGGGCCACGCGAAGCTGCTCAACCTCGGCCAGTGTAGCTAACGCTACAGAAATCGAAAGTACAGTTTCAAAAATTGAAGAGGTTGCAAGACAGTCCAACGGGTGCCGGCCTTTATTGTTAAAGACGCGAAATACACTCTAAAAAAAAGGGGGTGTAGACTTACACCCCTTGTCACATATACGACACCCCAAAACTTCAGTTGGATGTACAGCGCACTGACGTTGTACCGACGCTACCAAATTTCACAAGCGGCTTGAAAGCCGAGTTGTACAACTCATTAAAATAGTTAATGTATGTGTGACTGACTGCAAAAAAGGTATCGGGCTTTTCTACGCTCAACTGCAAAACCTGTGTGTTTTTTTCCTGTAGACTTTGGTACGTACTTTAGCTGTTTAATATGTTATATCGCACTGCCATCAACCCTCTCGCAAACGTCGGGGCGGTCAGTTCGACGTCAGCGCGCTGTACGTCGAACTGAAGTTTTGGGGTGTCATATATGTGACAAGGGGTGTAACGTCTACACCCAATTTTTTTAGAGTGTACGTTAGTAGTGCCGGAGCTAACAGTCAGTATTTGTGCACCGTATACAACGTTACCGAAATTACCTTTATTGGCACTACGACGCTCTCCTCTTTTCTTCTTTTACACGCGCGAAAAGTTTTTTTTTTTTTTTTTTTGTAACTGCGCTTTTATTCATTATAGTAATACCGTCAATTTTGTATCTGCACACTCGACTTCTTCCAGAAGATACTGACATCGCAGTGATAGACGTGATTCGAAATTGCCTTTTGCTTCTTCATCCGAAGACAATCCTCATGAGATTAGCCAGCTCGCCTATTCGACGAAACGGTTATAAGCAAGACATTCGTCAGAAATGGGAATCGCAACTACAATAGGAACGGATTGATAAGTACAGTAAACTTCAAAATTAGCTATATTCTAAAATGTTTGTACATTCCTCCTTAAAAAAAAAAAAAAAAACAGTGCGATGGTACATTCGTGTTTCGCCTGGGTTATGTAAGTTGTGACAGAGTGTTTTCTTCAGGAGAGCCGCAAAATTGCAAAATTGCGCAAAATTGCAAAATAGCTGTAACATGTTTCCCACATAAAGCAAATGTCCTTCACTGATGTGGTGGCACCTATTATTTAACATTCAAAGCAGTAAATACCCGTGACAAGTTTTTTTCATTGGTTACCTCGCACGGAGATAGGCAAAACCAAAGTGTTGTGGAAAGTTTGTCTGCTAGCGGAGACTCTAAGCTCGCCAGGCGCGCTGCGATCTTTTCGCCCGCGCTCCGCGGGAGTTGCCAGTAATGTTCTCGAGCGATAAAACCAATAAAGCTAGGTGAATGTTAAGCCGGCGAAACCACAGGCGTGAAATATTCTTTTTTTTCGGAAATATGTGGCTCCCCCAACGTATGCTTGACGCATTTTGATGTTCGGATGTACGACATCGGAGATTAACCTGGAGGCGAGGACTAAGTTGACGTTGGTTTAACATTTCATAGTTTTAAAACACAAAAGGCAGAAGGAAATCAAAGCGGTGTATATGAAGACCTTTTTTTGCGTTCGCTTTATTTTGTGAGCGTTCTGAGCTCCTAATGGTCAGAGAAAATTAACCGTGCCGCTATCAGAATATGCGAAGCGTTCGAGCCGGAAGGCGCGTACATCGGAGCAGTCCCACAATTCCCGTTGCACGCGAGGTCTCTTGAGATTTTCCAGAAAGTTTTCTTAGGTGGAGCTACAGACTTGAAACATAACTGCGCGATTTCAAAACTGATCTTCGGTGACCACAAGGCAGTCCTAGTTTGTGTCCACTGAAATTGTTTAACAGGATGGCGAAATGCTCTCTACTTAATACACCTTCATTGGTTCCAAAATGCTATGGACTTTTCTTCCGGTGAGTTACTCTGTTTAATGCGAAGGGCATACATGCGTACTGTGTGGTGCGCGCTTGCACCTGTACCGTTCATTCAGTCTATTTGTTTCGAAATGACACCTTAGCGGCTCCGACGTCACACCTCAGTTGTCGCTGTGTTTAACCTTACGGGTTGCGTGAGCGCCCTCACTTTTTGTTATTATTATAGTTCCACCCAACGAGACAAATTTATTTATACGATGTTAACGTTCAAATCTAGTTATCTATTCGCATATACATTTGTTAGTCCTGTTCTCCACAGTGTCGGCAGAATTAGAGCAAGCGCAGGTCCTCGCATCGCAGAATATAGGTTCTCGAAACAAAACTTACCCTAGTAAAAAACATCATGTGTATAAGTAATTGTTTGTCCCATAAACGCCTATTTTCACGCGCGTGTCTGAGAAAGCGCGTCCGTGGCCGTACTCACCGTCGTAAATAAACGTGGGATGACAAGCTCGATTAGAGCGGCTTCAGCGGCCCTGTTGGGCCCCGGTATCAGGAAGGACGATAAATCAACTGATTACCAGATTATTCTGCCGGCTCTGCCTACTGGACCTGCGGTGCTCAACATTGCTTTTCTGCACGCCGATGTGAGAGGCCGTCCGTACCTCATAGAAGATTTCCGTGACGCCCGGAATCGTCTGCCGCTGCTCCCTGAGGTTGCCGCTTTGGCGGCATTCCAGATGAATCCCGTCTGGGCCGTGACCCTCAAAACACCCGAGGGTAAATGGAGGACTCTGGCGGCGGGCGACCTCATCGTCAAGGAACGGCGCTGCTTCGTCGTTGACTTTTGGCGACCGAGCGGTACGCATCAAGCTGCATTGGCCGCTCCACCATATCCCGGACGACGAGGGCAGGGAGGCGCTTGCACCTTATGGCAAGGTGAGAGAGGTCGCAGCCAAAAAATGGCGAGTGCAAGGTTTCCAGGGATGCTGGGCAAGGACGCGCACTGCCGTTATGTGGCTGAAGCCTGAGCTAACTTTGGAGGACCTGCCGCACCAGCTACGTGTCGCCGGGAGCTGGCCCTCGTCGTTGCACCTGGTAGAACTCCGCTCTGCCGGCGCTGCCAACGCACTGGTCAAATCCGCCGTGATTGCCACGTGCCAAAGTGTGGAACCTGCCACCGTTTTGGTCATGAAACCGATCACTATGTCAAGACCTACGCTACGGCCACGGGGTTCGGAAGAAACGAGGCAAACGCCGAACTTCTTATGGACGAGTTGGAAGCAGAGGACGTAAAGACGGGGGCGGTTTCCGCCAACTCATCGTCTGCGGCCAAACCGGTGGACGGCGACCGAATTGCGACGGACCCATCGCCGCGGCCGGCGGAGCCTCCATCGGCAGCCGCGTCTATGGAGCAGAAAGCTGCGGAGAAGAAAGCTGCGGCGAAGGCGTGTGACGTAGAGACGACGGCATGAGAGGAGAAAGCGACCCCAAGAAGCGAAGAGCCGCCAGATGTGAATGACGAGCAGAAGGACAACGAGGTGCACATGGCATACGCCCTCACCTTGGCCACGAAGCGACCATGTGAGTGGGACTCGGACGAGCACAAAATCGGGGCTGAATTGGGTCCGGTGAAGCCAACATTGAGCAAGGTGCCGCTAACGAGATAGACATTGCGACCGGCGGCGAAAACTGAGACTGAGGCCGGAAGCTCGGACGAACCGGCTGGTTAAAAGCACGTTGCGCGACAGTTCCCGGTGAATGTCTCGGGCAAGGTGAGTCACTAAGTCGCGGGGTCGTGAAACCTTGTCGAAATGTTTGAGGTTGCGACGCTGAATGTTCGCGGGTTCAACTTTCGGCGTAAACAGTACCAGGTTAAGCGGTTCCTATTCGATAATGCAATTGACGTCCTCGCGGTTCAATATACTAAAGTTGAAAGCGTCAAAAAGACGACTCGTCTACTGACGCTTTTCTTAAATTATTTTGAGGTCTGCGTGTCGCACGCTAACGGAGCGTCCGCGGGGTGTATGCTGTCTTTAAGGAAACCTTTAAATGCGCGAGTAGAAAGTGTTTTATCTGACAGTGACGGTAAAATTGTTCTTTGTGGCTATAACATCCGAAATGTTGAATAGAGAATAATATGTGTACGCGCCGAATGACTGTAAACCTAGGAAAGTGTGTTTTGAGAGTATCCGTTCTTACTTACAATGCGAATGAAGGTAGTCCTGTAGGGCGACTTTAATTACGTTTGTGACCCGACAGATCGGTCCAGTCGAATGCCACACAGTAATAGTAGCGCGAAATATTTAAAATAATTGAAGACACAGTTTTATTTGCAGAATGTCGCTAACTTCAAAAGAACTGAGTCCAGTTTGCGCTTTATGCATTTTTAGTCAGCGAGACATGCTTACCTCGACAGAGTTTACGTTTCAATCGAACTATTGACCGGGTATGACGACCATGTGTTGCCAGTTTTCGTTTCGGATCTAGAGTTAGTTTCGTTTATTATCGGTGGGCAATTTATAAAACCAAAATTTCAGTGGGATCTGTGGAAAATTAACAATACCCTTCTCGGGGATGAGGTCTTCAATGATAGCTTACAGAGGCTTATAAATGCGATGAAGGGAGACGATGAAAGTGCGATTGAAAAAATGGGAGAGGTTTAAATATGAACTGAACCTCCGCGCAGTAGAGCTCTCTAACCAGCTAACATATTGGAAAAGAATCCGAGGATAAGCTTCTGCTCGACAATCTTCAGAGAGTTTGCGAAATCGAAAGCGAAATTCCGGGACGATTTGCGCACCATCTCCAGTTAATAAAGGATATTATTGCGGAGTATGAAATAAAGAAGTATAGAGGAGCTCCTGTCCGCTCTCGGGCCGCGAAATGAATACTGGGGGAGTGGCCAAGGAAAAGGGTTTTAAGTGCTAAGTCAAGACATGGGGAAAAGAAAAAAAAGTTAAATGGAATACGGTGGCTATTGAGGAGTTTCAGCGAATATAGGGGGCGCTCCGATCGGTCCAACATGGCGGAAAAGAGGGGGATAGATTTGCGACGCCCGTAGACCGGTAGCGTATAAATTAAACAAAGCGTGCCGTTCTCTGTTTGTTGCCGTGTGCGAGACGATCATCGCTTCAAGCAATACCTACCGTGATGCTACAAATGAAGTGTTCAAGCAAGTCGAAGGCAAGAAATCTTGCCATAGCCAAGATATGTGTGCAAGTGTTCGACGTGAGCTCTCACGCTGGTGCAGCTGTCATCAAGTTGAACCGAATGCACGCTTGTCCAAAGAAAGGTACATATCAACAATGCTCGCGCGTTGAAACTATGACGCGTACTTCATCTAAAACTAAACTTATCGGTCTGTGGCTACAAACATTTTCGTTGACGTTGCTTAGATGATTTAACCATTCAGGCCTCGCATTAAACGGAGTTGCGAACTCTTCGGTTGTTCTAGTTAATTGAACTTTTTTCAGAAATCGCTAGGCGCATGCGCCGACTTTGGGAGAGGGGAGGAAAGGGAAAGGCGCCATTTTTGGTGGCTCTCTCGTCCACTCGGCTGCTCGGACAGTGCCATGGTTAGGCTCAACTCCTCCGCTTTTTTCGCGGCTAGGCTTCATAGTCGTCATGCCTCACCACCATGCAGCTATAGGTTGCACAAATAACAGCAAAAATGGTTCAAATGCTAGATTTTATAGAGTTTCAGCAGCCTTTTGCGGGTGGTGCACGAAAGCACCTGATGTCAAACACCCCGCCCTTTTTGCCCTGCTTTCAAAAGCCTAGGACGGGAATCCCCCGTGGTCGGTGGCTGGGTCATCAGTGTGATGGCGGGACATTCTGCTTTTAACTAAAATACAGTAAATGTGAACATGATGGTAAACCTGAAACTGGTTAGGAAAACGAAAACGTAAAAGGAGACAGAAAAAGAACTGGCAACGTCTCTTGAGACGTTGCCTGTTCTTCCTTTGCGTTTTCCTTTTCCTACCCCAGTATCAGGTTTAGTAAGTGACAACAAGTGTGTGATGAATAGATACGAATACATGAAGGGATAAAACATCAAGGAAGCACTTCTTGAAAGAAGTCCTGTTTTCGCCCTGTCCTCGAAGTTCTCTCGTTCCATGTATTCGTATATCAAGTTTACCATCATGTTCAACTTACACCAGCTCGCCTGCACTCTGACTATATTTCCGTTAACAGTGAATGTACACACGCGGTTGTGTGGCGTAATCATGCCATAGCCGGTTCTCAAGTAAAGAATAACAAGCTAAAGCTTTCCGTTCTTCAAGCGTGCGCTGTAAACATTCGCGTCTTGCCACGTTAAAAGTGAAGAGAAAACACAAAATATATCAGTCACTGGCAAAGCATTTAAAGCGTGCGAAACGAATTTAAGCCTTACGGAGACAGAACCACGATGGAATGCCTTAGCAACCAACCGTAAACTCCCCTGTTTGCTGGGCCCACTTTGTCGAAGGTTCGTAAACGTGCCGAATTCGAAGAGAGATTGTTTCTAAAATACCGTTCCTTACTTTTTACGGTGCAGGCAAGCCTTCGCAATACCAAGACCGCCCGGATTTCACACCGTCCGAGTTTGTTTACGCATTCCCGAATGCGGCGATACCCCGTGCGCTCGCGCGTTACACAGGACGGCGGAAGTGATGGACGCAATGAGCTTGAATAACTTAATTAAGCGATCAAGGAGAGCACAATCAGCTGTTTGTAGTGGCCGGGCCTCATAAATGGGGCTCACAAGCTCCGCACAAGGAGTTCATGTTTGGGTTTGTATCGAAACTGGTCACCATTACTTTCCTCACATCACACTCTGTGACTCTGCCTTGAAAGCCGACTCCTTCTTTAGTTGCTTGCAAGACGCGACGCCGAAGTGACGATTAGGTGACTCCGAGTCGATGGTATGAACCGATGCGGCGTCGGCGGTCTGTCCATCCTTGAAGGTATAAAAACGAACGAGATCCTCTGTATCGTAGACAGTTGCTTTTGTTAATCCTCCAGGGCCCCTAATCTGGACACTTAGCGAAAAAGTCGGCGAGAAATTCGGCGAGAAAATCGGCGGCTGCGATTGGCCGATGTCGCACTTGACCTTGGCGCCTGCCAATTACAGCTGCCGTATTTCTCGCCGACTTTTTTCGCCAACTGTTCAGATCAGGGCCCCAGGTCGTCCTCAGCCATTTCGAAGAAAATATGAACGCGAAACGAGGACAGAAATACACGTTCAGAATGGTGAAGGACGGAACAACGCCATCAGATAACACACATAAACACATGGACCGGGAGACACGCCAGGCCTGGCGCGGACGACGGAGAGACGGTCCCGGAGCCCCCAGAAGTGTTTCGAGCGATTCCCGCGAGGGCGCTCCACGATCGTGGCCAAACTATGAAAAAGGTCAGATGGAAAGTATGACAGCTACAGCATACAAGGGACGATTGAGGTCTTTATCCTGCGTTCTATGTATCGAAACATCGGTATCCTTGGTGTTATATTGCGATCAGCTGGTCGCCGATCGTCCTGTGTTTACGCATAATGTAAACAAGCCCCGGAAGCGCCAATCTCATTTCGATGTGCTTGTGCACCCCTACAAGCCTCCTTTTGACTCTTGTGTAAAGCTTTATTGTAATAGCAATAGTCTCATCGGTCGTTCGAGTTGTATGTGCCACGGTGATATCTGCTGTGTGTAGCTTTTTTAACTTTTTTTCTTTTTACAAAACACGGCAAAGCTTCTGAAACAAGAGCAACCTAAATTGATATTTGAGTGTGCTCAAGAATGAATGGCAAAAGGTGCTTATGCTAAGTGGTAGATGTACACAGTTGATTTTCTTTTTGCCTCTGCATTGTAAATTGGAAGATATGTGTCAGCAGAAGACACGTGTCCTTTTGAAAATGTCTTTTATTGGGGCGAAAATAGGTTTTCATACACAACCGAAGAGTTCGCAACACCATTTAATGCGAGGCCTGAATGGTTACATCATCTAAGCAACGTGAACGAAAATGTTAGTAGCCGCAGACCGATGAATTTAGGTTTAGATAAAGTATGCGTCATAGTTTCAGCCTCAAACGTGCAAACATTGTTGATATGTACCTTTCTTAATGACAGCTGCACCAGTGTGAGACAGCCCACGTCGTCTAACACTTGCACACATATCTTGACTATTTCTTGCTTGAAGCGAAGATCATCTCGCTATACGACTAGCTACGACCACCCACCGCAGCGATGTAGGCGCCGGGACGCAGTCAGTCGCCGTCACGTGACGCTGTTCATTTTGCATTCACGGCTTTCCGCCCAGGTGCTTCGTTTGTACTGGGCACCCAGTGTTATTTTCTGTGCTTGTGTGTGTGCTCAGTGGCTGGATATGGGCCTCAAGAGCAGTTATTCAGGCTCAACAGAGCATTTGCCGAAGAACTTCTGAAGAAAATGCCACCCAGAAACAAAAAAGCACAAAGACACAACGCACCAGCTTGGCGGACTATGCACTGGGCACGGAAATCAGGCCCTGCGGATTATACAATAAATGCAAACTATCTAATAAATAAAAAAAATATTAGGCTAAAATTTGGCTTCTGCGGACTATACGCCTGGACACTGGTGCCTGTTATTATGCATTGTATATTCACTGCTATTTGTTGTGGCTTGAGACTGCCTTCTTTTAATGATGCACAGCGGTCAACTGAACCTTGAAATAAACATATTTCAGCACATCTAGATGCGATGTCTCTCGAAGCAAAATGGACAGGGAAATGGTGTGCCATTACCTAATTGGCCAACAGCACAACAATGGTCTCGATCAAAACTCACCGAGTCAATGGGCAGTTTTCCACCACGATATTTATTGCCGTGTAATCACCAATTTGGTCCATTAAAAACCTTGAGGCCGTAGCCTATAGCACACCCATTCTGGATCTGCAAAGCTTAGGCTGTAGACATGCATCATCACATAAGCATGTTTCTTATCAATCTTAAACGTAAAACGCTAGTTATGCAACGAAATTCCCATATCATCACATTTGTAGCAAACTGAATGGTCCACCCTGTTACACTTTTAGCTTTGGAAGTAAACCAATTCAAAATACCACCAGTGGCATACATCGTGCCAAGCATTAGTGCCGCATGTGGCAGCAAAATGTCTTCTAGGGAAGCAAACCTAATCGATCGTGTTGATTAAAGCACCTAGATACAGGAGAAATTATCAATAAAAAAAAAGGTCACTCGAAAGGGAAGTTTTCTCGCTGAACGAACATGACTTTTTATTGGGCGTTCCGCAATGTAAGGCCGAAGACATTCACTCCGTGATCGGTACAGAAGGATTTGCTTAGTAGTCGGTCGTGCGTGATAAAAACAACAACAAAAACAAATGTGGATTATAAACGCGATAGATTCGCCTCTGCACGGAGTACTTACACTTAAAATCTTGTCAACATAAAGAGACCATGGCCCACCTTGCTAGCGGCAATTTTAAAATGTATCCGTGTAGTCGCCACACCCGTGCACCAACCAAAAGCGTTGCTGCAAGCCCCTCCGCCGTCAACTTGAGTCGCTGTTGAGTCTGAAGAACTGATCTACGAGGTCCATATCCAGCCACTGAGCACATACACAAGCACAGGAAATAAGACTCGGTTCCAAGTACAAACGAAGAACCCGGGGCGGAAAGCCCTGAATGCCAAACGAGCTGCGTCGGGCGACGGCGACTGACTGCGTAGTACACAGGTTGGGCTCCTTCGACGCCTGCATCGCCGGCATCGCTGCGGCGGGTGGTTGTAGCTAGTAGTAGCAGATCGAGTCACCTCTGTTGCTCGTACCGGTACACTAGAGCCGCGTTATATTCTTGTTGCCGAAGTTTATAAGCCTACGTTCGCGGCCAACGCATTTACACAAAGCCAACGCCCAGCGAACCTATCCCCCTCTTTCTCTTTCGGCGACCGGCCGCCAGGGTGGTGACACCGTCGCTGAAACTCCTCAATTAGAGCAGTTGTCCAGACGTTATTCAGAAAGCATTAGTGGAATATTACAGCCACCTGCTCCCGAGGATGGATCATGGGAATGTTAGGCAGCTAAAAGATGATCTGGTGGTTATGCCTCGTCTAAGTGACGAGATAAAAGAGACACTAGAAGAGTCGATAAGTGTGACAGAAATTGAGAGTGCCATCGATGATCTGCCGATGAAAAAGTCTCCTGGACCTGACGGTCTGACTGCGGCAGTATACAATAAATATAAAAACGTCGTTGCTGTGTTCTTTTACGTCGTAGTTTTTGAAGCACATGACAAGAACAGGTTACCGCCCTCATTTCTGAGCACACATACTGTCCTAATCACAAAAAAAGCGATAATGACCAACAGCTTAAAAGCGTTAAAAACTGTAGGCCAATAGCCCTCAGAAACGTGGATTACAAGTAATCATGAAAAGTTTAACAAGAAGATTACAGATGTTATTTGTGAAATCGTCAGAGATTATCAAACCTGTGGAATTAAAGTCAGATCTATACTAACCAAAATTTACATCATATGAAGTTTATTATAATTGTGTGATGAGAATCTGGAACAAGTGGCTATGCTCCAGGTTGACCTGGAGCATAGCCATCGTCTTTGCTCGTGTCTTTGCTGTTTTTACCTGGGGTTCGGGATGAGAAAAAGTTCGCCTGCGAACATCTGTTTCACTGCGACAGCAATGGTGGGCTGTCATTATCTCATGTCTTTGTCAAACTAGTTGTCTCACGTTTTATATTTCTCGAAGATCAAACCACTTCTTTGTGCCATAATCCAGACCAGGTTATCTAAAGAGATCCCTTCGATTTTTTGTTTCTTCGAGCTATCGTAAGTAAGGCAAGACTGGTAGCTATCTTCGTGGAGTGATTGACGCGTTTCATTTCCTGATAGTGTGGTTTTCTCTACAGTATCCGTCAAGTGTCAAACGAACGCGTTTAACGAGAGACATTATTGAAAGCGTTTTTTCATTTCCCATTTACCGGTCAGTGTTCCTTGCAGGCCCAGGGCATGAAGCTTTATCACCTATTAAAAAAATCTCGATTCCACCTTCCATTAAGACTTTTACTTTGAAGTGAACACGGGTGCACTTCCCGTGAAAACTTGACCCCATGAAAAAATGAAAGCCGTTTACAACTCCCTGTAACGCCGAATTAGAGCGCAGCTCTTGAGGAGGAGGAGGGAAGGGTACTGAGGGGGGTCATGTGACCTCGGGGGGGGGGGGGGGTCACGTGACCTCAGGGCGTCACGTGACCTAGGGGGGTCACGTGACCTCGGGGGGTCACGTGACCTAGGGGGTCACGTGACCTAGGGGGGTCACGTGACCTCGGGGGCGTCGCCGGGTTGCATGCAACCCATCGACTCCCGCGGGTTGCATGCAACTTGGACTGAATGCAACCTGGGTTGCACGCAACGCGCAATTACGCCTACGGGTTGCATGCAACGCGAGTTGCATGAAACCTGAGTTGCATGCAACCCGAGGTTACGCCGACGCCGATGGCGACGGCGACGCCGACGCCGCTCAAGCAGGAAACGTGCGCCTAAGAGCTGCGCTCTAAAATATATTCGTTTCGTGGGCTGTTCACTGCTTCTATGCAAAGCACCGGAGACAATAGATCATGTATTTTAAGATTGCTGGGACGCTTTATCGTCGTGGAATGTCCACAATTGCGCTATTAAAGAAAGACTTACCGATAAAACCTCACGGATGTCGGTTTCTTCCCGTAGAAAAACACGCTGAACTTCCTGTTGATTTTGTCATGATCTTGAGTCTGCACGCAATACGGCGTTGCAGAATCGCTGTGCGCAATGCTGAAGTGGATGCGCGCCCTATAAGAATGTATTTTATAGAAACTGTAGGCCAAGTAAAAGCTGTGTATGCCACATTGATTTGTCCACCTGAGTGCGTATCCATACTGGATGTTCTGGAGCAGCTGAAGAAATTTTAAAGTCTATGTGCGCGTAGTCTTTTGCGCGCACAATTTCACGTTTAGAAATGTGTAAATTTGTCAAAGCAGGCAATAAAAAAAAAAAGCGTCCGTGGCTTTACGGTTATCATGCGTGGCTCCTACGCTAAACGCCACGGTTCGGTTCCTGACAGCGGAAGTACCTTTTTGATATTTCTTTAAATATTTCTGTAAATATCGCGTCCTGACAGATTCAAGAGCCTTGTTGCTTATGAAAGGTTCGAAAACTCTACGCGCCGAACCTTCTTTGCTAATTGTTCCAAAAGCACTCATGTGTACAAAATGGGTCCGCGTGATGAGCCGGAGTCAGTCTAGTCCAGCGTTCGATCCTGCCGTTTCGCCGCCATCAACGGCTGGGACACTAGCCTTTTTAATGCGAAAGCATTAACTGTCCCATGAAGCGAGCTGACATCATCAGCTTTGAAGCAGCGCCAATCGTCACCTTGAATCCTTTCTCCAAGTGAAGGCAGCTTCCAGCTATAAAACCACCCGAAAATCCTAGCCAAACGCCACCCAGTTTTCCCGATTCCTAAGAAGCGGAGTAAAGCTGATGTATTTTGGCTTCAGTCCCATTAATTGACGCGCGTCGACGAGGCTCCCATTGGCCTCTGCGCGTCAGTTGCAAGGACCGCCACCCCATGGCGCTGCGTGTCCACCAGACAGCGGCTCCACCGCTCCACGCCCAAGGCAGAGCCGTATATGTAGAGAGTTTGGCCATTCGTTGGGAAGTATAGGAGACAAATGAGGAGGCGCCATTGGCCGAAAGCGGGCCGGGCGTGTTCCAGGGTTTCTTCAGAAATTCGAATGTGACCAACCAGAAGCCTGAAATAATACCCAGGCGGTGGTCGCAAGAAACAAACCTGATAACTGCATTGGAGTAACTCTCAATTACTGAAAATATGGTACACGTGATGTTTCAATCACGCTCATCCAAAATGATGGTGGAAGAGTGCGACTAGCAAAACGATCGACATAATCCGTACGCCAAGCGCCGAGGGCCGGGAATCTGCCGTCCGAGCGGTCACACTCTGTCCGAGCAAAACAGAGTTCAGCGGCGCATTCGTTTCTTACATCTTTCTGCATGATCATGATCAAAACAGCACGTGCACCCTATTTTCCACCACAAAGAGTTACTAAATTTTACTTTTACGCGCTTATTAAAACCATATACGAACATAGACCTTTGATCAGAACTGTTTCTCGATACCACCGCTAGGGGATTCTTTTCGGCTTCTGGTTGGTCAAGAGAGCATGCCAAGCCCTCTTTCCGAGCCTGCCGCACGCCCTGGCTCTGCCCGCGCCTCCCATTGACCAAACTCTCTACATATACGGCTCTGGCCCAAGGTAAGGACGCCGAGTGTGCGTGTAAGCGTTGTAAGTGAAAATGAGGGGGGGGGGGGGGAATTGAATGAGAGAAGGACCGCGCGCGCGCTCGACCGTCAACGCGAGTACGCGGCAGACGAAAGAAGGGAGCGGAAGATCGGCGTGCATGCTTTTCGCATTCACAACTCATAAGTGCATAGGTGTACCTCAAACCTTTTTTCTTTTTTTTTTTGGCACGAGTTCGCCACATTTAACCTTTATTTTGCTTCAGTTTTTTTCTCCTCATCAATTGCCATTCGTGACATTTTGATGTAGGTGCAGGGTATTACCCCGCTTTCCGCGAGCCACCAGAGCGAGTGGTCACAAACCTCCAATCGCTCTGCTGGCTCGCTAATCTGAAGCTTTCCTCAGGACTCCTCACCCAGTGGAGTCTGCGACTGCAGGAGATTGACATGACCGGGATGTACATGGTCCGGCCAAAAGCACAGTGACGCCGATTGCCTTTCAAGGACCCCCATCATGGCCGGTCTTGCCTGCACTGAGGCTGACAACGACGAGAGTTTCCTCGGCGTCCTAGATGTCAGTGGACATGGCAGCACTCCAAAAAGATGATCCAGAACTGCGAGGACTCATCGAGCGCCTAGAGGGACAAGGAAGCGGAGTTCCCGGCGTTTTCATATGAACGCTGCTAACCCTCTTCATTCGACAAGGTGCGCTGTATAGCTTCAGCGATAACAACACAGCGAGTCTGTTGTTGATTCCTTCCAGTCTTTGAGAAGAGTTATTTCAAGCCTGCCACAATGACCCGACGGTGCGACACCTTGGCTGCAGCAGGACTCTTGCCAGGATACGCAAGAAGTACTACTGGCCCAAGCTTGCGAAGACTGTCTATCACTACACCCGATCTTGCCACGAGTGTCAACGACGGAAGAAACCACCGACGAGACCGTCAAAGCTTCTTCAGTCTATTGCGCCGCCATCTGCCTCGTTCCAGAAAATAGGAATGGATTTACTTGGACTCTTCGCACCATCGACGCAAGGAAACCGATGGAGAATCGTCGCGACCGATTTTCTCACACGGTATGCCCAGACGAAAGCCTTTCTATCTGGAACGGCCGTTGAAGTTGCTCAGTTTTTCATCGATTCCATTGTCCTCCGGCCCGGCGGTCCCCGAGTTCCTCGTTACAGTCCGCGGATAATTGTTCATGACTCAGCTGACGCAAGAAATTCTTCAGGCTTGTTCGTACGTCTTAGGAACCTGCGATTTACACGCCATCGTCTTGAAATTCTGGCGCAAGAAAAGTGGTATTTGGAAAAATAGAGTAGTAGCATGACAAAATTGTTCAGAGTGTGACGTTTTGTCGTTATGGCCCTCTTTGTATATACAATACATGAGCTTCTATGGGAGCGCTGCCGTAACCCGCCAAGAAATGACGCAAGCCTACGACGGCACAAATTTCTAAGGATGCGCAAAAAAGATACATGCTTAGAAAAAAAAGTTAAGAAAGACGAAATCATTGGCGTTACGTTAAAAGCATTCCAGCATCGCTGACAAAAAAGGGAGAGCGAGCTAGCGTGGACTGCATGTTAGGGCAAACTATTCTATGCCTCAACGGCAACTGAAGAACAAATTAATTAAGCAATGCTTTTTAAGTTGGAATTCTTTGAATAATGTACCGTGCTTTGATTGGGTTCTTCGCCTTCCATTTCGAATGAAGTATTTAGTTTTTTTCTGTTTGTCATGTTATTTACTATTTCGTGCATTAGTTTTAACTAGTGATGTGCTTATATTGATTTTTAAAACTGAATCGAACACGAATCGAATACCTGTGGTACCGAATCAAACACGAATAAGAATCGAATAACTTTCGAATAATTTTCTAATAGTTAGTAGACAGCTACTAAAGAAGAGTATATCATAAAATTAGTTTATTGTTCCAAAATGTTTCTTGAAATTCTTGTAAAAACGTTCAATGATATATAGTTAGAAATAAAAGATACTAAAATGTAAAATACGAAATGAAGGTCGCCGCATGTCTCTAATTATTTAACTTTATAAAGTAGTTAACTTGCCTTAAAAAAAATTGAAATAATATTTGGCGGGATTTGCACCCACGAGCCTTCGGTTGCGAGCCGGACAAGATAGTGACTAGGCCATGTATTTTTTTTTTTTTGCCTGTTCGTGACTGGTGGCATACATTGTTATCTAGAGAGGACTAAGAAAGTAAAACTATCAACCTTCTTGACTAATGTCAGAGCTAAAAGTCTTTATTGTAGGTCAAGTCCTTACAGAAGTGGCAGCCACTCAGGTTCAGGCTGCTGCGCCCTATACCGTTCTTTAAGGAAACACATGTGTTCTGCAAAATAGCATGACGTATCGCTATACAGGCATCGCCATATCCTGTGCAGTCCCATGAGCACGAACATATCATACGGTAGAGTACCTTCTTCTACAGAGAAGAAATGAATGCCGTCGGAGGTTAAAGGGAGATATACTTTTATAGTCCTCTGAAGGACTGTTCGAAAAAAACACTGCGTCCCAGCAGTCCAGAAACACAAATTCAATGGTTTCTTAGGTTTATGCACAATAAGCAGTTTTCTGACCATGCTACTGCCATGCCCTTTTCAAGTAACCAAAGCTTTTACAGGAAGAGATCCGCTATGTAACTTGAAGAAAAATATTTTCGTGAACGCGGGAATTACCATTTTCTTGACTCGTTTTAGAATATCCTGCCCTGTGCCTTTACTGTGCATCGATCTAAAAAAACAAATGTGGGAAAAAACAACTTGATCAGGTCTTTCGGAAACCGCTTGCGTGAAACGCCAGTAAAAAATGAAAATTTTTCACTGGCGTTCGGAAAATGTGAAATAGTGAAAACTAATGAAAAACGACTTACCAAGAACCGAAAAGCTCCGATAACTTCGTTCAAATAACCCTGGACACCAAAGCTGATTTCATCGCTCGTCGCTACTATGAACACGGGCAGCAGACTGTGCAGCCTTACTTGAATTACAGTACATCAAAAGGGTATCTATGATCTCGAAGAAACAGAAACCTGTTCACCAGCTCTCTGATAAACAAAGGCGAAAGAATGAGAAAGCCGGACTTGACCTGAGGAAAGAGATTTGATGGACTTGATCTTTTACACGCCGAACACCAAATAAAGACAGCAAATACACGATGCATGCGCTAAATATTGATTCGTGAACAATGCAAAACTTCCAAGACATACCACAGCTTTGTAGAGCAAAAAGTGTTGCACACAATTGCACGCGAATAAATGGACAAGCACTTCCCTCCCCATTTCAGAGTCATTGTACAGGAGAGATGTAGTTTCATCGTACCAGTACTTTTCGCTGGTGCGATAATGCTCCAACGGAACTCCGAGATAACACAACGGCCGTGTATGACCAATCAATGCCTTCAAACACAGTCGGCACAGAGGGCCAATTACAGTGCCAGAAACCGGTACACTTGTGCCAGTTCACCTGCGCTACTCAGTGTGTTCACAAAATCCTTTACCTCAACTGCTCTTCGAACACTTTCTTAGTCAACACAAAAAATAGCTGCGTCATCTGAGTAAGACAGAATACGAACGTCGGTAGCTTGTAGCTTGAACCTAGTACGTAATCGACTGTTATTGATAAAGCTTAAGCAAAAAGGTTCAAGACAAATTAAAAAATAAGTAACGGCGAAAGAAAACAAACCTGTCGCACAGACAAAAAAAGCCTAATACGCTCACTGACACGCTTGTTGACAACAAGGCTCGTGGCACAGTTTTGGTACGCCATCCGCACACCTTCACACAAAACGAAACCCAGATTCACATGCTTTAAGATAGAAAAACGAATTTCGTGAGATACGCAGTCAAAAGCTTTCTCTAGATAGAGCTTAAAGAGTGCCACTTTACGATCCAAACTATCACAGCATTCTAAAATACTACGTGCAACATGAATGTTCCTAGCAATACTTCTTCCCTTGATACCACACGTTGGTGTGGGTCGACAATAATGTTCTTCACACTTTGTAATGTGTCTGCGAGAATTTTCATCAAAATCCTATAATCACCGTTTGTCAAAGTTATTGGACGATAAGAACCAACAAGACGGATTTTTTCGCGATCATATCTTTTCAAAATAAAAATCGTGCGCGTATAAAAAAATAAAAATGGAGGCAAAACACTCAAATCGTACGCCTCCCTGAACACTCCATGCAAAAAAGGTGCAATTTGATCTTTGAAAGCCTTGTAGATCTCTCCTCCTAAACCATCCGGACAGGGTGATTTTCCGAATTTTAAATTTTAAATGGCTTTTTCATTTCCCCCAGAGATTATTGGTTCACGTCGTCCTCTAGTTTTGGACAGTAACGGCGAAAATAGCGTCTGGAACCCGTCTTTATATGGAGCACGAAGACTAAAAAGCTGTTTATAGTAGTCTACGAACGCGCTTTCAATTTTTTTCTTTATCGCTGGTTACAGTTCTTTGGTATAAAATTTCGCTGCTCTCATTCTTCCTGGCGTACGTCTTTTCCATTCCTAGAGCTGGTTTTATTGGAATCTCGTTAAGTCATAACCATTTTAATTCCTCTCGCAACTGCCCTTTTGAACCGTTCCGAATCGAGAGCCTAAATTTTCTTTCTCAAACTATGTCATCAGCGAAAATGCCAGACGTACGACATTTTTCTTGCTGCAACCTTTGCAGCAGTTGACTTAGCGCTCTTGTTTGTTTTTCTTTTTCGTGTTTCATTATACTGGACCGTTCAAGTTCACTTATTTTTAAGACTTGTTCCAATAATTCCCATTTTTCCACGAAGCTTCCCACTTTTATGCTAGCGATAATGTCGAGACTTTGGCGAACCCCATTTAGAAAAAGGATCACTTTCTAGAAGCTTCTTAATTATTTTCCACGAAACGCAATTAAAATTTCTAGGAGATTCTCTAGGTGAGCAGAGCACAAGAGAAACAAGGCAGTTATCACTGAAGGGAACATGTTCTACTGAATAAAACATGAAGGCGCCGATGATTTTCAGAGAGACGTACGCTTTGTCTAAGCGCCAGTGATTCGGTCCTTGAAAGTGCGTGAACTGTAAGCTGCTCGCACTTGAAGCTCAGTGGGCGATGTCTTCTAATTCGCTTAGCTGAAGCAAGTCGCTCAAAAAGATCGCGTTAGCATCTCTGTACCTTGCGCTGATTGATCGGTCGCCTGGAGCAAGGACGTAACTGAAATCGCCCAGCAAACCGACAAGGCGGTCAGTCGTAGCATACTGGTTAATATCTTCAAAAAGTCCAATCTATCAGAGCATAAATTCACAATACGCGAAAATTCTAACTTGAAAACAAGAAATCACATACTATGAATTATCCGGCCTCGCAGCTAATTACTTGTTCGACAGTTGCGATAGATTTTCCGAGAAACTAAAGGCATCCCGCCGACTCGCCGAAATTCCAACATCGTGACTGACACACACGATGTACCTCGACTCGAATAGGCGGACCATACTCTCTGTCTGGGCCTCAATCTTTATGTTTGACTCTTGCACCACCAGAATATTGAGATCTTTTATAATAAGAAGGCGGTTCAGCTGACATTGCTTGCGCCTTGCATTTAAACCTCGTACATTCAGAGTGCCCACATGCAAGAACCTTTCGACAGTCATAAAAAATTAGGGGGAGGTCAGACCAGGGCTACTGGGCTTACAAAGAGGGCGTTTAAAGTCGTAACAAAAAAATGAAAGCCGTTTACAACTCCCTGTAGCGCCGAAGTAGAGCGCAGCTCTTGAGGAGGAGGGGAAGGCACGGGGGGGGGGGGGTCACGTGACCTCGGGGGGGGGGGGGGCATCACGTGACCTCGAGGGGTGGGGGCGGAGAAAATTTTCCGCTAAATTTAGCGGGGTAAATTTTCCGCTAGATTTAGCGGGGAAACCTTTCCGCTAGATTTGGCGGGGAAAATTTTCCGCTAAATTTAGCGGGCAAATTTACCCATCATGCACCGCGCGGTTACGCCGACGGCGACGGCGACGCCGACGCCGCTCAAGCCGGAAACGGGCGCCTAAAAGCTGCGCTCTAAAAACCTCACTTGTCTGCCCCGTGTTTTCGAGTCGGAGACACAGACTGAGGCTTGTACCGTCCTATCTCCCCTTTTTCTCTGTACCATTCCCGTTCGAAGTGCCTCAGGCTGATATTCCCCGCGGGGAATATCAGCCGAGGCGCTTCGAACGGGAATGGTACAGAGATAAAGGGGAGATAGTCCATGGAAGTTGACGTTATGGGGGCAAAGCGTCAACTTCCATGGACTTGGGGACCTCGCCTTGCCTGTAGACTGCAGGATCTAGGTGCTTATTTCGTTTCCTAGGGGTTAGTTGGAGTAGCCTTTACTGTCGTAGGCATGCCATCCTCGATCCGCTCCGGAGTAGTCTTCGGAGACGGTTGTGCAGGAGGCGTTTACAGTCGCGCCTTGCTTAAAATCCCGCTATCGATAGCTGCGCTGGCGGTGCTACCGATGCTGCGGCCCGCTCGGTCTCGTCTTCGTTCATTATCTAACTCGGACGTTTCCGGCCCGGTGTTGTTGCCAGTGACGCGGGCGTACGTCTCAAAGGGGCATGTGCACAAATTTTCAGACTTTGGCCAATTAAATGCGGAAATTAATCTGCGTCACTTATGAAACGAAAAGCAGGAAACCGTATTTTCTTGCGAGCGGCTAGTTCCTATTTAAAACAAAAAAAAAAATGAAACAAATCGAAAGTCAAAGCGCCTCTCAACTCTCCACGTCCACTTTCGAGAGACGTACTCTGGGGGTTAACGTGGTTTCCCCTTGGGTCCTCTCTTCAGAGACCCCAGCCTCTTCCTCCGTGATTGACAACTTTTAAAGGATTAGCCTCATCGAAGGTTGCGGCGAGCAATCGACACAAAGGACGGTTCGCCACGGGGCTGACGGCGTGTGTAGCAGCGGAGGGAGACAGGATTTTTTTTTTACTTCCGCGTATCCCCCAGAGACGGTGTCATTCTAGTTCCCGTGGCCGAGACAGGCGGCTGTAGATCGGCAAATAATTACTTTTTTGCTTTGCGATTACGCAGCAAAATAGCAGTTTTTCGGGGAAAGATGACGCGATTTTGGTCTCTTGGGCTTGCATAAACAATATAATAAGTGCAAACTGACAATATTTTCAACATTAAAATCATTGCACTGCCTCTTTAACACAGTCCCCTTTTTCGTGCCCGAAACCTCGGCACTCAGAGCATCAGGGCACCCTACAGTCCCGCCGAATGTGACCCGTGCTCAGGCAACGGAGCACGTGTCACATTCACTATAATAACTATAACTAAAATAACTAGCAACTATAATAACATTTTAATTTCAAAAGCCCCCCCCCCCAAAAAAAAAAAAAAAAAAACTACTTGGATTTGTTTGTTTACGCGAACTCTGCCACGCCATGTACAATAATCTGATCATGTTCTAATACAAAACTAGGGCAATTCCGTGAGCTAATGAACGTCGTATTTGACATATCTCTCATTGCCAAATATGTTCAAAAATCAAGAGACATCGATCTAATGGGATGTTGAAAGCAAACGATATGTATTCACGTTGTCGAATTGAGGTTGCGCTTAGCTCACACTTCATTGATTGGTTCTTAGAAGCCTGTTGATAGAGTGATATTACTTAACTATTCGAGGTTTTGTGATAATGTAAAATCAGCGAATCAGTATGCTAACCGTTTTTTAAAGCTTTTAAAATATAAAACGTCGGTAGTAGGAAAACTGCACCAGCTCACACACCTGTCAATCGAAGCCCCCAAGGGGGCGGGGCCAGCCCCGACCAATCACAGAGCCGCAGGGCGGGGCCTGTTCCCTCTCTCCCATCCCAGGGACTAATGGCAGGGCATGGGCGTTGGCCAGTGACCAATCGGAGCTCACCCGGGTGCCGCCCCCTCCCGAGGTAGGCGGTACGTGAGGTCACGTACCTCAAAACCTCAGACCTCAAACCACAAGTGTGGTTGACCAGGTGTTGACAGCTGCGGTCATCATCTGATAACAACCACGTGATGTCACACAGGGTCCGAGCTTCGTTCGACAGAGGGCGCTATAGGACTTGAATTGCGGCGCTCAGGGCGTCTCACGTGTGATGTCACAGGGTTCGAGCTGCGTCCGACAGAGGGCGCTCACGTGATGTCGCACAGGGTTCGTGCTGCATCCGAAAGAGGGCGCTGCGCTCCGGTCACATGACGGTGACGTATCGCGTGCGTATCGTGTGGTTCCCGAGGATAGTCGAGGTTCACCTCTAAAATGTAACCATCGGGCGCGTCGTCGGGAACCTGCTGGAAGTGGAGAGCGTCGATTTCCTCGCGGTCAAGCCAGCGAAAATCTGCGCATGGAAGGTGTTGTCGCATGGTGGATGCGTACAGGCCGTTCACGTCGAGGTCTAAAATTTGAGAAACCGCCGTGTTCGGATCGAACATGCGGTTCCTGGCACGTTAGCCCTCGTGTTACTATTGGCACATTGAACGATTCCTCCTCGAAGACCCGCTTCGATGAAAAGATACGCTTCCACGTCGTCGAGCAGCTCCAGTTTTACCCCAGTCTGTTTAAGTGCGCAGGCGAGACTGAGCGCGGGGAGGGAAACGTAGTAAAGCGGATCGAGCTCGTACGTGTCTAAAGTCCATTTCCTGAAATTTTGGAACACGTCGGCGAGAAGCAGGCAGTCGAGTTGCAGGTAGCAGTCACTGTATTCTCCTAGGCTTTTGAAATTGAATGTGTGAAAGACGGTTTGGGCATGGCGGTTGTCCTCCTCTGAAATTTGGCTGCCGTTTAGCTTGTTGTAAAACTACTCGCGCGTCGGTAGCTCGGGCTCCCGGTAAGCCTCGAAACTGCTCACGTAGTCGTAGAGAAATACGCCTTTCCGCGCCAGAAGCTCAACGTGTTGCGGAAAAGCCTGCTTTAGGCAGCACAGGTTTTCTAGTCCCTTGGAACGGAGGTCCTGAACCAGCGCGTCCAATCTGGCGGGGAGAAAGGCCAGACTGTCGAGAAACCGCAGGTTACCCACGTCGAGTCTCTTAAATTGCTGGCAGCTAGTGGCGAGCAGTTTAATATCCTTAGACTCGAATAAGTCGAGTTTCGGTAGTATAAAGGCCAGGTCGTACGAATGGTTGTGCGCGAGCACTGGAATGACTTTCTTGTTTACTCTCAGATTTAAATTGCATCCCTGACACAACGACTGCCTGTACGATACGCTGAAGTGATCGTGATCTCTGACTTTTCTCTTTCGATTTCCGAACGATTCGCCACAAATCGCGCAGTGAGAGGCCGACGCGTGAGCCCCTTCGTTCACGCTCGCCATTGGCACTTCCTCGCTTCGAATCCATTCGCCAATGAGCTTTGACAATTGATTAAGGATGGAAATGAACTTTTCCACGCAGTCCTCGCCCCGGTACAGAAACTGCTCGACGATGCGCGAATCCGTGGATCGGATTACGAGTATGCAAAACGAACTGGGGACGTGCTTCTCGTAAGCCTGACCCATGTTTTCCGCTTCCAGAATGGCCTCGAAATCGTAGACGCAAAAGTAGGGAAAAGGTTCCATCGTGTGTGGGCTCCGAAAATACAGCGTGTCCCCCTTTGCAGGACACACTGTTCGGACTGCCTTCTTTTCTTTACACAGCGATAAATGACTTCCCAGCGCAGTGCGAAAGCGAAAGCCCATCATACACCTTTTACAGCGAAAGCGGTGAGTGCGCCTGTTCGCGGAAAGTCCAGCAAACTTGGTGATTAGAACAAAGTGATCGTCTATTAGGATCAAATCGACGTGCTTCTCCCGCTCGCTATCGTTGACTTTGAGCGGGTAGACGAACCTTTGTTCTCGATCGTAACCGTACACGTTCACGGACTCGAAGTTTTTCCTCTCGAAAGCCTGCTCATCTCCAAACACCAGCTCTGGGGAAACACGTAGACGTAGTAGACGACGTGAAACTTTGTCGAACATTTCTCTTCTAAATCTCAACAAGCTGCGAATATACGTACTTTTGCCCGATTTAGAGGATCCAATCATCGTGATTGACGCCGGCGTTTGATAACGAAATTTGTCCAGGCCCGAAGACATGACCATGCATGCTACGCTCGTAGACAAGTGAAAAGAAGGCATCGCAGACACGTTTCTAAGTACTCGCGCGAAGCACATTCCCGCGCGGCGGGAGACTCGCGCGGCTTTTGCTTCACGATAAATGCACACACGCGTCGCAACAGTGCGGTTTATAGCGACGCCCGAACGTATACCCAAATCACACGATGTTTACCCAACGAAGGATAACCGATAAAAAGAAAAAGCGGATTCTCCCCAAGCTCGGAGCTGACCGCGCGGTACAAGTTCACGTACCTAACAGGAAGAAGTCTAGACGTGTTTGGACGTGTATCGAGAGTTCGGAATGTTATTTTTTTGTTTTTCATATGCAAATTAAATACGTTGTGTTGACAATCCGCTTGTTCGCTTTTGTTTTTCAGTCTCGTGTTGTTGTTTTTTTTTTTCTTTTCATATATAGTGACGCACGTGTTGATTCACGGCGAGTCATCATTTCGCAATCCGCTTGGTATAAATGTCGAGGGTTCATCCGCCGCTTGTCTCCGTTCACTGCTCTACACTCCGCGGAAGAAAAGGTAATGCGAGAAAAAGGCCTCGCAGGTCCGCCATGTACTAACGTGATTATTTTCAGACCTGTCATCTCACCTCGAGCCATCGGCGCCGCCCTCTCCGTGGTCAATCCAAAATGGACGGGATCCTGAACAAGCTGTCTTCACTGCAAGCGTCGTCATCCTCTGTCTTCGTAAGCATGAGCTTCCTCGTGCTCTGACTAGAAATTGTGAGCCGCTCCAATCTGAAAAAAAAAAGGTAACCTGCCACTTGTGCGATGCGCGAGAGCGGCAGCAGTACTCCAGTCCGGAGTCGTTACAAGTTCATCTGGCTCAGGTGCACAATATCCCGTCGCAATATTGCCTTCCCTTCATCAACTCGCTGTGCGCTTTTCGGAACTTTACCGCGCGGTATGATATGCATTTGCACGAGCGCGACGACGAGTCTCACGATATATCCACGCTTTTTCGGCTTCAGTCCGACGCAATGGCCAATGTTTTTAGGCATTATGAAATGCCATTGCGTTTTTTCATCACACTAACCGTGGAAATGACTCGTCTCAATGGCGACGAGGAATTCGAATTCAGCGTGCACTACTTTCATTGCTTAGTGCACACGTTCTGGGCCGAAGGTAGCATTCGCGATGCTCTACAGACTGCATGTGCCGAGATCTCTGCTCGCCTCGAACAGTATCAAGAACGTGGGTCCAGACTCGTCGTTGTCGCCATTCAGACCAGCACCGTCACCGTTGGACGTTTCATTCCGCCCACGGAAGGTTGTACAAGCTTTGTGTTGCCCGGTGAACTACCAAGCAGACAGTGCCTAGTGAATGTGACCGAGCAACTCACTGACTCGGAAAGAAACATGTGCTTTGTGTTTTCTGTGCTCGCCGGTCTCCA
This sequence comes from Ixodes persulcatus, assembly GCA_013358835.2. Classification (NCBI taxonomy): domain Eukaryota; kingdom Metazoa; phylum Arthropoda; class Arachnida; order Ixodida; family Ixodidae; genus Ixodes; species Ixodes persulcatus. Next base: position 228,201 of record JABSTQ010009151.1, read on the forward strand.
TCCCGTACCCTCTAAACAATCGAGAGCTTCTTGCTACCGAGACCATATGACCAAGTCTTGGTTCCCCACCAGGTATCCAGTGACGTTTCCGCAAGACGTGGAGGCTTTCGAGAGAAAAACCTCCGTGTCCGTGAACGTGTACGGTTACGATCGAGAACAAAGGTTCGTCTACCCGCTCAAAGTCAACGATAGCGAGCGCGAGAAGCACGTCGATTTGTTCCTAATAGACGATCACTTTGTTCTAATCACCAACTTTGCCGGACTTTTCGCGAACAGGCGCACTCACCGCTTTCGCTGTAAAAGGTGTATGATGGGCTTTCGCTTTCGCACTGCGCTGGGAAGTCATTTATCGCTGTGTAAAGAAAAGAAGGCAGTCCGAACAGTGTGTCCTGCAAAGGGGGACACGCTGTATTTCCGGAGCCCACACACGATGGAACCTTTTCTCTACTTTTGCGTCTACGATTTCGAGGCCATTCTGGAAGCGGAAAACATGGGTCAGGCTTACGAGAAGCACGTCCACAGTTCGTTTTGCATACTCGTAATCCGATCCACGGACTCGCGCATCGTCGAGCAGTTTTTGTACCGGGGCGAGGACTGCGCGGAAAAGTTCATTTCCACACTTAATCAATTGTCAAAGCTCATTGGCAAATGGATTCGAAGCGAGGAAGTGCCAATGGTGAGCGTGAACGAAGAGGCTCACGCGTCGACCTCTCACTGCGCGATTTGTGGCGAATCGTTCGGAAATCGAAATAGAAAAGTCAGAGATTACGATCACTTCATCGGATCGTACAGGCAGTCGTTGTGTCAGGGATGCAATTTAAATCTGAGAGTAAACAAGAAAGTCATTCCAGTGCTCGCGCACAACCATTCGTACGACCTGGCCTTTATACTACCGAAACTCGACTTATTCGAGTCTAAGGATATTAAAGTGCTCGCCACTAGCTGCCAGCAATTTAAGAGACTCGACGTGGGTAACCTGCGGTTTCTCGACAGTCTGTCCTTTCTCCCCGCCAGCTTGGACGCGCTGTCTCAGGATCTCCGTTCCAAGGGACTAGAAAACCTGTGCTGCCTAAAGTAGGCTTTTCCGCAACACGTTGAGCTTCTTGCGCGGAAAGGCGTATTTCCCTACGACTACGTGACCAGTTTCGAGGCTTACCGGGAGCCCGAGCAACCGTCGCGCGAGTCGTTTTACAACAAGCTAAACGACAGCTAAATTTCAGAGGAGGACTACCGCCACGCCCAAACCGTCGTCTTTCACACATTCAATTTCAAAAGCCTAGGAGAATACAGTGACTGCTACCTGCAACTCGACTGCCTGCTTCTCGCCGACGTGTTCCAAAATTTCAGGAAATGGACTTTAGACACGTACGAGCTCGATCCGCTTCACTACGTTTCCCTCCCCGCGCTCAGTCTCGCCTGCGCACTTAAACAGACTGGGGTAAAACTGGAGCTGCTCGACAACGTGGATGCGTATCTTTTCATCGAAGCGGGTCTTCGAGGAGGAATCGTTCAATGTGTCATTCGTAACACGAGGGCTAACGTGCCAGGAACAGCATGTTTCGATCCGAACACGGCGGTTTCTCAAATTTTAGACCTCGACGTGAACGGCCTGTACGCATCCACCATGCGAAAACACCTTCCATGCTCAGATTTTCGCTGGCTAGACCGCGAGGAAATCGACGCTCTCCACTTCCAGCAGGTTCGTGACGACGCGCCCGAGGGTTACATTTTAGAGGTGGACCTCGACTATCCTCGGGAACTACACGATACGCACGCGGACTTTCCCCAGGCTCCCGAGAAACGAGGAGTCCCACTCGAATGGCTCCCACCCTATCAAAAAGCGCTCGTTGAAAAATTTCATCTACCCCAGCGAGAGTCTGAGCGAAAGCTGCTTCTCACCTTTTACCCGAAACGCAATTACATTATCCACTACCGAAATCTCAAGCTGTATCTGAAGTTGGGCTTAAAACTAAAGGTCATTCATCGCGTTCTGAAGTTTTCGCAGAGTGCATTCCTTAAAGATTTCATCGACTTTAACCACAACCTCCGAAAACATACGACATGTGCCTTTCAAAAGAACCTATCTAAGCTCATTATGAATTCAATTTATGGTAAGACAATCAAAACCTTCGTCAGTACAATAACGTTGTCATTAGCGTGAGCGAGGGCGAAGTGCTGAAAAACCTGCAGAAGCCTAACCTCAGACAGTTTGCGGCAATCAGCCAGACCGTGGTGATCTTTCAGTTTTCCCAGAGAACCCTACATATGAACAAACCCGTGTACGCTGGCTTCTCTATCCTAGAGATGTCCAAACTGGTCATGTACGAATTTTTCTACAAGCAGGTCAGGCGCGTTTTCCCCGACGCTCGCGCAGCGTACAGCGACACGGATTCGTTCATCCTCCAAATCACCGACCCGGATGTAGACTCGAAGCTCGCGACCCTTGCCGAAACTCACCTGGATACTTCTGGGTCACCAGCCGATCACCCCTTGTTCTCTCCCGCAAACAAAATGAAACTAGGAGTGTTCAAAAACGAGCTCCCAAAAGATCGCATTCTTGGATTTGTTTGTTTAAAACCCAAACTCTATTCGATGGAACTAGCCTCCCGAGAGCACTACGTGAGGGCGAAAGGAGTGAAAAAGTGCGAGTCCCGTAAGCTAACCTACCAGCTGTACGTTCAAACTCTCGAGCAACGAACTCTGCACAAGATCACGCAGCGAACCATCGCTCGTAAGTTGTGCGAGAACAAGACTGTTATCGTGGAGAAGATAGGACTCAACCCGTTCGACAACAAGGGCTTCATCGACTCTGACGGCGTTTCAACTCTTCCTTTCGGACATTGGAGCCTCTCGTGAAGTGATTTTTTTTTAATTTCAAGCTGATGCATTTGTGTGTGTGTGTACAGAGGGTATTGTAAAGTGCCATTTTCACGTAGCGCGAGGTTTTTTTGTTTTTCACCAAGTGTTTGATATTTGTATAAAGAGCTGTCGCGCGCGCGCCATCTGTTTCTTCATGTTTTGAGAATCTCTTAGATGCGTGCATATTGAATAAAAAAAGATAAAGATCCATCCTCGCTTTGCGTCCTTTTGTTTGTCATTATTTCAAGAATCAGGTGCCCAAATGCGACAGCTGAATAAACAATGTATTTCATTTACATATGAAAAAAAAAAAACATTCCGAGCTCTCGAGACATATACGAAACCTGTCTAGACTTCTTCCTGCATGACGGAATTGTATAGATAGGCTTCGTCACATGACCTGGAGCAATGACGCGTTCAAAATCCGCGGAGGGTTGTTTTTTTTTTTTCACCCAGATTACGAAAGCCATTCCCGAGCTGACGAGTCCGCGAGCACCGCTTGAGTCGCGCGCGCGCGAAATCACGTGATAGGAAGACGAGCAACGTCACACGACCATGGTCACATGACCTGCGGCAATGACGCATTCTGTTTTTAACCGCATTACAAAAGCCAAGTAGCGCGCGGGTCATCACGTGATCTGAATGCACACACACACGAACAACTAACCCGACTTAAGCGGTCTCGGAAGCAATGTACTTGTAGCTCAGGGGTAGAGCGTCGGGCTGGTGAGCACGAAGTAGCGAGTTCGATTCCCCGCCGGCCGCGGAGCTCCTTTTATCGAATCGCTGCGCGGCGTTTACCGCGCAGCGATTCAAACTCAAAACACGTGACCGTCATGTGACCAGAGCGCAGCGCCCTCTTTCAGATGCAGCACGAACCCTGTGCGACATCACGTGAGCGCCCTCTGTCGGACGCAGCTCGAACCCTGTGACATCACACGTGATACGCCCTGAACGCCGCAATTGAAGTCCTATAGCGCCCTCTGTCGAACGAAGCTCGGACCCTGTGTGACATCACGTGGTTGTTATCAGATGATGACCGCAGCTGTCAACACCTGGTCGACCACACTTGTGATTTGAGGTTTGAGGTCTGAGGTTTGAGGTACGTGACCTACGGGACCCGCGCGAGCTCCGATTGGTCACTGGCCAACGCCCATGCCCTGTCATTGGTCCCTGGGATGGGAGAGAGGGAAGAGGCCCCGCCCTGCGGCTCCGTGATTGGTCGGGGCTGGCCCCACCCCCATGGGGTGGGGCCAGCCCCACCCCATGGTGTGTGAGCTGGTGCAGTTTTCCTACTGCTAACGTGTGGGGAACCTTTCTAAACTGCGACTACTAAAACTCCCTAGACGTACAAATTACATATCGCAAAAAACCTTTAAAAACAATTGGAACCGAGTTCGGAGTTTCGCGTTTGTCCGTCCCTTTTTGTGCGCTCGCTCTTAGGTTATCATGTCGACAAGTAACTTAACGCCAAGGGACATACGAAATAAAAAAAAAACGTTGGCACACTCCTTCATCTCTACAAGATTTGAGTCCAAATTGAAACCAGATGAGCCGAATTACTTCGTGAAATCGATGGGGTGGGAGAAGCGACAGTGTTCATTCATTTTTTCAATAACTAATATAAAGTTGGCTAATATAGAATATAATATAAATAATAATATATAGTATACAAAACGGCATAAGCCTACCCGCTTCTGCAGAACGTATTGTGTTCATACCTTGTTTCGCACTCATCACCTATAGTCAGAGATGGCCTAAGATACGCTAGGCCTAGCTTATCATGTTCCCGTTTCTTGCATCGCGATTGGCACCTCGGCGCTTTTATCGGCAAATGCTGGAATCTCATTGGTAGTAGAGGTATAATATTCTCGGGACATTGCCCCACCTGCGTTTATATAAGCTACAAATGACGTCGGTTGGCACCGGAGACAGATAACTGTAAGACCTTTCAAGCAGATGATACTGCAGGTTTATAACTTAAGGCCGTAACTATAGCAACGTTGAACATTGTACTTGCATCCAGAATTTTTTTTATCCCCTTTCTGACAGTGCATGGCTGTGGGATTATGATGTACCCATAGCAATCAGAATGAATTGGTATATGCGGGCTCTGGTAGGTATGGGCAGCTCGGCCGCCTATTACGAAGCTGACGCATACCAGGTTAGTTATTAAACATGAGGAAGATACACAGAAAGGGGGGGACGGACAACGAAGACTTCCAGACTTCGAAATTCGACACTTCGAAATTTTACCGATCAAGCTTTTTTTGTTGTTGTTAACTCGGCCAACTTTGTGTCGATGGCAGCTGGCCAACTACGGAAATGGAGTATATTTCTTGCCGCACCCAGATATACTTGAAGTCTTCGTTGTCCGTCCCCCCCTTTCTGTGTATCTTCCTCATGTTTAATAACTGTTACCAACACGCTCGTTTTGTTCTTAACAGGTTAGTTAAGTTTGCTTTCTATGCGAGACAGCTTGGTATTTACCTTAGGCATTCCGATTCATTTAAAAATGGCATTCTTAAGATTCGATTTGGACGCGTCAGTGGTAATCGACCAAATCATCGGTGATATGCGCACCCCGAACTGCGATACGTGTACACGTGATTGGGTAAACGCCCTACCACGTGTTTGTTTTACTAGTAACTAGCTACACTTTTGTCGATGCAAGAGTATCGCTAGCCTAGTTCTCCGTCACCACGGCTTTGTCCCTTCGAGACCTCGCTCGTGACGGATGTTACTCAAGGCTACACGTTCGTGGATGTCCGTGCGGAACGTCCAGCCGTCGTGCAATATACTAAGGGCACTCAAGATGCACATCGTTACGGTTGCCATAGCCGGAGAATCCTTTTAACGATATAACACTTCGAAATTTTACCGATCAAGCTTTTTTTGTTGTTGTTAACTCGGCCAACTTTGTGTCGATGGCAGCTGGACAACTACGGAAATGGAGTATATTTCTTGCCGCACCCCGACTGCCTTCAAGTCCACTCGCACGCTCACGACAGTGTGAGTTGCCTAAAAAGCCCATTTCTGTCCCGTTACTTGTTGAGTGACTACACTTCCTTTTGTCCACTGCAGCGTATACGCTACGATTTCGCAGACCATTGCGGAGAGCGAGTCGTCTGCTTCTAGCGGAGAAGTTGGGGTGACGTCAGAACGACGCCGAGCTCTTATTGGTTCCGATTAAAGGATAGTGGGTAGACCTCAAGGTAGCTAGCATTGAGGTGTACCCACTATCCCTCCATCTGAGTCAATCTAAGCTCGCCGTTCTGACGTGGCCACAACCGCTGCGAAAGAAGCAGACGAACTGGCGCCCCGCATTGAGCGAAGCCAAAGGTGCATCCCAACGGCCCTCCTCGTCTTCGTGCGCTTTGCTATCATCGGCTAAAGCCTATCACGCAAAAAAAAGAAGCGCAGGATCGCGGCGCATACACTCTGCCTGATTGGTTTCGTTGGTGGTAGCGAACTCGCAAGGGCGACGAGAGCCGAGACAATGCACTTTTGGCTCTACTTGATGGCTTCCATCAGATCGTATTTTCGGCTGCGATGGGACGCAAACTGGTACGGAGTAAATATACACTCTAGGGAATCCGAAGCGTCTACTTACAACGCAAGGCACTCGGAGGGTCTGATCTCCTCAATCTAAGGAGGGAGCTCGACGAATGGCGAGCTAAAAGAACGTTTGGACCTGAAGAAGCCATCTTCGATGTGGAACTAAGCCTGACGCTTCACCATGCAAAATGCAACAACGGATAGTTTTTTTTTTGCGTTTTTTTGGGGGGTCTCTGCCCTTTTTTGGTTTTCCATTCAGAGAGTTAGCTCTGTAGATTGCAGAGATTAGGTCTCACAAGTGCTTTGAGGGAAGTAGGCGCTCCACATTTTTAAAAATTGTATTGATCGAGATAAAAGAAAAAAACTAGCAGAAGATCAAACCACGGCGCATTGCCTCCGCAGACATCGTAAGAACCCGAGAGGTACGCACTGTAACCCTACGCATTCTAAAAAAAGGGGTCGACAAGTGTCGACTTGACTCTTTTTGAAGAGTATCCGGGTTGCCGCAAACCACGCTCTCTATGAAGAGTAACGGTTACTCTTCAACAACGAGTGTACGTTTAACTCTCACATGCGAGTGTTCACTTAACTCTTCTATAGAGAGTAACACCAATACCTTTGTGAGAGTCAGGACTACTCTTTTAATGTGTAAGTGTGAGAGTTAATTTCACTCCTTTGTGTAAAGTAACTAACTCCATAAGAAGTATTAGCTAAACTCTTTGATTAGAATTAATATCACTTCTTTGTGTAGAGTGACTATAACTCTCTCAGAAGTATTACCTAAACTCCTTGTTAACGAGTTAAGGATGCTCTCCAGGAAGAGTTACCTTCACTCCTTCATGTAGAGTAACTTCAGCTCTATTGCAGTGTTGCCTGAGCTCTGTATTCAAGAGTTACACGTACTCACCATGAAGAGTTACCTTAACTCCATCGTGTAGAATAACTACAACTTCATAAGAAGTGTGGCCTAAACTTTGTATTCAAGAGTTAAACATACTCTCCCAAAAGAGTTCATTTCACTTGTTTGTGTAGAGTAACGAGAACTCTATTAAAAGTGTTGTCTAAACTCTGTATTTAAGAGTTAAAAAAAATTCTCCAGGAGGAGTTGATTTCACTTGTGTGTACAGAGTAACTACAACTCCATTAGAAGTGTTGCTTAAACTCTGTATTAAAGAATTAAGCATGCTCTCCGAGAATGGTTGTGATAACCATTTTGTGGAGAGTAAATACAACTCCATTAGAAGTGTGGCCTACACTCCGTACTAAAGAGTTAAGTATGCTCTCTAGCAAGGGTTAATGTCAAATAACAGCACACTTGAGCAGTTTGTGTGACCCCTTCTCGGAGAGTGCTTAACTCTTTAATAGAGTTAAGCACTCTACACAAACAATTGCTGTAAACTACATCCCTGCTTGAAGTGTTGCCTAAACTCTTTATAAAAGAAATACACACTCTCCAGGAAGGGGTCACACAAACTTCACTCAATTATACTGCTTTATATTGTTTTCATTGTGTTGTTGAGTGCAAGTTAACCCCGTAAAAAGTTACAGAAATGCCTGAAAACAGAATTAGAAGAACACGCGTGTAAAAGTGGTTATTTGTTGATAGAAAGTTTGCTGGAAAGAATTTAAAAAAATCTACTGGCAATTGGCATTTCTAGCCAGTTGAAGTGCAAACCACTGTACTTTTCTTTTTGCAATTATTTTATGAATGTCAATACCTCCCTTGATTTCACTGTAATGCGAAATAATTTTGGCCTTATTGCAGGAGTTGTTGCATACAACTAGTGACTACTCAAGTATTTTGCAAGAAACAAAATCTAAGAGCGGCTATGTAGATGTTCACAAGGAGATGGGTACATAGGAAATGTGGAACGGCACACAGAGCATGAGCCTGTACAGAGGCTATAGGTCTTCATGAAAAGTCAGCATAGAAAGAATGAAAACAGTAGAAAAGAGCTTAATAAACCAAGACTTTAATTTCATCACATGACAAAAAAGGCAAAACTGGCACCAAAATTCCCTCTCGCTAAAAGTTTCTAACTTTGATATCAGATCCGAAGCCATGACGGACTTCATCTTGTACTTCAAACAAATGACGTGCCCAATCACTGCGAGTGACCGGCTTGCTTTTTGACGGTAAGCAATGTCGTGGACCTAGTGCAGTGCAAGAACGAGCGCAGCACCAGCCAAAATATCCGTCACCTCAAAGGAGTGGTCGTCCGACACCAGAGTTATGGCACTTGAGTCCTCTTCGTCAATGCGCATCACCGGAAAGGTCGATCCGTCGTGTCCCTCCTCCTGTGAAGAATGAATGCTTAAATGTAAAGTCAGCAATATTAAAAAAGAGGAAACAGCTCGCTAAGTGCCCTTAGTTAATACCAGTGCACTCACTTGCGAGGCAATAGACCATTTTTCGAAAATCCCAGGAGCCATTCATAGGATATACTCCAATAGTTGGTTGGGACTTGCTTTCTTGCCGATTGAACAAGAGCCCCAACCGAACACTCAGGCAGCACTCATTGCTAGCTCGCTCAGCCGCAACCATCCAAAACCGTTTGTATCCCTTCTGATATGAGCACCTAAGAGAAAGATAATCCACATCTTTCTCCCTGTTTATTTTTTTCATTGTATGCAATGGTAGCCATAAGGGTTGCATTTATTTATGACATCCCCAAGTTTGCACCCCCTACCAGTAGCATAGGGACAAGGATGCAAGGGGAGGGGGCAGTTGCCCCCCCCCCCCTTTTCCCTGACATTTGAAACAATTATAGCAGACAATATGGGAGAGGAGGACAAAGTTTAGAGTCCCTGCACATCACCCCTCCACCTTCCAAACGGTAGCAAATCAGCTGGCCTCTTCCCATAGTGGTGAAAGACATAGCTCTATATCGATACAGACTTTCCCGAGGGTTAGGATGAATGCAATTTCTGAACATCTGGATTTGTCCAAGTGGCATACAATATGTTAGGACCGTTTTTATAGATTAGTTAGTGTGAACAATCTATTGTGTTTCAGTGCTGACTTACGTATATTATAGTTTATTTTACAAGTTTAGAAAAAAAGCTAGCGAATGAATGTAACATCTCAGTTTGGGGAGACCAATATTTAAATATTGTAATTTCAGCTCTACAAGGAGCTAATTTGCTATGAAGTACCATTAATCCTTAATAAAAAATATAAAAAATCATACATATTAAAATGCAGAAATTCTAAAAAATATATATATATAAAAGTAGCCCAACCCAAGAACATACAGGTTTTGATTGGCAAGTGTTAAAATAATTGATAAATGTGTCAGATGCTAAAACAAAGAATGCATCGTGACGAGCTTAAGCTCTGCCACAACCGACACTGCTAGATAGTCAGCAAGCTGTTTATGTCTGACACTTCACCATGCTGTTAGCTGCACAATATATAGATGTGGGCTCTAAATTTCTCGTTGCATCTGGACGAACTGGTTGCACAACTCTGAATGCAGGTGCAGGCACATGCATTGCAAGGTCAAATTCAGAGCCCCTTTTTTTCCAAAAACTAGGAAGGTGAATTTATAAATTGCTTAGTCCTACTCTTTCAACCTCATAGTGACCCTCAACACTCCTTGTAGCCTTAAAAAGCCCACGAAAAGAAAAAAAAACATGTTTTTAACAGTCTGGTTGGGACACGCGTGTCAAAAAAAAAAAAAATATGCGAATAATTTTTTTTAGAGGAATATTCACGGCAATATATTTATTTGAAATTATGCGGGCAAAGTCCAGACATCACAGAATGATCATTCGGTCTTTCCACCTCAACGAGAAAGTAATTCGCTATTTCCTCCTCAACGTGAAGGCGAAGCCGATCTCCCCTTCCTCCACGCGCCCGAATGACGAGAGAAAAGCAGTTGAAAGGCGGTGACTATCAACTAAATTGCGAGGCACCTCGCGCCATCAATATTTCTCTAAAATAAAAATTTTTTTTCGCGTCAGTTTAATTTTTTGACACGCGTGTCCCAACCAGATTGTTTAAAACAAACTTTTTTTTTCTCACGGGTTTTTAAGACCTGATCATTACAACCTCGCCATCCAAGTTCACACCTATATTTCTACGTTGATTTGAAAACAAAAAAAAAAAAAAACTGTTTTAAGACTTATGGTATTTGCGGCACATAAATATGTAGTCATAAATGTACCCATATTGCCACCATATTAATTACAAGTTACAAATCAAACCGCTGGCCGCCCTCTTCAGCACAGCAATGTCAAATGTACTACTAAATTAACAGTCCAATAAAAACCCTGTTATACGAAAGAGCATAACAGTTGAACAGAACATGACATTTGAGTGAATCAAGAATTTAAAATAAATCACTCACATAAAAAACTTGTCGAGTAAAAACAATTACTCGCAATTACACTCACATATCGCGGTGACATAACTGACACTCCACTCGCACCCAACAAGCCGAACCTTTGCAAATAAGGACTAACTCAACGCTCTGTGGCATTCGGCTTTGGACCTTCTGCGAGGACTTTACTACAGCACACATCTACCACCAAGAAGACAGCCATATTTTAACAGCAAAAAATGAAATACAAATGACTTCGAACACAAAAATAACCAATCAGAACGTCTCTCACAGACTATTAGAATAAAAAGCACTTACAAATAGCGCTGTACAGGGCCTTTCGCCGTGGATTACACGCTGGACTCGTCGGAGATTCCTGGCCCAGAATTAGACACAATCCAAGCTCATCGGATTCTGACAAAAAGTAAATTCACTGTAAAAAAAAATTCCGTCAAATTTATAGAAATTGCCAGCTAATTTTTGATGCCGGTACAACTACCGTTGTCTCGCATCACGGTCACAGCATTAACTATGTATTACGTGCATGACAGTAATGAGGACCTACGGTTTTCCGCGTAACTTGACCCGTAGAAGCATGGCAGAAAACTGCGACTCTTAGTCACTGTACAGCACGTGATGCACAGATATGGGAATTGTTACGGCATCAAAACTTACCTGCCATGTTGTCCGTAACTTTCGACGGGAGAGAACCGTAACTCTCAATCACTAAGCTGCACGTGTCGCACGACGACGGGAATCGTTTAAATTAGCTGGCATGTTGTTCGCACCTTGCAGCGACGGCCAGAGCCTGTTGAACTGCTAGCTTTAGTGACTTAACAAAATTGACGTCTCAGTGAACAATAAATGTGGCGTTTTACTAATATAATTATTGTTCACTGAGACGTCCGTTTCATTAGATCACTGCAGCTAGCAGTTCAACAGGCTCTAGACATCGCTGCAAGGTGTGGACAACGAGGCAGCTAATTTTTAATGTCGGAATGATTCCCGTCGTCACGCATGACATGCAGCTTAGTGATTGAGAGTCACAGCTTTCTGCCGCCGCAAGTTACGGGCAACACGCCAACTAGTTTTTGATGCGGGAACAATTTAAATTAAATATCTAGCGCCCATCGAATGTGATTAGGCTGTGGGCCCAAGTTGCTTTCAGCAGTTAGCGCCAGCTGCGCATCCCAGAGGTTAGCAGGTGCTTAAACACTGAGTTAGAAATTTGAAGCAAGTGCACACAAGATACAGTTCAAGGTAAAAAATGTTCATTCCTTTTTCCTTCAGAAATATTTAGTGGGCCATTTCCAGTTTTCATGTGGAAGGCAATCTCTAATTTCCAGAGCAATCAAGTCCATATGAAGAACTAAAGATCCTGGAAAAGCCAAAGAAAAAAATATGAAATGTGATTAGATTATAAACATAATGCGATGAGAGACTAAATCTCCCAATTTCTGCAAACTATGATCGTTACACGTAAGCGCAGTGCAGGAGCCTCAGTTTAACTCTGGCGGGCACTAGACAGTGAAACCAACTTGTGACTTATGCTACGAAACCGTTTCAACAAGGGAAGTCCAAAAATACCTTTGAAGACAGAAGTAATGAAAAAACGGTTAAGGTACAGGCGAGCTGGTGGATATTTACCATGCTGGAACTTAACCCGAGACTGGGGTAGAAACAGAAACTTAAAAGTAGAAGGGACAGAGACAAGTGAAGAAGAGAACGTCTCAAACGCAGCTAAAAGATTTATTTAGTCCCACATCCTTATATACTCAAAACCACAAGGTCACCCAAACACTCAACATGCCCCTTTCAAAGGCACAACACACCAGAACAACAAAAAAAAACAACAAAGATAACAAGGCAATGGGACGCCCTCTGAAGCATTACTACGAACCGGGGCAAACCCTCCACTTCTCCGGAAAGAAAAAATTATTCCCTTTTCCTTTCCTTTCTTTTTCTCTTTGTGTGTCATTGACACTACACCCACGAACCAACACGACCCAAAACTTGAGTACAAAGACCAATGATCTCCGCGAACACGAAAATAACTGGGAAGAATATCTCCGAACCGGAACAACAACCACAACAGACAGATACTGATGGACTCACTCTAAAAAGCGCAAAACCACATCACCCTTCAAAAAAAAAAATACTCTTTACAGTCCCAAAAATGCTTTAGCATTGTTCCCCAACTGCGACGATGCCTGACTTATACAATTACCGATTGATTTAATCCGAATGGTTTCCCTTACCAGTCTTTTACTGTCATTCACTTCTTTGTGTATTATTTCCGTCTCTGACCACAAAGCAGTGCAATTGTTACATTCATTTATGTGCTTAGCTATTTCAGAATTAGTTGCGTTAATCCTTACATTTCTCTTGTGTTCTGTTAGTCTGTCATTAACACACCACGAAGTTTGCGCTACGTAAGCAAAGCCACACGCCATCGGAATTTCATACACTACACTGTTTTTGCAAGCGATCGATTTTTGACGGTGACCTTTCCTGCACTCATGCACTTCAGTTTCAAAAGGAGTTAATCTACCTAACCTGAAATCAGAACTAAAAACTGTTTCCACTCCAAACTGCTTAGCACACGCCTTCAGGCAATGTGAAATTCCGTGAAAATACGGGATCACAGCCATCCGTCTTTTCGACGTGTCTTCTCTTTCCTTTTTCTCCTTAGTGAACATGTAAATTCCTTCTGATGAACTCATTCATCAGTTCCGAAAATGTAGTGTAGGAAATGTTGTAATAGAAGGGGATAGAAAGTAAAAACACAAAACGCCTTTAAAACTTGATGCATTTACTAAATCAGTCCGGTCTTCGGCAACTGCAGGGCAACAAAACTATTTGAACATAGCGAATAAACCACACGTTGCAACATGCATTTTTCCTTAAAAGGATGGTGAACCGAAATTTGGATTTCAGAAAACAACGCAGGAGCTGTAGGTGGGATGCTACAATCCCTACAACACTTCTCGTAAGGCGATATCTCGAATAGACGGCCGTATTTTCGGAAAAAGAGGTCGAGATTGAACTAAGCCGACGAGGCACGTGACGTCAACGTATCTCGTTTCCTCCTCTCTTCGCTTCGCCCCCTCAAGGCGGCGAGGCGGAGAAGACGCAAGACCCTTCCCTCTCCTTCTCGACTCTTCTCGGATAAAGATGTCAACATATCTGTCAAATGCGCCCCCTTTTTTTGTAAAATACTGTGATCCGTTCGAGATATCGCTATATGGGTTATGTTTTGGTGTTTGTAGCATCCCGTTACACGCTTTTGCCGCCGTGTTTTCTAGAATGCAGATTTCGGTTTAGCATCCCTTTAAAATGCAAATATAGCGAGGAAGAATGATACGAGTGTTCCTCAAGTAATCGGGGGCACTGGAACAATGATTGATACCTCTCTTCCTCCCATGCAAGGCATCCATAATCGCTCTAGCCAATGGGAAGCAACTATAAAGGGAAAAGTAAAGGTTGGACACTATTCTTGGAAAGTGGCTACTTTTCGCTCGAGCACATATTTTAATAGTCGCTTTTATTTAGGGAAATATAAGCGAGCAACCTGGGGTTTCTTAATTTCATGAAAGGACAAAATTGTTTCCGTCTATGGCAGAGTGCTTGCTCAGCTCACCGTGAGACAGAAGTGGTTCGTGTACCTCAGTCCTTTTTATTATCGAGCAGTAACACATCATACCTGCTGAAAGTATTTAATAAATCATAGCGGCAAAAGCAGGCAGCATGTCATCGTCTGCTTCCAGCCAGCATATAATGACTTCGGTGGCGCCATCCTGCGGTACGTTTTGCAAGCACGGCCGTCGTTCGCCCGGTAAACCTGCCTCGAAACGAACGAACCACTGGTCTCTATGAGAATTGCTGGATCGCGCATCCCCGCTTGCTTACTGCAGCGCGAGTGCGGCCACCGAATGGCCATCTTGCACGTCTAAAAATTGCGTTTGTGGAGCTTTGCGGAGGCTGGCGGCAGCGTGCTGAAGAAATGTTTTCTACTCGTTCGTCGTCATTTGCCGAAGTTCTTTAAAACCATGTGTAAGCCGTGAAACTTGCCGTTGAGAAAACGTGTAAATTTTTACGGCAGCACAGTGCCAAATGAAAAAGGCACAACTTGTCGAAAGCAAGCTTCGCTGGTCACAGTGACGTGATCAAAGCTTCCTTGGCCCACCGAAGCGCTGCGTCTCCGTGCCTTCGCATGCTTGGATAACAATCAAGAATCGACACCGCGTGGATGTGTTTTGCGAGTGCAATGTGCGTGAAGCCATATGTGCCTCAAGAGCAGCGTTTTACTTGACTCCGACGACTGTATTTGTAACTTCCGGCACTCGCGGTCCAGAAAGAGCTTGATCCAGCGTCCAGTAGCAGCGAATGAGTGGAGGAAGGTACACATCGCGACACTGTAAGCACGAACACGACATCGACGCATTTTTGCATTTTACTTCTAAATATTATTGGCGAGCACGAAATGTTTTCGCTTAAATTATAGAACTAAATGAGCTCTTTCCGTAGCATTAATAACTTGGATGACATCCCTTGCTTTCAAAGAGAAAAACTAGGAAAACCGGCGATCGCTAGTTTGCGCTAACAGTGTCGCGCTCTGTACGTCTTTTTTTCGTCGTGAGACGGTTTACAGAATATCGTGCACAAGAGCTCCTCATCACTGATCAGTGCTGACTCATTATAAACCTACTTCATTGAACTTGACGTTTGAGCGTAACTCGCCTAATTGTGATTGGTCGAGAGGCTGCACACGACCTTATGGTTCGCGCTTCAAAATTTTTCATTCTCACTGTCTTGTAGTTTTTCCTTCGAAAATCCTGCTTGCTCCACAGCATTGCTCTATTTTTGCTGCCATGTGATTCATTAGAGTAGATATGGAACACGGTTAGTAGCGATGGTTAATAGTGCATAAGAGCAACCGTACATATTGTTTTCCCCCTTTATTGATAGCAACTCGCCGGAACAGCAGGACGATCCAGAACTTCGTTGCGGGTATATCATGCAAAGACTTCTACGCGCGACACACCTTGAAAACTTTTCCGCAGCCCCAATTCTTGATCGGTATCCAAGCGTGTGAAGGCAGAGAGACGCAGCGCTTCGGCGTGCCAAGGAAGCTTTGATAACGCCGCGGCGGAAATTGCTTTCAACGAGTTGTGCCTTTTTCCTGCGGCACTGCGCTTCCGTAAAACTTTTCACGTGTTCTCAACGGCAAGTCGCACGGCTTACACAGGGCTTTAAATAACTTTTTTGGCGAATGACGACGAACGAGTAGAACACGTATCTTCAGCACGCTGCCGACAGCCTCCGCAACGCTCCAAAAACGCGATTTTTCAATGTGTAAGATGGCCGTCCGGTGGCCGCATTCGCGGAGCGGGGATGCGCTATGTGAAATAAACAAACTGCCTAATGGCGCATTCACACTGGAAGCGGATCCGCGTTCGCGAAGCGGTTGCGGATGCGGTTCGCGAGTGACCCCGTTCAGACACACTGATCGCAGTTGGCGGCTTCTCGGCGATCACGCGTGATCTCTTGAGCCTTGCGTTTGGAAACGTTGTTTTACAAACCAAAATCCAATTCAATCCACAATCCAAAGCAAACATTTTGCTATTTTGGCACTAAAGATTTTTGTTCGGGATGTTCGCACGCATCCTAACTTCAGGCAGCAAAAAAAAAAAAAAGGCATGGACCCCCAAAACTCGTCTGTGATTCCCTCCAATTCGCCCACAAGCAAAGCTCAGCTAGGCGCGCCTTCGGACTCAGAACAGGATGCCCCCGACCTTTTCTTCGAAGTGGACCCCCATGAATAGCTGACCTGGTTTTCGGAATAGAGGGCCAGTCTTCCCCCCTCGTTGTTCGTTCTTATCATTTTCGGAGTTGTAAGCGGCACTGGTAGACCGTGGTGCGGGGAAATGTGTTCGGTGCTAGCCGGTCGTGGCTTCGTTGGTGGCAGACTCTCCTCTCGTCACTCGCACATCGATCCAGTCGACTGTTTGTTTGACATTATGCTCAAATAAACACCGCATCGATTACCTCTGCATCGTCTGGTACGTACACTTTATTCCTTGAGTGTGTTCTCTTCATTTCTTTTTTTTTTAGTAGTAAACGTTACAGGTCGGGCTAGCGCAGGTACCCTGCCCGCTCCGCGGTCGTGCGTTGGCTACGTAATTAGGCTCACCACGTCTCTATCGGCCTTCGTGGTGGTTATGCACGGTGTCGAAGGCTTTCAATAGTTCACGCGATTATCTTAGTGGGAAGGAAAGCTGACATTTCTGTCGATCAGGGGCGGGTTCCGACGTTCTACGGGCAGAGACTAACAAGGCAGTGAGCTTCAGGCTGTGGCACCCGGAATAATAAACAAACTCTTACCCGAACCAAATCACCGGTGCGAAGCCCGTTAAGATTACGAGTTAATTCTTTTCGCGACGGATTCAAGTGACGGACATGAAAATCACGTTTCTCCGTTGATTTGTCTGCTGTAACGCTAGGACTACAGCGCCTCTGACACCTCACCAGCCACAGGTGCCTCTTGTTTCGAAAGTCACTGACGTCACGTCAGCGTCGGGTTGTGATTGGTTGCCGCTTTGCGGTTCATGAAAGCGGTTGGGAGAAATCGGTCCCGAACCTGTTGGCAAAAACGCGCTCCAGCCGCTCGATCCTAGCCGCTTAACGGTTGAAAACACGCGGATCCGCTTCGCGTTAGCGGATCCGCTTCTAGTGAAAACGCGCCATAAGACAAGAACTTTGTGTATGTATGAATATATATATATATATATATATATATACTAAAGAAAATATGACATGCTCTCTTAAATTTCAGCACGCGAGAGCGCCCATTATAATTATTCAACGAGCGCGGTTCAGTGTTTTTGATTTTTTCCGTTCTTCTTACGGCGCCCGAAAGGGAAAAGGTACGAACAGGATGTGTTCGGAAGGAACCAGAGCAAATCAAACTCCCATGGCAATGAGCCCTTGTCCTGCACACGTCCATCGAGTCGAGTCTGATGTGGGGATGCGTTGCCCTCGTGCAACTGTGTGGGGAAAGCGGAAGCAAGAAGTTGAGCTCGTTTTCTGACACAACACGCGCTATTGCGTTAAGTTTCGCGTCTTTCACTCATTCTGCACTTCGATTATCTCTCAAGGCGCATGCGAAAATGAGTTACTTACCTTTTAGGTGCGGTTGAATGGTGACAGGTGATCGCCGCGACAGCGAAGTCATCGAAGAGCTGCCGCCCTTACCGCTTGTGGTGGTTCCCGCGCGAGCGGGCGTACGGAACGGTGCCGACGGTGCGGCAAGTAAACATCACGTGACGGACGTCTTCGTCCGCGAGCTGAGTGCGCCGGCTTTCGGGTGGGTCTCCCTCTGCCGCTCCGATGGCGAAATGCCCCAAAGCAAAGAGATCTCCGCATACGCAGGAATGGCACGTAACTTGAGACGTTTGCCAACAAGAAAACTATCCCAGAGCAAACGTGACGTGTGTTACGTGCTTTTACGTGAAAGAAG
Source organism: Ixodes persulcatus (assembly GCA_013358835.2). Taxonomy (NCBI): domain Eukaryota; kingdom Metazoa; phylum Arthropoda; class Arachnida; order Ixodida; family Ixodidae; genus Ixodes; species Ixodes persulcatus. The sequence goes on from JABSTQ010009151.1 coordinate 246,462, forward strand.
AGGGAACACAAACCTGAACTAACAAGTATGTGAAGTCGTAACGTCATGTCGCCTGGACTAAGCCACCATACCTGAACGGCGTTTTGCCCGCGCGCGCCTCTCAAAGCTTTCTTTTTTCTTCTTTTTTTTGTGTGTGTGTTTTGCGGGTTGGACTCCGTCACTCCTAAGCTGAGAGTGTAGAGGAAGCTAAGGTGCTCGGTGAACCAATCGCACGTGTTTAATCACGTGATCCTGGTCCCACCTGTAACCACGCGCAGACAGTGGGCCAGGTGATAACTGGTCCGGCGGGCGCTTAGCTCCCCCGGCACTGTCAGCTTAGGAATGAAGGGAGTCCTCCCTCAAGGACGCTGAATCCTCTTCGCTCACAAAGGAGAGATTTGGAGAGATTGGTGATGTTGTGGGGTAGTGCGGTTAAAACGGAAGGGGAACTGTTCTCTCATCACCCTCTCTCGCCCTTTCCGAGGGAGAGATAGAGTTCTTGCACCAGGCCGAGTGACCTTGTAAGCAACCTGTTTCGAGGCCGTCGGAGCGCCCTTCCCCCGTACGGGGGAAGGGCGCTCGAATTCTTCCGGTTGTCTCTGCTGGTATTTGCTTGCCGGGTATCCAAAAACCAATGTGGTAGAGATTGCTTGGACATGACAGCTCTAGAGCAGGAAAAAAAAAAGGGCCTGGCAGACACGGCGCTTCGAATTCAGCTTGAAGCCTGATGTGAAAATTAAAAACAGAATGATAAATTAAATGTCTCCCAACGAAAAAAAAGCGATACAAATTTCAAGAAAATCGTCAGCCACTTTGGCGTTCCCTCGGAGCACCAGCGATGCTATCTAGCTTATGCCTCAAAATAAACAATACAGGAAAATATGCGCACAAAAAAAAAAAAAAAATGCACGCTAACATGGGGAATGCGCCAGATCGGTGGTCTAAATTACCAACCACATGTGGGTATTCGTACGGGTGTACCATTATAGCCTCATGTGCAGAATCCCTGTGCGCGCTTCAACCAGCATGGTTCCATGCCTTAACCTAATATGTTGAGGGTCTACAAATGACGGCATGATTACGTTACTCAGGCTCGCGTGCACACTTGCTGTCTCTTAATTAAAATCAGAATGCTCCACCGTCACGGTGAAGACCCGGCCACATAGTCTGGGGATTTGCGTCATGGGCTTTTGATAAAAGTAGCCTTTTAAAGGCAGGCCAAAAGGGCGGGGTGTCATTCGTGGGGCATTTGACACGTGCTTTTGACATTGGGTGCTTTCGTGCAGACCCAGATCGTACTCAGGGCATGAACTTTCTGTAAAGCGGTCTCCCTTGGGGAACTTGGCAACAGGGTGTCTAACCGGAACCGAATCGAACCGAAAACTGGAACCAAACTGTTATTTTTAGCCGAACCGGAACTGAACCGAACCAAAATCTTCGTCGCCATCTTGGAACTGAACCGGAACCGAACCGGAAAAATATAACAGTAGCCGGTTCAAAATCTGTTCGAGGTATTTTTTTTTCTTTTTAGTTATTTTTTTGTTAATAAATATTTCGGGTTTGTGTTAATAAATATTTGGGAATAAAAAACTGGCAGCTGTATTTCTATGTATTGTTCTAAACAACATATACAGAATTGCAATGTATGATAAATTGTGGGTTTTCGTGGCGCTTTTGTATTGGCACCAGGATTAACCATGGGTCACGTGACGTCATGGTGCTAATACATGCTGTCAAGTAATGTCACGCGACCCCGTGACGTCACTTGACTCACTGCGTCAAGTCGAGTTAATTTGAGGAAGTCACTAGGCTCATTAACCTTGTTGACAGCGTGACGTAACATAACACCACGGCTTCGCAATGACAGTCACGGGACACCGTAACGCAAGCGATTTTCATGACCCCGAATCCAGCACTCGGATTCATGACAATCAGCATCGCCAAACATTCGGGTAACGGCTTGTGTTCAATTCAAGATGATAATAGCCCCAGTCTAACCATATCTGAAGTTCAGCCCGAGTTCTTTGCTTTACAACCCCAGCGCATGACGAGAGTGACACTGACGGTATATAGTTATCGTCAGGTGACGTGGCCGCTTGTTCTAATTGCGAGTTGAGGAGGGGGCAGCTGTTTCTTTCCTTTCTTTATTCTGCATCTGCTATGGCGCAGAGGGGAAAACTAATGGATGTTTTCGCAAGCTACCAACGTCAGGGATTACTTTTTAACGGTATTTATTGAAAGTACAAAAAAATGTTGCGCCACCAATTTTACATCATTCACACACCCAAATATATTTTCGTTGTTGCTGAAAGGCCTCGAAAAGATGTTCTCAAGAATGGAAGTAGTGATAGGACTAAATGTGATTTATTAATATGACGTTGCATAGAACTACATGTGTGTACATGAGGGGTACCTGGAAAAAAAAATCATAGTGGCTTCACAGGGACAGCCCAACGTTCGCAACCGCTCAAAGTGTCACACTAGCTTCGTTCTCAAGTTATTCCCCAAGTTTCGACCACCTCTGTATTTTGTTTAATAGAACCATGAAACGATTTTTCTACCTTCACTAAATACTACTTAGAACCACTCCCTAACAGTAATAACAAAATTAAGTTGCTTTAGCTCTTCTTTCTAGGCAATGGTAGTCGCTAAAAAAATTAGATTATTATGAGCATCGTTGATTTCCACAACTCGGAGCCAGAAGCGGCCACGCGGTCTGGTGCCTACCCACGCGCTGAGGTTGGAAAAGTAGAAAACGCGTGCTTAGCTCCAGGCATTGATAGAGTACGGCTGTTCTCATCACCGCAGTGGTTGGTCACGAGCCATTACCGAAGTGTCCGCCAAGGCATTGATTGTTAAGAGCCGAAGTCCAGTGCTCACGCAGGTCTCGTGACCAATCTTTGAGCTGCGCTCGACTGTCGTCAGGTGGCTAGTTTCGATTTCACAATTACATAATCAAGCTTTGCGAAGGCAAGACTAAAGTCACTGGATCGGGGGAAAGTAGCGCCATTCTTTGATGTGGCAGAGCGCCGACAACGCCGCCGTCTGATTGGTCGAGGGACGTCACGTGGTATAAATCGTCTCGCGCGGAGCCATCGCGGGCTGTTTCGGCTGCCATCTTGGTACATTCGCGCGAGACGGCTGCGCGCAAGGCGCTGTGTTTTGCAACGCGGTTGGCAAGATGCCAACGTGCTGCGCGGTCGGGTGTAGCGGCCGGTACGAAGACGGCAAACTTTTGTTTAGGCTACCATCTGGCAAGCAAAGCAAGCAGGACGCTGCTCGAAGAAACGAATGGTTGCGGAAAATAAACCGTAAAAACTTCACGCCGTCGACCCAAGCACGACTCTGCGAGGTAAGCAACGACGCCAGCTTCCATCTGTGTTGTTTGTAATAATACAGAATACCCCTTTAACCGACAGGATCATTTTACGTCAGACGCGTACGAAGCTCATCGAGCGGACGGGAAACGTAAGCTGAAACCGAACGCCGTGCCGTCGGTGTTTGCGCATTTGAAGCCACGGCCACTTGCAAAGAGGAAACCTCCCCGGCAGAGAGTTTCGCCGTGTAAGTACTCCACTATTTATCCGACACGTTCGTTATATGGCTTATTTGTGTGACATGCTCCTTGGGCGTGTGTTATCCCGCTAGAGAACGAGCTTTGCATATCAATTTCGCGTGTTTCGTTCCCGGAGCTGTAGGCTCGTTCATGGTCGCGGTTAAAACTGTTCTTGCGTGAGGTGTGCTCTCACCGCTGGCTCTCGCGTTTCTTATTCGTGTTTTTGAGACGAATTTGAAACGAATTCCACTTGTAAGAATAAAACAAAAAGTCCAGGACTGACTTCTGAGTCACCGAAGATACTATTGGTGGTGCATTTCTTTTTAGTTGTTGATTGTAATTGAGGAAGTTTTTCAACTTGCAGATAAATAACATACATAGTGAAAATGCTGCTAGGTGAATTTCTGCGCGAAAACCAAGCGCGGTAACCATTCGGCCACGCGCTCCCTGGGCAGCGAGCGGGGCAATATCACTGATAGATGTTACAAAACATTTCTGGGACAACAAGAGGTCGCTTTAGCTATTAGGGAGGAGATCAGACCGTGGCGCCCCAAGCGGTTAACTTTGGAACTAGATAGATGGGGACAACAAATATAATGGCTCAGCGCTCGGCTGACTTAACCGAACGCGGCGTCAGCGTTCGGCTGGAGTTCGTGTTCTCCGGTGAGGGGGAGGGGGGGCTCTTTTGTTCCCACTCCGGCCTGCCTGAACAATGCAGCATGCACTGTGCCCAGCTCAGCACAAAAGCCCAAGTGGGTCAAGTTCGCATCCTCTGACGACTGCTTTCGGGGGAGATCCGGCACTTAACGTCACTTCAATAATTGTTGGTATTTTTTCATTACACTGTGCTCTGCCCTCTATTAAAAAAGATGACACGAACATGCCCACAAGGCCAGTGGGCATGTGCACAGGCCTTGAGTTGGGTAAACACTGAGGTGGGGGGGGTGACAAACAGGTCAGAGTGCTTCGCCAATAATGACATCGCTGAATATCACATCCTGCGGCGCACCTTAGACGCATCGTTTAACTACAATCCATATTCCCTATACGGGGAGTTCACTATAAACGAACCTGGGAAACGGATATGAGTGAATGGATAACAAAGAAAACCACATAATAGCCACGGCAGTGGTCGCACCTTCTTCAAGTAGGTTGCGTTCAGAAAAGCACTCAACGTCGGGGGACACTTTGTTGGCATTTTGAGAAGCCATCCAGCTCCTAGTTCGTTTCCTGTACTGTTCTCTGCTTATCAATGTTCGGTTACAGACAGTGTTCGCGAGAGCCATAAGTGCCGGACTGACAACACAAAGAAACGAAAAAAAAAAAACAACCTCGACGTTTTGCCTTAGCAGGATCAAATATACAAAAAGCGAAACAAAAATGTCTACTTTGTTGTGTGTGTCCACTTCTCATTTTCTTCTATTTGTTATTATCTTGATACTCAAGTCTGCATTGTTCTCGTAGGTCGTTTCCCGGTCTGCTTGCGCCTCAGGGTGGCATCTTTACTTCCGTAAAACCACACCTTTTGTTTGAGGATTTTTGGGGGGAAACTCAATAGAAACAAAAGGCGCCTTTGGGAAGGCGAGGGGAGAACCTTCATTGTACGAACTTTGGGCTGAAATATGAGTCACAGTCGGCAAAAAAGCGATATTTTCCCGAGCTCAGTTAAAGTCACGGTAGCCAATCGGAGCTAGCAACAGGATTCGGTTGCTCGAAAGAATGTTCACGTTTCCTCGTGCCACGCCCACGCCACTTCATACCGAAAAAACTCAGAAAATGGCGGAACGTCAAAAATGTATTTAAAGGGGTAATGCAACAATTTTCGTACTTTACGCAAATACCGTTAAGAACGGATCCCTGACGTTAATGACCTATGCAACACGCGTTCGTTTTTCCCCCCACGCAATAGAAGTCCCAGAAAAAAAATGAAGAAAAACGAGCAGCTTTCACCCCCTCAACTCGCAGCCAGAACAAGTGGCCACGTGATCTGGAGCCGATTATATGCCGCCAATGTTGATCATATCCACCCGCTGGTGTTGGCAAGGCACAGGACACGCGCTGAGCTGCAGTCATTGTTATGGTTAGGCTGTTGTCGTCATTGCAGCGATTGGACACGGGCCACTAGCCGAATGCTTTTCGAGCTATCAATTATCACGAGCCCAAATCGACTGTCCACGCCATGCTGGGGTCCAATCTATGAGCCGCATTCAAATATCGTCACTGGGCGGTACTGCTACCGCCCAGCTACGTCATCAGGTTTTGCGAAGGAGAGATTGAATGAAAACACTCGGTTTTGTCCCCGAAACTACAGCGCAACAAAGGAGTTTCTTGGTCATTGGCGTTGCGTGCGAGTATCCTTGACTCCCACAAAGTGCCAGTAAGCTCGTGTAAAGTGAAAAAACATTCGAATTGAATATCTTTGCACCGCCCCTTTAAGATAATGAGTACAAGATACTCGAAATTGCAATTAAAATAGAGTATTAAATACTCTCCATCAAAGGTATTTGTAAGATACCAAGATACTCCAAAAAGTATTTAAGTTACTGTATCTTGAGTAGAGTATTTGAGATAGGCACAAGTCTGCTCTCAACCGTCCACGTCGACTTTCGAGTGACGTACTCTGGGGGTTCACGTAGCTTCCCCTTGGGTCCTCTCTTCAGAGACCAGCCGCTTCCTCCCGAATCGTCGACTTTTAAAGGATTAGCCTCGTCGAAGGTCGCGGCAAGCGATTAGCACAAAGGACGGTTTGCCACGGGGCTGACGGCGAGTGTAGCAGCGGAGGGGGACAGGGTTTGTTGACTTCCGCGTACCCGCAGAGACGGTGTCATTTTAGTTCCCGTAACCCCGACAGGTGGCTGCAGATCGGCCAATAATTCGTTTTTTGCTTTGCGATTACGCAGCAGAATAGCAGTTTTTCGGGAGAAGGTGACGCGTTTTTGGTCACTTGGGCTTGGATAAACAATATAAAAAATACAAACTGCCAATTGTTTCAACATTAAAATCATTGCACTGCCCCTTTAAGGATCAAACCAGAAAGCGTGTTCCTGGAAACTACTTTGTTTGCATAAACACTCTTGCCAAAAAGCGCGTTTTCGTCGTGCCAGGTGCTCGCGCCGTTCCTTACGACGATGCGCTAAGAAAATAACTTGTGCTTCTAAAATACTTGGCTTTCACTGAGCGCGATCATCTTGCAGCGTGCATATTGAACCATCAAATTTCATTTTCCCAGCGCGAACAAATCGTAATGACCGCCAGCATATAGCGTGATGACGCCACGTGCGAACCATGTTAAACAGTTCAGCTTTCTGGTGAAATGCGATGATCGTAACACTAGCACTAGATGCCCAAATTGTAAGTTGTACAGTATTTGTAGCAGTCTCGCGATAATATATGGCAGCCTAGTGAAATTAGAAAGCATGACTGATAAAGCACAGTGTTGTAAAGTGAGGGCCCAAAACAAGTGCACTTAAAAGCGAATATAACTTTAGCCTCCCGAGACAGTATTTCGCTAAGTTTCGAGCTCATGCAAGTTGATAAAATGTAATTTATATTTGGATTTTAAGAATCTTTGTCTGTAATTTGCTCTATTTTTGTATAATTAGGAATATAATTGCATGCATCTTTATGCATATATTTTCGCAGTAAGGCGTTCTGTAAGGGAATATTTAGAAAAATACCCTTTATTATCTTTTTCTTTCTGCACATTTCGTGTATTTGCCTTCCGATCTATCACGCGAGCTCAAAGTCCTTTTTGGCATACCCTGCAACCCGATGTTTCACACTGCCAATCAGCGAACAAAAAAGCACGTTTACGCAGAGTCAACAGCTGGTGTAGTCTCGAGAGTCGTCCTCCCGTGTCGGTCTCAAGCGGTTATGTGAACTTCATAAAGTAAAAATTATTGATGATAATAAAAATATAATTAATGACAGAAGATTCGACGAGATAAATAAAGGGCCAATCTCCCCAAGCAATGTACCCAAAATTATCTGAAAGATGCTCTGCAAAGCTTTTCTGGAGGTTTTATTCTCAACTTGTACATTACGTTGTAACTGAAATGGGGGAACATTACACAAATTTCTGATTTTAAAGCTAATTTTTGTAACTATATGTTCCTGACACATAAAACTTCTCAAATATATAAAAGACTTATAAAAATATATCAAATATATAAAGGACTGGTGAACATGACGTTTATGTGTCTGTGGGCTGGACAAAAACAAAGTACACAGGGCGCGTGGCGGAACTATGATGATTACACACGCAAACCGTGAGATAGTCACCAATTAAGTAGCTGTCATGTCAAGTAAAGCATGAAATACTACTTGGTTTTACTTAACAAAAAAATCTCGGTGGACGCTTAAGCTTCGCCTTTAAAGGGGCGATGCAACAATTTTTGTACTTTGCGCAAATACCGCTTAGAACGGATCCCTGACGTTAATGACCTATGAAACACGCGTTCGTTTTTCACCCCACGCAATAGAAGTCCCAGTAAAAAAATTAAAGAAAAACGAGCAGCGTTCACCCCCTCAACTCGCAGCCAGAACAAGCGGCCACGTGATCTGGAGCGATTATATGCGCCAATGTTGATCTTAGCCACTTTGTTTGCATAAAAACTCTTGCCAAAAAGCGCGTTTTCGTCGTGCCAGGTGCTCGCGCCGTTCCTTACGACGATGCGCTAAGAAAATAACTTGTGCTTCTAAAATACTTGGCTTTCACTGAGCGCGATCATCTTGCAGCGTGCATATTGAACCATCAAATTTCATTTTCCCAGCGCGAACAAATCGTAATGACCGCCAGCATATAGCGTGATGACGTCACGTGCGTACCATGTTAAACAGTTCAGCTTTCTGGTGAAATGCGATGTTCGTAACACTAGCACTAGATGCCCAAATTGTAAGTTGTACAGTATTTGTAGCAGTCTCGCGATAATATATGGCAGCCTAGAGAAATTAGTACGCATGACTGATAAAGTACAGTGTTGTAAAGTGAGGGCCCCAAAACAAGTGCACTTAAAAGCGAATATAACTTTAGCCTCCCGAGACAGTATTTCGCCAAGTTTCGAGCTCATGCAAGTTGATAAAATGTAATTTATATTTGAATTTTAAGAATCTTTGTCTGTAATTTGCTCTATTTTTGTATAATTAAGAATATAATTGCATGCATCTTTATGCATATATTTTCGCAGTAAGGCGTTCTGTAAGGGAATATTTAGAAAAATACCCTTTATTATCTTTTTCTTTCTGCACATTTCGTGTTTTTACCTTCCGATCTATCACGTGAGCTCAAAGTCCTTTTTGGAGTACTCTGCAACCCGATGTTTCACACTGCCAAACAGCGAACAAAAAAGCACGTTTACGAAGAGTCAACAGCTGGTGTAGTCTCGACTGTCGTCCTCCCGTGTCGGTCTTAAGCGCTTATGTGAACTTCATAAAGTAAAAATTATTGATGATAATAAAAATATAATTAATGACAGAAGATTTGACGAGATAAATAAAGGGCCAATCACCCCAAGCAATGTACCCCAAAGTATCTGAAAGAGGCTCTGCAAAGCTTTTCTGGAGGTTTTATTCTCAACTTGTACATTACGTTGTAACTGAATTGGGGGAACATTATACAAATTTCTGACTTTAAAGCTAATTTTTGTAACTATATGTTCCTGACACATACAACTTCTGAAAGATATAAAATACTTATAAAAATATATCAAATATATAAAGGACTGGTGAACATGACGTTTATGTGTCTGTGGGCTGGACAAAAACGAAGTACACAGGGCGCGTGGCGAAACTATGACGATTACACACGCAAACCGTGAGATAGTCACCAATTAAGTAGCTGTCATGTCAAGTAAAGCATGAAATACTACTTGATTTTACTTAACAGAAAAATCTCGGTGGACGCTTAAGCTTCGCCTTTAAGAGTGGAACGCGATAGCTTTTTGGGCTCCGTTCGCATCGCCTTCACATTCGCCGTGCAGGCGTGCCTTGTGTGGCCTAGTCAGTAGCGTGTTTGACTCGCTACCGAAGGGTTTTAGTTGAGCTAGTTGGTACATACTGTTGGCAATTGGGTCAGCTGAACGCGAAAAAACAAAAGTACATCAGCGGGACATTTGTCAGCTCATTGCCGGAGCTGTGGATGTGATGCAGAGCTCACCAGCATAATCGTCCTTCACTGGAACAAGAACTCCTTCGCACGTGAAGCGCTGGAGGCCTTGCCATTAAAGAAACAGGAGAAGATTGCGTGAACACTTCGTCAACTACGGTTCACGAAAAAGAACGCCAATATTTGCGGTGTGACGCACCCCGTTGAGGGGTAAGCTAAAAGGTTTTGTTCAAAGTGTTTAATGTGCCATAGGACGAAGAAGAAAGGGCCCAGGCTGGGAAGAGGATAAAGTAAAAGTCAGCTGTTAGTTAGCGGTGTGTTTGTCCAGACCTTTCCTTCGTATCTTTGTTGTTCACGCTCAGCTGACCCGATTGCCAACCGAAGGGTCGTGGGTTCGAATCCCGCCTAAAATTGTTCGAGTTTTTTTTTTCTTTAAGACGAAGGAATCACTATATAAAGTGAAATCAATTCAGACATGCGCCGACCTTTATTTAGCTTTACATGTCATGTTTTAATCATTTTATTCCACACGTGACGTCTCGATTCACGTGAGCGTTGTGGGTTGTTTGAAATTTTCGAGCGAGGACTGGGAGCTGTGACGTCAAGACCCTATTGACCAATCAGGAGTTTCCTGTCACGCCACCGATATCGCCTTTTCCGCGACACGAGCTCCTTAACGCTATCGCATTAAAATCATCAATACGCAAGTGTGATGCTTATTTGCAAATTGAATTTACCGGCCTCTTGTCAAGAACAAACCTCCACAGCCAGGCTATGCCAGTTTAATCTGTATAAGGAAATGTTCCCTCAAGCGCTATTTTGGGCCAGATTCACTCTTACTGTGAAGGTGCGTATAGACTCGCGCGAACGATTTCGATTACACCTTTCTGCATGATTAGTCGCACGCACCGCGGTGCTGAGTGTGAACAATGTTTGGTTAGAAAAACAAGCATTATGATTGTCGCTCGGTGTTTCAATAAAATAGACTGAAACGAATTGTCCTAAAATCGTGACATCTCGGAAATGTTTTCCATTTAGCTCAGTTGTGTCGCCCTCATATATATAGGGTGATTCAAGGAGAGGCCAGGCTTTTTAAATCGACCGCAAAATTCGGTTTCTTAGCCTATCGCGCTACGATTTTGTGCAGCGTTGCCCACAGATGGTGCCTTTTTTTGTAACATTTGCAAAGAGCGAACTTACCTGACAAAAAAGTTAAGAAAGAAAAAGGCTTAGCTCCTATGGAAACGCAGCGACGCCACCGGTCTTCAAACAACACGGCACCGCCGTGTTGTTTGACCTCCTTCAAGACCTCCTCCACCTCCTTCATGACGTCCTTGGTTGCTTGAGTGGCCGTGAACTAGAGTAGGGGTACACACTAAACATTTTAACACCCATAATCGTGTAAGAATGATGTAAGACGGGTGTAAGTTAGGAAAAACACCCGTTTTACACCATTTTTACACGATTTCTGAATATCGGAAGGTGTAAAAAGGGTGTGCTGACGTCTCACACCCCTTACACGCCCTTTTTACGCCCCACTTGTAGCAATTGTGCCCAAAATCGTGTAAAATTGGTGTATGGGCAAATTTTACGCCCTTCATTCACATGGTGTGAAAGGGGTGTAATGATGATGCTGTCAAATACACCCATGATTTCATAGCCGTTCATGTCTATTGCTTTGGTGAAGCTGTTGCTGATGCACGGCGGTACAAACATCGAGTATAATTAATCACCACATGAAGTGGCGTATGATTAGGACGTTCTAGCGAATAGATTTGCAACTCCGATTGAACTCCCCGTCCGGCACGAGCCGAAAATTACGAGTCGCGCGTGCATCAGTTTTATCAGTTCAACGTTGATTTTAAATAAATAATCTCCGCTCGCAAAAAATGAACGAAGACGTGTAAATATACGACCGAGACAGCACACAGTATTGCGCCGTTATGGAAATATATCGGAAAGATTGTGCCGATACCATTTTGGTCTAGCCAATATTTGTGAAAAATGGGATGGGTCGCGCCGACGCCATCCTGACATACCATACGCAGCGGCGTTTTTGGTTGAGTGTCAAGAGTGTCCTGCGTGAATCGGCTATGCCGGCGAGGTATTTTTATTTCTTGTCTGCCTAAAATCCGACGTCAAAACACAAAACAAAACAAGATTAATCAAAACGGAATCTGCTTACTTTTAACCCGAGAAAGAGCTCCTGCGATGAAGCCTTGAACAAACTGTGGCGCCTTCATTTCGGGTATTACAAACTCACCTGACTGGGTTACGCACTACTTATAGCACCTTCACTGAGGTTTTATTTTTGTGTGCACTTCTGAAGAAACAATGTCGCAAGACCATCGAAAGTGCCGAATTCATGACACCCCCGCTAAGGTTCACGACTCTTATCTCTGCATAATGACACCAAAAAATCTAGCGTCCCGACGCTTCTTTTTTTTGTATACGTGAAGCCGCGTCTTTATTTGTTTCATGCTATCAGCGTCTTAGCTTTGTCCAGTGCTTTGACGGCTTTCAAATTTGTTTTTGTATTTATTTTGTGATCTCGCGGTCCGCACCAGAGCATGCGCTTCTCCATGAGTGACAGTTTGATGCGCTCAAGGTTGTACTACGCAAAGCAATTCCAGACGAGTCCCATTTCGCGACCTTCCCTGGCCAGTGCAGGTGGCAATACAAAGCAGCGGAGGGGGATTAGCTGCTTTGTCCAACCCCCTTTGACCTCGTCTGCTGATAAGCCTCCACACCTTCTTTTGTGTCTTCGTGTGGCTGTGAGCGAGTGCGAAGGCCACTTCTAGCAAATCAGAGGGGCGGTGCGAAACACGTGACCGCTCTCCGTAGGACAAAAACGCTTGGACAAAAATTTGTCACGTGACTCGCTCTTGCGCGCGCTGATGGGCTCAATGGGGCCGTAGTTCTTGTCGTATGCCAAGTTATGGTGAGTTGTAGGGGCCACTTAGGTCCGGTTTTCAAAAAGGGGCGCCCGTCAGTGTATTTCTCTTCTTCGTGCGTTGCAGTCACGGCCGGAATTTTTCGTCGTGAACGGCCCGAATACATCCATGCCAACTTTTCGGTAATGGTCGCTTATTTCGTCGGAGTCCATGGAATTATTGTGCTGTGTTAGTTGGACGCGTTTCGACAAAGAGCTGCTCATCGGCGGCCATGAGACTCCCATTGAATGTGATCGACCGCCTTCAACCTCGACATTGTGTTTCCGTTGTTTTGTGCTGCCCGAATCGGATTACGCATCTACCACGACAGAGAGCTGTTCATCGGCGACCACGAAACTTCCTTTGAATGTGAGCGACCGCCTTCATCCTCGACATTGTGTTTGTGGGTTGTTCTGTGATACCCGAATCGGATTATGCATCTATGACGGATTACATGAGATCGCTCTTTTATTTGTAAGTACTCTGCAAGCATGCTTCTGACAGTAGTCCTGCTTCAGTCTCAATAGAACATTTTACTGTTACAAAAATGAACTGCCGCTTACGTCCCAAGCAACTCCCGGTCGTTCTGGCTTTGCAAGCCTACCAGTTTTGTCCACGTCACCAGTGCTAGAAAGCATAAATGTCGCAAGAAAAGTAAAGTGGGGGATTGAACTAGGGCCTTCGGCTGTACAATTTAAAGGGGTTATGAAACAATATACGGTTGGAATGTTCATGACCTTACACGCACGGACCACGACTGGTTCAGAAGCGTCTTGGTCGTGGTGAAATAGCGAGGGTAAAAGGGAACTATTGCTTTCAGTCTTGCCCGCCAAGTGTGATGACGCGCGCGTGAACGTAGCTTTGCCCTTTGGCAAGCTTGTAATTGTACGCACTTGCCCGCATAAGCAGAGACATGGCTGCGGCCAGATGACCTGCTTGCAATCGTCTATAGAGAATTTAGTAGAACCTGGTAGAACCTTGATCGAAAAATAAAAAGTGAACCAGGCATGTTTCGACTCCTTTGCCGACATTATTTCGTGCACTCATTTGGGTAATTACACCCTACTTTATGGGTGTTGGTCATCGCGTCTTTTTTATTTTCCTTTCTGGCGGTGGTACACCCGATTTAAAGGGCGTACTGTGCAGTCATAACACCATAATAAAAAGGTGTACAGTGGAATCACACCCTATTTTAAGGGTGTTCGGAATAACGCCGTCCTTTAGGGGTGTTAGGAAAAACGCCCTTTTCTTAGGGCGTTTTGCTACACCCAGAAGGGTGTTATTTATAGGACAAGCCATTTACGCCCTTAAGGGTGTGATAATGCTTAGTGTGTAGTGAGCTCGGCGAGCGCTCACGGCTGCCGCACTCCGTCTCGACGGCGCGAGAGGGCGCCACTAAAGCATGTCTGGCTAGTCTGTATGCAGCGGGCAGCCAGAGCGGCTCTCATTGGATTTGCTGCGCGAATAAACACTAATTCGGCATGACACTTCATTGGCCACAAACGACAGCAAACACGGGGTAAAGATCAGTTCAGAATGGGAGCCGTTTCGCGCTGCCCTACCCGCAAAACGGCCAAACCGCAAGACAAAGCTGCTTGCCTAAGGCCTTCTGAACGCTGGGAGCCGGTCGGATCCTCTAATCATACGACCGCAGCGCCGCCGCGTACATTCGGGACCTTTCCGTGTCGGCGGCTTGTCCCACTACTCCTTTCTAGTATGCGCCGCCTTTTCCACCGCTTGGTGGCGGGTACGTCGACGGGTCATTTCTCGTTTCCGTACTTTATAAACTGCATTTGTTTATTTTCTGATCTAAAATACTGACCAAAAACTACTTTTATGAATATTTGAAACGGTTCGCGCCCGTTATATTTTGTATTTCGACTAAAAAGTAGCTTTTAGCGGCTCTGACCAGTAGTAAGCCCAGAACCAAAGACGTTACATATCGCGCGCTTTCGGTACCGCGAGTCGCCCCCCTCGGTGGAGGAGATTTCCGCGTCGCCCGGTGTAAATATGATGCACTGATTTTAGTTACTCTCTCCGCGCCCGCTGGCTTGCCCGAACCCCAAGAGACGTGGAAACCGCACAAAAGGTAAACGCTTAAATATGATTGCAGGGCCCCTTTAAGGAGACATGATTGTATCATCTTCGGAACACAGTTTGCCACTGCCAGTGTTATAATATGTATTACTTTTTTATGCAGTGCCTGCCTTTCCTTGCCCCTTGTCAGGACGACTGAGAAAGTGACTTAGGCCACGACGACAGATGGCAGGTATTGCAAGTGTCGTCACCAATAGTGGCCATGTGCTATGTGTTCGCAGCATTGTAGGCCGCCCGCGGAGCACCTTCAAAATTAAATTTCACTGTGTGCACTGTATGAGCATGTACAATACGGTGCACGTACAATGTACAGTCAGAAGAATTATGAGGGGGAACATGCGGGCACGTATCACTTGGTACAAGCAGAGCAGCATAGCTAGCGTCGCAGATGCGCACTGCGGGGCCCTGGCTCTTCGAAGAGTCGAGGCACTCTCTGCTTGCTCCCGGGTGCCCTCTGCTACAGTTGCTTGCAACAGTGCAGGTTGCCTTCCGCGTTGTATAAGTGCGATCGTGCCAAAGCGCTCCTCTTTCAACATTGAGAAGTTTCAGCGGCGGTGTCACCGCCCTGGTGGCTTGTCGCCGAAGCAGAAACGGAGTTAGCTAGCTTTGCTGGCGGCTGGCTCTTTGTAGTGTGTATAGGTTGGGAATGTAGGCTTATAAACTTCGGCAACAAGAATACTACGCGGCGCTGGTGTTCTGTCTGCTACGACCACCCACCGCAGCGGTGAAGGCATCGGAGAAGCGCAACCTGTGTACTCTGCCGTCGCCGTAACCCGACACTGTTCGTTTGGCGTGGAGGAGAGACTTCGCTCGCCACCGAGTGTCATTTCCTGTGTTTCTCTTTGTGTGCTCAGTGACTGGACGGGCCACCTACAGCAGTTCTTCGGGCCCAAAGGTGACTAAAAGTTGAGGGCGGATGGACTTGCAGCAATCCTCTTGGTTGGTGCGTGTGACAGGACCATTGTACGGCGTCGTCGGGAGGACACAGTTGTAAGTGAGCGAACTTGCCGCAACAGCTTTCAGTTCCAGCCACTAGGTGCCGTCGATTTTTTGCTGGAGTCGCCAATTGTGTCGACGTTCCTGCAATAGATACTAATATAGCCGTGGCTGACACTAAAGCTGCTAGAACTGCGATTCAACGGCAGTTCCTGATGCGGGTAACAATTTCACAGCAGATTCTGGTTGTGGCGGGCAGAATTGCAGAATGAGCACGCCCATTCCATCCAACTCCATTCCAGAGAATTGGATTTTCTAATACTAATTGCATTCCTTCTAACTCCTAAAAAGGAAACACTGGGCCCATCCCCACTCCTGGAATGGCTGAACTGTTCCATTCCGTTCCTCACAATCCCTCCCAACCGTGAAAAATGGCCATTGACAGCTAGTACTAAGTTACCGGAAAATAACGTCAGCATAAATCTGGCGTTGACAAGCGCGTAGACAACTGCAAAATTATGTAAAACTTAACCCGAATTCAATGATTCTACCAAGTTGAGCGGTGGTCGCTCATAGCGCTAGTGGCAATTAGTATGGTGGCACTGCAGATACACATCGCACCACCAAGCGTAAAGCTTCATAACAGACAACAAAACTTTAACTTATCCATCTTCTCCACAAAAGAACCGTATATGTCCTCCACTTCTAGGAGATACATGGTAAGTGAGGAGTCACGTGCATTAACAAAATGCGGGCGTTGTGACATTGTCCCTGCCTGCTGGCCTGCAATTAATGCTGTAATCGCACATGGTCCCAACAGCCATATTGTTGTGTCTCCCGATGCCAGGAACGACACCTTGTTCGCCTACAACTCTACAGTTCGGGTTGCTTCACTGGGGTTGCCATTTTCATCGTTGAAGGAACATAGCCACTCAAATAACCAAGCCGTCAGATACTTAAGTGCTATGATGCCGTTTCACAAGCCCCTTTGACCGCATCAAAGCAGCTCTCATAAGAACAGAGCCTATTCCATTGCTACTCTATTTTGGGCAAAATGCACCTACTAATTCTATTGCCATTTCATCCCAGTGCTGCCGCCATTTTATTTCCAATCGATTTCAGGGTCGTAAAAGGGCAGTATCGTTCCAACTCTGGAGTGGCAGCTCCGCAACACTGCTGATAGTCACCAAGGCACCCAGTTCAGTGCGAATGCTGTCGTCACAGCCCGTCCAAAGCTGTTATTACAGCAATAGACTCCAGTACGACAAAGTAGTTGGATCCGCAAGCCTTTTGTACAGATTTGGACCTTCCGTTGTTTCCGGTATTTTTTATTTCTTTCATATTTTATAATGGAACTCTCTTCTTTGTTAACAGGGTAACAAGCGTTGTAATCTCGGTATTGTTGCCAAACCTGCAGGTGCTATCATCGCAGCACTTTTAAATAAATAAATGCCACAACTGTGGATCAGCAGTGAGCACTTACCTTGGGACTTGGGTGTTTCGTAAGTATTCATTTTAATTGCGCGATCATGACGTTCTTCTTCAGTTAGAATGAAAAAGACCAAAACAATATTCGACATGATGGACAATTTTGGACATCCGCAGCATGTCTGATCATAGCATTTGTTCTTTTTATCTGAAGTGTGTCTCTTGCTTACTACGTACGATGTTGAGGACGGAAGAGATGTTGCGACCGACTTCGAGCAATGAAAACATTCTGTTTATTCTTATGTCGTTCAGCTCGTCGCAACGAGTACGAGTAGCATTGTCATCTTTGGCGGTGCCGAGGCTGAACCAATAGCCGTCGCCTGCAGCTCTGCAGACTGCGGGAAATTACACGATTTCTTTGAAGTGATTGCGGCTCCAGAGAGGTGTTGTTGCTGTTGACATGTACCGAAAGCAGGATGACGTGCTAGAGAGCAGGAAAGACAGCGTTCGGAGGATGTGCATGGTAGTTGATGCGAAGGTTAGGCAATGAGGCAGCAGACAGAGGGAAAATCGACCCGGTTGTGCTTTCAGTCCGGCTCGATCAGTTCGAAGTGTGCACCCTCGGACTCAAAGGGGCATGTCGGCCGACTGTGGGGCCAATGCAACATCCCCTAAGATGAGGAACCGAGCTGAGAGCAAATGCCTGACATAGCAACGATGAGGAGACCCTAGTCAGCTAGCGGCATGCCTTGTGAACAGTGTGGAAACGTCAATGAATGTTCACTTGCCAAGCCAGTGGGGCAAGCAAGGTGGTCGCAGCCCATTGCTGGGAGATGCCGGCGGTAGATGCGACAGAGCAGGGGCGATGGCGGAGGCGCTGCAGATGCGGAGGCCGTGAAAGTTGAAAGTATGCCTACTGCATTTTCGCCCGAAAAGGCAGAGCCGTTGCCGTGCCCCTGGCCACGAAGAACATTCCCCTGGATAGCAGGCACTCGGAGTCGATCATCATATCCGGGTCACCAATTCGTAGCACATTCGATGTTGAGAACGGAAGAGATGGTGCGACAAACTCTTAAGTTTAGCTGTGAAAACATTGTTTATTCTCGTCTTGTCGAGCTCGTTCCGAAGAGTAGCTTGCTTTTTTACACTGCAGTTATTAGCAATATAGTTGATCTAATTGTTTTTCAACACTTTTAATACAGCAGATTGGGCGAGTTGGTAAGGCGTAATTACGAACCAGCGAACTGGTAGACAGTTACTCAAAATCCAAACATACAAAAAATACACTCGCACAGAGCTAATGTGAGTATTTTTTGTGTTTGGATTTTGGGTAACTGTGTAAACCTGTGCTCTGGTTCGTAACTTTGCAACACTGTCGTCTTTGGCGGTGCGGAGGCTGAACCAATATGAACCGTCACAGGCCCATGCCTGTATTTCATCTTTGTCTTTCAGATTTTTACTGCTCACTTGTAATAATAAATGTAAAAATTTAAAATTGTCAAATTTTAGATTGAACTTTATCAAACAAATGTGAATTTAATTAAGCTATAAATTTTATATAGGCTGTTACTTTTTACACAATTGTGTCCAAATTTGTCCGGATACAATCTGCAAGTGAGCATAAAGTAGCTCAAAAGTATAAAGAAGCAAATTTGAGATTGCAGAACCATGCTTCCCAATAGATTTCTTTTTCCAAAGTATTTACGTGATAGTGCAACTGAAGGCTCCTTTTTCAGTTTTTCATTTGAAACAAATTTTAAAGTTATATTGTTTTCTAAGATTTTATTTTTTTTCTAAACCCGAAAATTAAGTCCCCGATTGTGTTCAGCTTATTCTAAACTCTCTAAACTATTTATATAAAATGCCAGAGTGCTTGTACTAACAGTGGGTAGATAAGGTTTCCATAATTTCTAATAATACAAACTGACTAGTTTCTGTTTAGTGAACATGTCGCCAAGGTGAACAGAACAACTAACAGATCCCGATGTCAAACTGCAGGAATTTGAGATATATATTTTTTAGCGAATGCACGCCACTGTTGTTACATATTTGAATATGCTTATCGTTAGCTTGAGCTCAGCGGGTAATGCAAGTCGGCGCTAGCGTGAGTTCAAAGGTTGAACCACAGGTAAGCGATTTAGCGAGCGACGGCGACAGCGACGAAAGTCAGCGACGAAAATTTCTCTCTATCGCTCGTCGCGTCGCTCGGTTTTCGAATTTCTAGAAAACGTCGCTCATCGCCGGTGTCGTTTGCTCCCGTCGCTTTCTCGAGGCTTGCCTCGTCGCGCGACTGACCGAGCGACAGTGAAGCTGGTCGCCGTCGCTTGTCTCGTCGCTCGCAAGCTCGCTTACATTCGGTTTATACTTTACGCTGTCAAGGATATCGACTCGGGCGCGTATGCTTTCACCTAACCTCTCATTTCCACGAGAGCGCGAGTAAATCAAACGCTAAACCAAGACGGGGGCTGCAGCAAGCAGCTTTGACAGCGTCATACAAGGGAGTATAGTTTGCCAGAAGCAAGCACACTCTTCGCTAGCGCATTCCAGCCTTGAGCACTTGAACTTCCAAAAACGAAACTGGATTTCGCTACATTTTGGCTAGCTCGAAACATTATTTTTAAATATAGGATGTCTTTAAGAAAGAATTTAGATTAAGAGAAATGTGTACCTTACCGAATTATATTTATTCCACTGTACTATGTAAGTAATAATGGTGTAGTATCGTAACGTTCATGTAAAATACGGTGGGGATCACCGGACTTTTTTCTAAAGCAAAAAGTGTTATATATAACGAGCGGGTCACTGCTGGGACTGAGTAGGAGTGTCGGGTTATCTGTGCCTCTGTTCGTCGTTTGTGTCTGTATATGCCTGCACATTGATGTCATGTGGTGTGTATGTGAGCTGTGCTGTGAACGATTTTACGCCGCCATCCGATCGAGCGTGGCATTTTAAAAAACGCTAATCTCCCTTTCATTCTTGTCGTTTTCAGCTTACTCACAAGGTGGCGCAAGCAGCTGCCCAATTTTACTTTCACTTTGTCTATACATAGTCCACTTAATGTGTAAGGAGTCACAACCATTATAGCTATCTAGTACAAAAGTAACCGCGTATTTAAATGGCGCTGGCGTTCAGTTCGTTCGTTCGCTGGGTTCCCTGGCTGTTTGAGTAGTTTGAGTAGCCGTTTCGTACCCGGAGACCCGCAAAATTTGCGTACACACGAGATATGAGTGGATACGTCGAAACGTCGCGTACAACGCTGCTCGCGGGTAAGAGGTGAGCGGGACGTCGGAAACGCCGGTCGGGTCGGTGTCGGAGCGATTGGTCGTCGCTCACGGCAAACGGGGGCTTTTTCAATAAAATTTTTATATCTGTGGTCGCGAAAAGATTCCTCCTATGGAAATTAACCGGTCTCGGTGAAAATGCAGCTGGCATGAGGCCTCGGAGGTCGGCTGAACCGCCACGCGAACGGGACCTTCTCGATGGGGAAAGACGCTGCTGGACGCAGTTGATGGTCGCTCCCACTTTCGCGTAATCGCCGTAATGGATGCGGTGTCGGCGCTGGGGGGTGAATGCCTGTGGTGGTTTAGCGCGTATGGACAACCACGAATGAACACGTGCAAACGACACTTTCGCACCGGCGAAAAGTCGTGTAAAGCGCTGGGCCTCGCTCGTAGGTCCCATCTCATGTCAAACGGCGACCATTGTAAAAAACACCCCTAGACGTGTAGTCGCGAAACGAAGTACACGTTCTAAGATGTTAATTTTACACGAGACCTCGGGTGCAAACGAAATACTTCGAGCCTTGCGTGTGAAACGAACACCATTTGGGGAGTCCGCCCTGGGACAACGGTTTACACGTCCACGGGTGTACTTTTTCGCTGTGTGTGTACCATCAAGCTCAACTCTTTACTGTTATACTTACACATTAGGATTTCGGTAAAATATATTTGACTGGTAAACAACGGGATGTTAAGTCGTATGAACGCGGCGTTTTGTACGTTAATGTACTTTTTTTTACTGTTGTGTTGAAATTAATTAACGGAATTTTATATTTTTGGTACCGGATAATATAATTTGATTGTTAGGACAATAGAATAAACTATATACTTAATCGCTTCCCGGCGTAAATAGTGCCTATTTCCAGAACAAGGCGGAAATATATTCTCAGTTTAACGGTTCAAACCGGTTCGAACCGCTTTGAACCGAAATTTTTAGCTGCCCGGAACGGAACCGGAACTGCACCGAAAGCCGTGAACCCGAACCCAAATACTCTGCTTGGCAGTTCACTGTGATAAGCGTTCGTGTGATTCTTTGCTAGATAAAACACCGATTCCGGGCAAGTAGGAACCGAAAACAGACGGGAAAATGTTCGATGCACTCAAAATCAGTGTAAAGAAGGAGGACGGCTGCATCAGTGCGTCGTCACTCATTTCTTCAAACTCATTTGAAGTGAGGTATAATAATGTGTTCGTGGTCTCATAATAAAATTCAGTTGCCAGTAGCGCTCCGAGTGCGCACTCCTACTTCTTTGTGCTCGCATTTCGTTTTTTGCGTTTTAGTTATAGGCTTTTGCAGCTGACGTCACTTTCGGCTAAATTCTAAATAAAAACCAACGATATCGTCTGCTATCAGTGCCTTGGCGCTATGTTGGAGGCATTCGGCGTGTTATTGTGGCATCAGTAGTGCCGTAAAGTCATAGAGCCGTCCTTGCATAACCACGTTTCAGAATAATTTATTGTCCTGTCAATCGCAACGGGGTTCTTTACCGGACACGAAATGAAGTTCATGAACCCGAAGTTAGGGTACGGAGCTTTTCTGTCGAGGTCATAGAGTCAACATAATAATCTGGAGCGAACGCGACGGAACGGCGAGGCATTGACGCGGACATCAGCGGCCCCATTTGGCGACCCCGATGAGCCCATATCGGGACATTTCTGATCGTAGTTTTGGTCCCCAGAAACAAACATACGGTCCTCATATCTAGATCGGCAATGAAATAAAAGAAATTCTTCATTAACCCTTTGCTCATGTGTAGTCATAAAATGGTGTGCTTTTATCCGGGTCTCTGGAAATAACTGCTGAGATTTTGTACGGGTCCGTGAAAAGCTTTTGTCCGGTAGAGCACTTGTTCGGGAATCATGAATTCATCAGTGGCGATGTTTACATCGCCCCCACGAATTATAGTCACATGACATTGTGACTGTTATATATAGCGCTATTTCCACTGTGGTTACGTGATGGCTCCACTCTGTTGTGTGGTTACAGACTGACCGACCGGCGGACCGTTACGGACACGTAAAGTTCGCAGGGCTCGCCCATAAATGCTATCGCAAAACAAGCTATGTTGTGAAACGACACAACGCTCGTTTTGCTTAAACCGTCGAGTGTGGACGAGGCGATTTGTCGATGAAGCATTATCACACAAACTGATCCCCATGGCGGATCAAGCACGTCCATAAAACCCATTTTCCGGATTGCTAGTTGGAGGGGTTAATAATCATGTGATTTGCGTAATACCGAGGCAAGAGAAAGCAGGTGCACTACTGAAGAAATGCCCCCACTGAACCAAAGCTCAGGCGTTGAAGGCATGTGCCGCAGTAAATATATTCAAACCAACAATTCCGAAAAAAGAAAAGTACCTTGGAGAGTGTTTATCGTTTTACAAAGATAGCTCTTTGAATCTCTAAAACCCGCGAACGGTTTCACTTGCCCTCACTACAAAAACCGATGTCAGCTTAATATTTGAAAGATTAACGGTCGTTATGTACCAACCTATGAAAGACTAATTGAAAATTATTTAGTCAGTTATTAGCGCACCCTTCTCGCGGATATTTATTTGTTCCATTTATTTATAAAATTCCTACAGTGTGCAGAGGAAACCATTGTAGGGTTTAATTTTGTACAGAAACTATCAAATTTTCACAGATAGAGAAACACAGCATCCGACTACATAAAAATTCAGATGTCGAATTCCAAAAACAAAAAATAAAAAAAAAAAACAAGAATAATAAAAAGTAACAGCATGCATCAAAAGCACAGCACTTAAATATCACGCCAATATGGCATACAGGTATCAGTAGTGACGCGTATTATCGGAGATCATTCCAACCACGAATCAATTTTTGGGAAAAAAAGAAAGAAGACAATTCAAACAATAACAATATGTTTCTAAAAGTGGTAGCTTACGTTAATAGCACTTACGCTACTTTCGCGAGCACTCTGCTCGTTAAATAGATGCGAGTGGCTTTCAACTTTTTTCCTGCACTTTACAATACTACTACAACACCAAAATATATTTCCGCGCGAATGCTGCACGCGCCCGAGGCTTGTCCTTAAACAGCGAAGGCTACCGGCACGAAAGTGCAGCCTTCAGGCGTGTTTTCGCAGAAAGACCGCTTGCGCTATACTCTGTTTCATACTTAGCGTGCAACGCTGTCAAAGCTACAGGCACGAGCGCGTGGTTTCATCTATGGTTTTGTTTGCGCGAGAACGCGTGCAAATGATCAACGAGATCAAGCCCCACGCTCGCGCCGGTAGTTTGACAGCGTTGCACGCTAAGTATGAAACAGAGCATAGAAATTTCTGTTTCAAAGGCAAGATTACGCGCTAGCTCGCTCGTGTCGCTGACTAGTCGGAGCTAGGAGCACGAGGAGCGCAAGCTCATTCTGCAGAACGTGCTATAAATACCAGGAATACTTCGTCTCACCTCAGAATGGACCATTGTTGGTCACACGTGCTAATAGCGCGAGGTAATTGCTTTGGATGACGCCTCGGCGGGCACACGAGCGCTCACGGGTGCCCAAGCACTAACACATCATCTGCGGTTCATTCGAAGGTGAAACTAAGTATAGCGCGTGAGGCACGTTAACGACCTCAGGGTAGCGGTCGTGCTGCACTAGCTACGCGTCTCATGTACAGCGTGAACCAGTGTCGCAAATGTTGAAAGGCAGACCGACCTCGCGCTGAATAATCTCTCACGATCAATTTGACCTTTGAATCGAGTGTATACCACCTCATTGCGTGTAAACAAGCACGCGTTTGCACACAAGAGCTCCGCGCACGACGCGCGGCATGTACCCATTTCCCAAAGTGTGAAGCGTTCGGCCATGCTCCGTTCAACAGACTGTGCCACCGCCTAAGCGCGACGTCATAGATTTGGTGTAGGTGGGACTCTTGTTTAATTAACGATTCACGATGGCACATCAACTGTAATTTCACGCTCATTTGCTTTGAAATAATGTTTTAATTCGAAATACCACCTATAGACTGCGAATGACGAGTCACTGATCATTTATACGCCAGGCGAGCACGGGATGGCGGACACTCTCATTGGAAATGCACTGGTTCATTTGGGTACGCATGTTTATTTCAAATTTATAATATAAGCACTCCTGACCTCTCCTATGAAACTGATGTTTGCTTTTTTACAGCAATGACAACAGGGTTGCACAAAAGCATATATGCATTTAAGCATGTCCCTTATTATCGAGAACATTTAATCGAGAAGCGTAATTAAGGTAAGTTAACGTATGGTATTTTGGTATAACAATAAAAATTAATACTTCTGTCAGATAAGTGCACACGTCAGTACTTAAATGATCGTGTTGTTACCCATAAAGCGCGCGAGAAAGACAAACCTTCTTGACAATAAATGTGAAACAGATACATTTATGAATAGATTAATTAATTTATTTACGTATTTCCAGTGTTCACAAACATAATAAATAAATTATCGTTGTCCTATATATTTATGCATAATTGCGCATGGAATACCGTATCTACTATCAGTGACACATCCATAGTGTCACTAAATCTGAGTTCTGTGGAGATGCTAACGGTATTCGGTCATATCCCGAAACCGTTCGTGAAATCAAAAACAGGATTTCAAAAGTCAAAAAAAAAATATTTATGGCAGCGCTGCTCTACCTAGGCATCGTTCGCAAGGCATCCTTTTTAAAGTTCCGGGAAGCTTTTTGCTCGTGGGCAAAACGATCTTGCTGCTTTCAGGGTTATACACGAACTCATCTCTGTGACGTCACGGCGCGGTGGTGGCGCGTCGGTCGCACTTCCGGTCTGGGGCTGTGGGCAGAAGTCCCCATCCCAGACGTGTATTCCTGCGTTGTTTTGAAAGGAACCAGACAAAAACCTGCCTTCTCGTCAAAACGCCGCGACTGGGGCCGTACCAAAAGTGTCGAGAAAGGTTTGAAGGTCAGTTTTCACGTGCTCGGTTCGTCCGAGAATCTCGATATGTGCCGTGAAAAGGGAAAAGCAGACGCCGTCGGACAACGATTGCTTGGGCGGGAAGCACTTTGGGTTGAATTCACGGATACTTGTGGTCATCAGATTTATTTGTTTTGTTCCAACATGAACGCCAGAAAACTGTCAAGTTGTGCGGACCACCTGCGGACTACGTTCAGTGCGTCTTCAAGTTCAAACGGCCGCCTGATTGTTCGAATTGTCGTCTGCTCTTTCAAACGTTTCTGCTTGTCGTCTGCTCTCTTAGACGACGCCGGTCCGTAGACCAAATGTTGGCCCGGTACTTGCGATAAGAAGTGAGTGCAGGCCTCAAAAGACTTAAATTTGAAGGGTGGTAAGCAGGCTCGATGTAAACAGTAGATACAATGAGATGTTGGTCATTGTTACCAGTGACCAACACCGACTTGTTATGCCTAATTCAGTTGGTCCGATTCTGCTTGCGATTTTCAGTATCGTCGTCGATCTCAGCTACGGTTCACGCTTTTGCACCCCGAGCAGCGTCGCGACTGAAAATTCCGAGCGAAATCTTATCATGCGAATCAGGCTTTAGCGTACAATCTGCGGCGTCCACGCGGAATGAATCGCCACATGTCACATTATTCAAGCGAAGTTTTGCGGTGTAACGAGCCTCGGTAATTTCGCTGACGCCGCTCAAGATAGTCAGACATCGCCAGGAAGACGTAGAACCAACAATTCGAACGCGAAAAAGGGCAGGGGGACTCACACCAACGCCGACAACATCGCATTTCAATGGTTTGTTTATGGGCGACCGCGAACTTCTTGCCCACACCCCCATCGCGCATGCGCGGCGCCGGTGGCGTCCGCTAGGGGCGCTCCGGGCGCTCCGGTTTGTTTGTAAACATGAGTTGGTGTATAGGTTTCGCGCAGAAAGTGATGTCAGGCGATAACAGACCGGAAATTGATTGTTGAGATGAGCTCTTATTCCGTTCATCTCTAAGTTGACAATGCGGTGAAGCTACGCGTTAACGAACCATTAAGTGGTCTCACTCCTATTTGCAACTCCAGCGACCTATAGGGGGCGCCACCACCACACAAACATGGCGGCTGGGTCCAGGTCGCGTCGGCTCGGCCGGGCCGCCTGAACGGGTGGCGCATTCAATTTAACAGGTTTTCTTTTGCTTAATGCCCAATTTTATAGGTATTTAAACTGCGACGGTGCACATAAACTTGTAGAGCATAGTCTTGTTTTCTTGGTGTTTTTTGTTCTTTTCATGTCAAACTTTCGTTTCGGAGATTACGTTCAAAACCGAAACTATAGGCTCCGGATAGACGGTAATAGACTCTAGTCAGTTTTGATCAGCTAAGGAAAGCGGCGATGACTACAGAATTGTTCCACCGAGAGTAATTTTAGCTAACTCGCAGGCCTCGACCATGCGACTTCTCTGTCCGCGAAATCGAGCTTTTGGGCGTATCCGCGTTGAAGAAACAGATCCAGTCGTCTGCTCGGTCAACAACACAGGCTGCAGGGAAATTACGAAAACTAAGCAAGCGCTTCTTGAGCCAAGGAGCATGTTAACCCGCTGGTGCCCCACTAAGCAGCTGATACTCGTATTTCTATTCAGGTTTATGTAGCAATCGAGAAGTCATTTTGACGAATATGCGGGTTATGTATTATATTACGTACAATGTCCCACTAAAGCAATATTAGTATATTCTTCTGGTTGAAATATGAGCTTAGTTGACTAGCTATTAAGTGAACTGCTGAACATAAGTATATTTGACAGACAGAGCGATACTACTTAAACTCAGCCATATCGTTCTAGCCGGTAGCACAGACACGAATGCGGACAAACTGAAGAGAATCTTCATCGGAGATTCACGCAGAACCTCTCTGCATTGAACTCGACTTCAAATCCCGAACCGAGAAAATGAGTATTTTTTGTGACCAGTCAACCTGAGCAATGTAGACGCATATTGATGCTGGTTTCGACGGGGGTTTAATATAAATATTGGAGGCGCGATAGATCATAATGCCTTGACAGCTTCTAACTTTGCGGGACGCGTCCCCCACCTTTTGAAAGCAGACAATTTTCCTCATTAATCGTATGCAGCGGGCAGGCTTTTCCGGAATCAAATAATTGCGAAATCCGCCCAACTCCTTTGGTGTGGTCCAGAGGCTTTTTCGGCGAAAAGCAGCCGAGATGAATAGCCAGCGCACCGACCGGCGTGGGTGGCTCAAACTTGAAGCTAATCGAACACTACCAAACTCAAGAAAAGCAGCTATCAAACCTTCCCATTAACTTGCCTGCAACATTGGTGTTTCCTCCAGTGAAAAAACCTCGTCTGTCGTCCTCAGCTCACTGTTCTACATCCGCATAAAGAAACCACTTATCAGTTACCAAGTAGTCGTCACTTTGAATGTGATTCGAGACAAACAAGAAATCAAAACGTTTTTTCGTGATTCCTCTCCATCCAAGAAATCGAAAGCACGCGACCGTGTGTTGTGGAGCAAACGGGCTTTAAAACAAGGAATGGCACGAAACAATCTACTGAGGCTTCACCACACTAATGAACACTCAAGCAAACTTAAGAAATTTTCGCACCTTCGTCAAATTACATTGTTCGCCACCGCGCCGACAACACCTGTCCGCGAAAGCCACCAGAGACGCGGTTGGGGGCAAAGCGACCTGTTCCGGCTGGTTCCCGGTTTTCCCGCTTGGTGGCGTTCGTTTTGCTGGAGTCGCAAATCGCGTGACTTCGCTTTCCCCGCGTGTGTATGCGGAGAAAGGGTGATCACGTAGTGCGAGACTGACAGTCAAACGGTCTAACAAGCAAGTAGTTTTCATCGAGCTGTCAGCTTATGGGGGATAAAGTCCCCGATCCATTAAACGGGGGACAGTCATTAAAGGATCAGAATTATGAGCGGAGGAAGGGAGCTTTGTGTGGCATCTTAAGACAGCATGTGCTTCCGAAGGCGGTAATCCAGGAAATCCGGACTCAACGAGCACCTTGCTCGTTCTTGCGCATCTTGCACCCAGCTTGCATTAAAAAAAAAAGAATATATATATATATATATATATATAGGTGAAGCACAGTAGTTTGAGAACAATGGACCGGGAAAATGTAATAAGTCAGAGATCCGTACTTGCGGAGTTGCTATGCTAGGAGTTTATTGTATGTATTACGACAGTTTCGCCGAGAGGCTCGGCTTCGTCAGGAGATGGCATACATGTGTTAGTTATGTATGCCATGTATGTCATGTATGTCATGTATGCCATTTCCTGACGAAGCCGAGCCTCTCGGCGAAACTGTCGTAATACATACAATAAACTCCTAGCATAGCAACTCCGCAAGTACGGATCTCTGACTTATATATATATATATATATATATATATCGACGAACTTTAGTGTCCGCAGCATGCATATTCCCACACTATCGTTTTTGTGTTTTTTTAAATCCCTGAAGGTTTTTCAATGGAATATTTGCGTCGTGAAAGGGCTGGTTGGTCGGTGCGGGCTTGTTGACGATTCAGTAACTAACAAACACACAGGAGGACAAATTAAAGTTCACGATCTTTCGACATCACGACTTTCAGCTGGCTGGATTGGTACCAAGAGCGAGTTTATAAATAAATTTGGCTATCACGTACAGACACATTTATTTATCTTCTAAATTCCTCTAAATTTATTTACCCACTAATTTTTTCTGGATCCTCTGAATTGCCGCTTGCGACACTTCCCTCACTTCCGAAGCACTTCGATGTTCAAAACATTTTTTGTGAATCGGATATTTTTAGCGCAGGGATGCGGCAGGCTCTGCTTCTCGGGACGCGCTGACCCCCGTCTTCTGCGCTTTTAGAGCCTTCGGACGGCACTCCAATGCGTGCTTAGAGTGCCGTCGGACGTGGGCACTTGAACGCTAGGCAAGAGTACCCTAGGACGACACTCTCGACACAGGCCTTTTCAAATGCCATGCTAGATGGAGAAAGCAACCGCTAGTTTCAGAATATATAGACATCGAACATAAAAAGCTTAGCATACTTTTTAACATATCGTATGGCGACATAGAGCAGTCTACATTCTTCCCAAAATAATTGAGGTATCGCTTACAGTGTAGATTCAACTGAACGTAAAGTGAACGCGTCAGTGTCATTTTTAAATGTGGCCCTGTTGAACAGCGAAATAAGACATCTGTAATCCACACTAATATATCTATATTTAAAGCCAGTCAGATCTGTACCACAAATATCGATATCCGGAATTTTACATGTTGCTTCCACTGTCCATTACGAACTTAACTCGGCGAGAACTTTTCTTGGCAATGAAGGGAATGCTAGGGGGGGGGGGGGGGGGGCGGAGCTCCTGCACATGTATCACTCCGCCAAGCATCTGGGCTTTCATTACGTGAGCTTTGGTTTCGTTTTCAGTTTTGGTTTCGTTGTCGGCATTCAAGGCAAGCACTCTATACCGCTCGTTAGTGTCTATGAAACCGTTTCCAGTGGACATACCCGGGCTCAGAGCAGATGCCATCTGTTAAAGGGGCCCTGCAATCATATTTAAGCGTTTGCCTTTTTTTGCGGTTTCCACGTCTCTTGGGGTTCGGGAAAGCCAGCGGGCATGGAGAGAGTAACTAAATATCAGTACGTCATATTTTAACCGGACGACGCGGAAACCTCCTCCGCCTACGAGGGCGACCCACGTTGCCGAAAGCGCGCGAAATGTGACGTCTTTGGTCCTGGGCTTACTACTGGTCAGAGCCACTAAAAGCTTTTTTTTTTAGTCGAGATACAAAATATAAGTGTCGGGAACCGTTTCAATTATGTATGAAACTAGTTCTTGTTCAGTATCTAAGATCAGAAACGAAACAAATGCAGTTTATAAAGTACGGAAACAAGAAATGACCCGTCGACATACCCGCCACCAAGCGGCGGAAAAAACGGCACATACTAGAAAAGGCTAGTGGGATGAGGCCCCGACGAACGGCGAGCCTAGAAAAATCCCGGGTGTACGCGGCGGCGCTGCGATCGTATACCGGCTCGAGCATCCGACCGCTTCCGAGCGTTCCGAAGGCCTTCGGCGCTGGCTTGGTTGGCGATTTGGCCATTTGGCGGTATGGCAGCGCGAAGTGGCTCCCGTTCTGAACTGATCTTTACCCTGTGTTTGCTGTCGTTTGTGGCCAATGAAGTGTTATGCCCAATTAGTCTTTAATCGCGCAGCAAATGCAATGCGAGCCGCCCTGGCCGCCCGCTTCATACAGCCTATCCAAAACATGCTTTAGTGGCGCCCTCTCGAGCCATCGACACGCAGTGCGGCAGCCGTGAATGCTCGATGAGCCCCCTACCCTTCCTCTAGTTCACGGCCGCTCAAGCCAGGACTTACGACGTCATGAAGGAGGTTATTTTTTGCTTGTTTTTGTAATTCTAATTTGCCTATAACTTTTAAAATAAAGCGAAATTTGAGAAAAGAAAAGTTTCATGAAGTTACTACGTTCAGTGCGCTCAGGTTCGGTGCAAATGAAAAACCAGTAAAAAAGTCATTGCAGGGCCCCTTTAAGGAAGAGATCCCGGGCACGTCCGTTTCGATGGTGTCAGTTTATCGTTCCCTCTCGTGCTGTTCATGATCTCGTGGTTCTGTGCTCCTCTACCTCCTTTTTCTCTTGTTACCTACTACCAGATCTTTAGTAACTAGAAAACCAATTTCATTTTTATATTTTTATTGTTCAAGATTCATAGCGATGTGACAATTATTATTCAAATGAAGAATATTAAGATTACAATTTACGTTACAGCCAAAACACAATTTAGACTCGGGGACTGTGTTCAGCTGCGTAAGAAGACAGCGTGCTTCGGCTCTGTAGCTTTGGCAGCATTGCCAAGAAAAGTTGTCGCCAAGTATAGTTGATGAGCAGCAGAAAAGAGCAGCGGTCTTGAATGTTCCGTTATATCGTAGTAAAGTGGTTGGTTGGGCGAGTTGGTAATGATTAAACATGTTTAAAATTGCGCACAAACATAGAGGAACAGTAAAGAGGGAAGAGAGAAGAGACAAGCGCAAACTCACAACTCGATGTATTCAAGAAGAAAAAAGAACAGTCCGCGGTTTCAGCTAGAGCCGAGGCCACACTCGCACGGGGGCATCCGAGCATGCCGAGGACACACACCATCAACCACACTCAGACGATTGTAGAAAGGCAATTTCCTTGTCAGTTAAAGCCACAGAAGGATGGCTGACACAACGCGCGCCTAGGCGGAGTATACTGAAAGCTTCAAAAATTTCCCTAGTATGTTTTTTGTGGAATCTGCCAATTATCAAGGTTTTTTGTAAAAAAGGTGTACACTTAAAGGCTTGACAATGCAGAGGTAGGTGACCCCCCACCGTGGAATTTAAAGAAAGATTGTGCTTCCTTAAAGGGATACTGAACCAAGGAATTTATTGTTCATAATAAGTGGCGCACGTTTTTTCCACGAGACAGCAGCCGCCGGTGTGCGCGAGCACACGCAACAAAAATGACGTCAAAGACCTCCATTCGCAGTTAAGATGACAGTGAAATGTATGGGCTTCGGGCCAAAGGAGAATAACGACAAGTTTTTCATCCACACAGTGGTGTCTGGAGTAAAATGTAAGCAATTAATTGGTCTAACAAGCACGTAGCTTTCACTTGTAGAGATGAAAAGCCTGTATTTATTCTCCTCTGGCTCGAAGGCCATGCATTTCACTGTCCTCGGTCTTTGACGTCATTTTCGTTCGTGTGCTCACTCACACCGGCGGCTGCTGGCTCGTAGAAAGAACGTGCGCCACTTATTATGGACACTAAACTCATTGGTTCAGTATCCCTTTAACCGGTCATTAATGCACCGTCCTGTCTGTCCTACGAAGGATCTACCACAAGAAAGGAGAATGCTATAAACCACTCTGGTTGAACACGGCACGTAAGGGCGGACGTGTTTTGTGCGGCACCTGTGCTTTGTAATATATTCGACTTTCGCTCGAACTTTAGAACAAATTTGACCCATTTTTTGGGGGGCTTACATCACTAAGGGGACTCCGTACCTATTGGCTACCTGTTTGAGATTGTGAGAAATTCTGTGTATATACGGAACCACCACCACTCTTTTGTTTTGTCGACATTACGTGCAGCTTTTTCACATCCTTTTACTTTTTTTATCAGAGTTCCTACCACCTCAGTTAGCACCTGCGTTGGGAACCCAGGCGCTGTAAGCCTCTCAATTTGAGCATTAAAACTGATTTTGATGGTGTGGAGGCATGACTTTTTTAAGGCTGAAGTAAGGCAGGAAAGAGCTATGCCTCTTTTTACGACTTTGGAGTGCGATGACGTATAGTGTAGTAACCCATTTTTAGAACGGGGTGAAGATGACCAGCACAGGTAGTTTGTTTGCAAAGACAGGGAAAGGTATACAAATTGCAACACACCTTCCTTAGGAGTTTCACAGGTAAAACTAAGTATGACCCGCACTTGTGGAATATGTCCATGATGCTACTAATTACATTATTGTCCAATGTCTTTCGGTACACTAGCAGGAAATTATCAACATACCTAAACACGTGAAGAACGGGCATAGACGCTATGGCCGCCCTAATGGTACGGCCGACCCCCGCAAGAAAGATATCACTTAGGACCGGTGCAAGGCAAGAGCCTATACAGACTCCCGACTTTTGCAAAAATACCCCGTTTTGCCACCCAATGAACGTCGAATTAAGATAGAAATGTAGCAGCTCAAGACAACTTTCTATGGGTACCAACTTGAGTTCCGAAACGAGAGCTCACCGGGGGACTCGATGCATGACTTAACAGAGGCAAGTAGATGTCCACGGGGAAGCGAGTAAAACAGGTCTTGAACGTCCACGCTGAAAATACCATGATTGGCCAGTTGATTATTGCTTAGTACTTCAACGATGGCTTCCGAATTGCCGACTCTAAAGGAATCCGTAATCTTCACACACGAAAGGTGCTTTTGAAGATAGGCCGACATCTGCCGTTTCCACGACCCTCTTTCGGTGACAATTGCTCGGAAAGGGTAGGCTATTTTGCTTGTTTTGGCACTAAGGAAGACCTCAAGGTGTAGCCCATCAGCTTTTTTTATGTTGCTTGCTAACTGGTTCAACGTAAAACATTGACAAAGGGAGAGTTCCTGACTCTTGGTCTTCTTTAGGACTATCTGCACTGGCCGAACGTTCTTATGAACCGCTGCGCATGCTTTTTCATTATACATGCCTTCGGGCAGTATAACAAATGAGCCTTCTTTGTCCGCTTCCAAGACACGCTGCTGGTTGTCAACCAAAAAGTTAACAACATGTCTAGGATCTTGGGCATGAACTCCCCTTGAGCCAGAAAGAGACTCCCGACTTTTTGCAAAAGTCGGGAGTCTGTATAGGCTCTTGCGTTGCACCGGTACTAAGTGATATTTTTCTTGCGGGGGTCGACCGTGCCATTAAGACGGCCATAGCGTCTATGCCAGCTCTTCACGTGTTTAGGTATGTTGATAATTTCCTGCTAGTGTACCGAAAGACATTGGACAATAATGTAATTAGTAGCATCATGGACATATTCAACAAGTGCGGGTCAGGACTTACCGCCGAATTCAGAAACCTCACTCAAACTACACTCACACTTAAGGGCCCCTCCACTTCCTCGAGGAAGGCGCGAGGGCCGGCGCTGGCCAATCGCGACGGCGGGTCCGTCCTCGCGATTGGCCAGCGCCGGTCCTCGCGCCTTCCTCGAGGAAGTGGAGCGGCCCTTAAGTGTGAGTGTAGTTTGAGTGAGGTTTCTGAATTCGGCGGTTAGTTTTACCTGTGAAACTCCTAAGGAAGGTGTGTTGCAATTTCTAGTCCTTTCCCTGTCTTTGCAAACAAACCACCTGCGCTGGTTATTTTCACCCCGTTCTAAAAAAGGGTTACTACACTATATGTCCTCGCACTCCAAAGTGGTAAAAAAAGGCATAGCTCTTTTCTGCCTTACTTCAGCCTTAAAGAAGTCATGCCTCCACACCATCAAAAGCAGTTTTAATGCTTAAATCGAGAGGCTTACAGTGTCTGGGTTCCCAACGCAGGTGCTAACTGAGGTGGTAGGAACTCTGATAAAAAAAAGTAAAAGGATGTGAAAAAGCTGCACGTAATGTCGACAAAAAAAAAAGAGTGGTGGTTGTTCCGTATATACACAGAATTTCTCACAATCTCTAACAGGTAGCCAATAGGTACGGAGTCCCCTTAGTGATGTCAGCCCCCCAAAAATGGGTCAAATTGTTCTAAAGTTCGAGCGAAAGTCGAAAATATTACAAGACACAGGTGCCGCACAAAACACGTCCGTCCTTACGTGCCGTGTTCAACCAGAATGGTTTATAGCATTCCCCTTTCTTGTGGTAAATCCTACGTAGGACAGAAAGGACGGTGTATTAATGACCGGTTAAGGGATCACAATTTTTCTCTAAATTCCGCGGTAGGGGGTCACCTACCTCTGCATTGTCAAGCGTGTAAGTGTACACCTTCTTTACAAAAACCTCGATAATTCGAAGATTCCACGAAAAACATACTAGGGAAATTTTTGAAGCTTTCAGTATACTCCGCCTAGGCGAGCGTTGTGTCAGCCATCTTTCTGTGGCTTTAAATGACAAGGAAATTGCCTTTCTACAATCATTGGAGTGTGGTTGATGGTGTGTGTCCTCCGCGTGCTCGGGTGCCCCCGTGCAAGTGTGGCCTCGGCTCGAGCTGATACCGCGGGCTGTTCTTTTTTCTTCTTCAATACATCGAGTTGTGAGTTTGCGCTTGTCTCTTCTCTCTTCCCTCTTTACTGTTCCTTTCTGTTTGTGCGCAATTTTAACCATGTTCCCTTATATCGAAAACCTTCCTGTCAAGGGAGTTTCGGAGAGCGAGGTAAAACAGTTAAGGATGTAGCAAACTGTGCACAGTTAAAAGGTTTAAACCCCAGAGCTTTTCTTGAACACAGCAGAAAACGGTCGGACTCCCGCGCTTCGGAAAGTAAAATGTGAAGATTGAAAAAAGGTAGTAGTCAAGCCAGGTTTATTTAATGACTCAAAACAGAGACCGCATAACAAGTTTGAAAATCATCGCCAACAACTTATCCAAACGCTCTGGCTCCATCATTTATTTTCTCTACGGCGGTGAAAATAAGGGAGACCCTATAGACCGACACGCGGCGCGGCTCTGCTTAACAACACGGCCGAAAGGCCGTGCATGCGCAGAAGCTATGTGGACAAAAGCGGCCAGGCTCTCCATGTTTTCGCCATTGCATTCTATGGCGTGCGCTCGTTGTTGACGTTGTGGAGACGCTTCTATTTTTATTTGTGCTTCGTATGTCTTGTCAACGTACGTCGTATGTTACGCCCGACTATTTTAGCTCGCTACCTGAGCCTGAACGGCAGCGGTATCTAGACGAACTGTGCGTGGACGGCGTTGCCTTCGACGATCCGTTCGCCGTAAACAAGACCTGGTGCAGTTCCGACGCGAAGTTGCTGCCACCGACGTCGACGGCTCACGTCGTCGCTTATTTAGTTTTCTCGCCAAGCCAGTTCACGGCCGACACGGTGCAGGCGTACAAGTTTCTCGCGGCCAACGCTTACTTCGAGCCGGTTTCCGCACTGCCGGCGGGATCAGCAGACTTTGGGTCTGGTGAAGTTTCTTTATTAATTGATTAAATACACACAGCGTCTTCGAGTCAAGGCATGATATTTTCCTTGCCCTCATGAACACAAGACATGACAAGCGGTAATGCTTTGTCTGTTCTGCAGTTTTATCGGTAACACGTTACAAGTAAGGGCGTTACCGGTAACGCGTTACTTTCTTCAGTAACGTAGTAACCTACTCGTTACTTTTTCGAAGTAACGGGTAACGTATTTACGTTACTACTTAAAGTAACGGGTAACGTAGTTACGTTACTCGTTGCTTCTTCCCAAGTCTTCAAGGGGCCCTCCGGAGCTTTCTGAGATTGTCTGTTTATGTTGTTATATTGCGTAGTAGGTGCAAGTTAATATGTATACAAAGTTTTAGATTACAAAACCGTTTATTAAGCAGATGGCAGTAGAAATATATCGGGACTATTTTCTCTTGGAGGACAATCCCACCTTTCCTGCCCATCGCTAAAACTTGACCAATGGAAATGCTGCATGTCGCGGTGACTGCGAACGTTATTATTGCAACACCTTTAAAGCTTGTTGTGAATTAGAGTTTGAGAAAAACGTAAGCTGATTGTGGTGCGGGAAACATAGTTCGCAATTATCATTCTAAAACCAGCGAACTATGTTTTCTCCCCGCAAGCTTGTTGCTAGGGGGTGATGCGTCGGCGCGTTGGCTCGTCTGCTTCCTGGGGCGTGTGCAGGCGTGCGGTTGCGGGACACGTGTTCCTTCTTCTCGTGGATCCCGACTCCAAAGCCTGCTTTGCGATCCTTCCATGTCATCTGTGGAATGCGACTGCGTATTGCAGTAGCAGCGCGACGGTATGGTGCGACGAACGACGACTGCCGAGCACAAAGGCCGGGTTCCTTGACGACGGTCCGCGCGTGTTCGAGAGATTCCTCCGCGGGTTGGCGGTTGGCCGCGTTGGTGATGCGCAGTGACGCCGCAATCCTGCGCTTGCTATTGGCTGACGCGTAAAGAGATGCCCCTCCCGTTTTCCGGGGTCATCTCAGAAAGGGGGGCGTGCCTGGGACTTTGATAGCAATTTTAATAGGGAAATTCGCCGCGCATGACCGTAATTGTATGATTTTTAGGATCCTTAGGGCCCGTAGATTGAGTTACCGCCATAAATAGACCATCACAGAACGCTCCGGAGGGCCCCTTTAGAGGATTTACACTTCAATTTTTTCTGTGTTTTTAGGCGTCAAGCCACGTGAAGTTCCGAGATTTCTGCGTTTTTCTTTGCATTTTTTCTCGTGAGTATTTAGGTGAAACCTTAAAAAAAACTAATTTTGTTCAGTTTCTGCATGAACATAATGTTTCTTGAAATATGATTTTATGCATACCTGTTCCGTAAAAACAGTAAAAGGAGTTAAATGATAACTTAAAAAGTAACGCAAAAGTAACGTGCGTTACTTTTGCTCTACTTTCGGTAACGGTAACGCGTTCAATTTTATTTTGACGTAAAGTAGGTCGGTAATGCGTTCTTTTTATTAGCAAGTAACCGGTAACGTATCTCGTTACTTTTTTTTTGGTAGTGCCTACACCACTGCCATTCTGTTGCCGATCTTCTTCCCTCTGATCCGGTACAAAAATGTCAGATATGGCCCTGATATATTTTATATACGGCCATATATGATAAGATATGGGAGCATATATAGCCATATTCCGACATAAAAGTGCGCAGATACTGCCAGATGTGGCCATATAAGTGCGTAAATACGGCCATATATCGCCATATACGGGTGCAATTATAGCCCCTGATAATGATATATGGGCCCGTTTTGGTCGTGCAAGCAATAAGTCATATGTACTCACCAAGACACTAGTTGATTGATTTATATTGCATGAGTTTCATTAATTGGTTTACTATTGTTAACATCCTTAAAGTGAAGCTATTCCAGGTATTTGGACCAATTAATCGATTGCGCATTTTAAAGATTGAAAGACAAATGAAATTTTGTTGTATGTTTGACGTGTGACAATATGACGAAGTGCATAAGATCGGAAAGCGAGATAATCAAATAATGGATTTTAGATCGGAGCTCTTAGGCGCCCGTTTCCGAGTTAAGTAGTGTCGGCGTCACCGTCGGTGTAACCGCCCCGCTAAATTAAGCGAGAAATTGAATTGGCACGTATGTCACGTGACGTAAATTTTTCTGCTAAATCTAGCAGTGAAACTAATTTGTTCATGTTTCCCCGCTAAATTGAGCGGGGAAACACGAACCGTTAGCTTACTGAAGATGCAAGACGCTACTTCGTTGTCCCAAATCCTTTTCCCTTCGAACGGCTGTGAAGCCGTTGCGCCCTTTCAAAAAACCGTTCGCACAGCATCGCAACCTTTTGTTGGCGAGCATCTGCGATTCATCGTGTGTTGAAAGTCGGAAGATGTGCTGTCCATGGTGTCTTTTATGTGTAACTCTTTCGTAAAAAAATTTGAAATTTGAAAACGCGAACCGAACAGTGTGCACATTTTAAATTTATTGGTAAAAAATATATATACATATTTCTTTATCTATTTATTTGTGGGCATCTTGCGGAAAAGAAAATAGACACGCTTATTTTTTCATTTTAATTTATAATGTGGGTTATACAGCGTAAAACAGTCTCTTCAAACTCGCATCGTTTTGGGTCACTTTCGAGCTGGACAGCTTCTTTGGAAGTTCAAATGTGGACTTCATAGAGCTGTCCTGTTTACTCGGTATTGACAGCAGGGTACACGCTATGCGTGTTTTAGGCCAATCGGGTCTCCGGTTAGGGTCACGTGACTACAGTCTAGAAGCTGGTGATAAAGCAGAACACGGCACCTGCCTGGAGCCCAAGGCCACACATAGCATTCACTGCACTATCAACCTTGGGTACAAGTGGCAAAACCGCTCGTTGGGGTCGTTGATGCCCCATAAGATAAGCCTTTTGTTTGTGCAATCCCGTTTTGGCCTTTCCTTCTCTCCTTTTTTCTCTCTCCCTAAGCTGAAAGCGTGGTAGAAGGTGCGTGGTCACGTGGTTTGACGGATGACGCATTAGCCGTTATCAATCTCGGAACGCGTTTTGCCGGATCTACATAGTTTGGCGTGTGTTGCGCCCTGCGTGGCTGCTGCGGATTTCTGCTTCTGCAAGCGATTTCATCAAAGAAGCCCAAGAATTTTTTTTGTGATGCGTTTAGTGCTCGGTTCTACAAATGACAGCTTGTGCTACATCGTGTTTAATCTTCACGAACACCTTCCTTCTCGTTTTTGTGTTTGAGTGGTGGTTCTGCCGTGGCCGTGTCGACATATATCTCGGATTACACCTTTCAAGTCCCGTCTCGTCAAAGTAAGTGCACTGCAACCAGGGTTGGGCAGTATCGCGATACAAATGTATCGCGATAGTATTTCAGAAATACAAATGTATCGCGATAGTATTTCAGAAATACATTTTGTATCTGTATTTCTGTGTCGCGATACATTGTTTCACCAGTTTCTGTATTCTTGATTCGGTATACATTTGGAATGTTTCTTTGTATCGCGATACAATCAGGATGAAATGTATTTCGTTACATTTCTTGAAAAATACTCCCCCCCCCTCCCTCCAAAAAAAAAAAAACAAATCCAAACGCATTTTTTTTTTACTTCTGAGGGCATTAGTGTCAAGGAGATGCTGGGGCTTTGTTACTATGCTGACCAAGGTCCGTTCCGATTCTCCAAACTATTTTTCTATGCGTCCTCTTCTCTCTTCTGAGAAGTGTTGCGTAGTCGGGGACTCGAACCAGGTGGCGCGCCAGGAGTGGAGTCGGAGCATCTTCCACCGCAGGTCCTTAGGTAGGAATTTCTTGAGCCATTGTTTGCTGGCATCCAACGCCCGCTGCTAACTGACTCTCCCAGCCGGCAAAGCTGAGTCACAGTCCGTTGCAGCACGATCCTGGTGGTGGTGGTGGTGGAATAGTAGAATGACTCACGCAGTAATGTTTAACACATGTTCGAATGCGTCTGCAGCTGCGCCCGTAATATTGCACGGCTCAAGGGTACGTCATCAGCTGATGTGAGCGTGACCCGCTGCT
The DNA here is from genome assembly GCA_013358835.2 of Ixodes persulcatus. Classification (NCBI taxonomy): domain Eukaryota; kingdom Metazoa; phylum Arthropoda; class Arachnida; order Ixodida; family Ixodidae; genus Ixodes; species Ixodes persulcatus. The sequence continues at coordinate 286,392 of JABSTQ010009151.1, forward strand.
CTGGTGATCCGAAACCCAGGAAGGAGGCCAGGCGTGGCCTCGCTGTGCCGGCTCATAGTTCGTACGCCTGCAACTTGTCTCGAGCGCGCTGTTTCTCGGAGAGCTCGCACCTGTGCCGGCAATATCAGGTCGCAATCCACGATGTCTCTGTTTAGATGATGCTAGGCAAAACTTGAGGACTGCAATTCATGTGTCGGTGGCGGAGGGTCGGCAAGAAGGACCCTCACAACAGGGATGGCACCGTATCGCAGAGTGCCAAGCTTACGGAAAGTAATTTCGGGATAAAAAACATCCACTTCAAACTGGATCTCAGTTGGCATCTCAAACAAATTTGAAAAATGTATTGCAGTATCAGTATTTCTGTATTTGTATTTCTGCCTTTCTAAAATGTATTCCTGTATTTGTATTTCCAAATACTTTTTGCCTCTATTTAAAATGTATTTCCGATACGTATCGCGATACATTTTTATAGATGTATTTTAGTATCAGTATTTTAGCTGCTATTTCGATGTATCCCAGTATTTCTATTTCCAAATACACGTTTGAGTATTTCTGCCCAACCCTGACTGCAACCTACTTCGCGACAATTGATCGTTGTCCTAAAGGTACTCTTCCAGATTACCTCTACAATTAGGCCGTGTCTATCTCCTGGCAGCAGGGACAATAATTTCTCCGAAATTCTAAAATCGTGTCACAACTGCAGGTAGAAAACCGATTTTTTTTTATTTTCCCTGCGTTTCATGATAACACGTCCCACGGCCACCTTCTCGTGGATACAAGTTTTATGGAAACACGTTTCGTCGACGTTAACGTTTCATCGACTTTCGTTCAGCGGATTTCGATAGTCGGGCTTTCCCTGGGAATTAAGTTGAGCGAAATCAGGAGTGGTGTAAAGCGTAGCTCATGTAAAAATTAATAAAAGTTGGTACATGCTCAACATTCAATTGGTATTTTTCTTATAGAGATGAGAAGTCACTTTTGGTAGTTATTTGTAGACGACAACAATATACTGGGTGTTTTTTTTTATTATTGCAGATTTTGTTTATAAGAAGCCGTGAAAGATACACTTATGCGGTTTGTGCGAGTGAGTTATACGCCCAGGGGGGCATTATGTGGTTTGCTAATCTTTGCGATGAGTCGGCTAATTAATTAAAATTCACTAATTAACTTTTGATTAGTGAAAATAGACATTTGGTTTCAATTAGAAACTTGCTGAGTGTCGTCCAAAACCCTAAATCAGTAATTTTTAGAAAGACTTTGAGCGCGTGTGAAGCGCAGTAGTGGCTGAAGTTACCACTCGTGGACCAAGTACAAGGCTGGGGCTAAATAAGAGACAGAAAAATTGCACGGGCGCCTTACCGAAACCGCTAGCTTTGTACCTGCTCCACGAGTGGTAACTTTAATACGCTACTATGCTTCTCACGCCCTGAAAGTCTTTCTCAAAATGACTGATGTAGGGGTTTTGGATGGGGCTCAGCAAGTTTCTAATTGGAACCATATGTCTATTTCTACTAATTGAAAATTTAAGCAGTGAATTTCAAATAATTAGCCGACTTCCCGCAAACATTAGCCACCCACATAATGTCCCCCTGGGCGTATAACTCGTTCGCACAAACCGCATAACTGTAGCTTTCATGTTTTTTTTAAACAAATCTGCAAGAATAAAAAAACACCCTGTATATAATGGTTGCCTTATATAATTGGGACATATCTGGTCTGATATGGGAGGCAGATATACCCCTATCTGGCAGACCCAGATATGGATATATAAAAGATTGGGCAGATCTGGCAAGAAAAACCTTATATAAACTGATGTGCTTGATATTGCGAGATTTGCCCAATTTTTTATACAACCATATTTGTTTTTTTATATAAGTCCAGATATGCCATTTTCGTAAGGAATAGTGCGGGCGTAGCAAGCCACCGACGAGCGCTTGGCTGGTGCTTTGTGCTCGAACACCGTGGGAACAAAATTCCGAATGTCTCGATCAGACGACGGTTTTCCCGCACATAACAAGCCTCGAGACGGAGATTGAAATGGAAGCCACACTTGATCCACGGATATTATCTCGATCCACGGATATTATCCACCTTCTGTGCCTTTCAGAGTCTGCCGGGAACTTGTGGAAACTCGCCGCGCTACTTTTGCTGTACCTTTCGGTGCAATTAACGGCTACACAGCTTTGCGGCATGCAGAAATGCTATGACGCCCATGCAAAACGTGCGCCATTTTGCCTACACCACCCGGCTCCGCGCTATCGCAGCGCCGCCGCAGCTCCGTGACGTCAAGCCCGCGTGTCGGTCTATAGACCCTTTCTTCAAGGGCGCCGCCATCTTGAATTGTTGTCACCTTCAGTATGGGCGAAAACATTGTTTTACCGTCGCCACGCCAGTAGGATATAAGCGTAACCGTCACACATTATCGGTTTGCCTCCCCTTTATTTTTTTAATAGTTACAGGTTGAAACGTTTTAGTATTTTTTTCGTCGCCCATACCGGATACTCCTATTAGGTGGCTGGGGACGAGAGTACACAGGAAAGGTCTATAGTCTGTTGCAACTCAAGAATGAAGGGCGAGGAAGCAGACGGAACCCTGGAGAAAATAGGGGGAAACCTCCTCCTCTCCTTCGCATTCCGTCTGCTTCCTCCTCCCCGGCCCGTCTTATCCTCGCCCTACCTTCTTGGGTTGCAACGGACTATAGTGTCGCGTACCATAAACCTGGCTTGCCGCCATGTATAGGTTGTTTGGACCTATACATGGCTTCGAAACGAACGCCATGTTTAGGGCGGCGCTTTATGCAATGGTCGTCACGTGGTGTATACAATAGGCCGCGCGAAGCCGACCTCTTACGTCACGGAGGGAGGTTCCCCTCTTTGCTTGTTTTTGATGCGAATATAGAAAAAGATACTTTTTTATATATATACCTGTTCCTTCGATCAGTTAAGTCGGGCTCATCAGTAACTTGAAGCGAGCCCCCAAAAATATAACAACGCCCCCCAAAACATCCCTGGGCAACATATCAACCCTAGGCATTTTTGTAACGAAACATAATCGCACACTCGCGTCAGCGCCCGCTCATACACCCGTTCACACACTGATCTATATGTTTATTTTTCGTAATATCTGTGTATTTAAAAAAAAATCATTGAGTGCTTATTGCTTGGATGAAGTAGTGTCTTCGCTCCAATAATGTTCCTGCCGCAGGTAATAATTAAGTTAATTAATACTGAAATATAAACCCTTCAAGGAAGGCTGTACCAACTCATTTATTAAAACATCCTTGCCCATCTTACCCCACAAAAAAAAAAAAAAGAGAAAGCGGATAGAAAAAAAAGGCCTCCCCGAGAAAAAGAAAGAAATATCTGCGCCGAACAGCGTCCAACCCATAGCGGCGCCATCTGTCAACAGCCCGTGATATCGCGAGGAGAAACTTACTCTCGTTACAGTTAACTCCCGAGATCGAGGGAGGGTTTAGGGAGAGTATCATCGAAAGAAGTGGTCGCGAAAGGGTAACTGATGAAGAGAGAGTTAAAGGAGAGTAAGTTAGGGCACTCACTCTCCTTTGACACCTTTTTTTTTTTTTTTTTTAGAGTGTGCATAAAGACGAAATTAAAAGAAAACTCCAGTCAATACTTGCGATTTTCGGGTTACGACTGTTTTCAGCTCAGTTCAAGATCCATAAATTACACTTTTTTTTGTTTTCCTTTGTTTTGTTTTGTTATTGTGTGTAGTTTTATAAATTCCTCGACTAAACGTTTGGTTTCGGACGTCTACGGCAAAAGTAGTTGACTGCAGAAGGGCGGGCGACACGGGCTTTCCTGTTTTGTTTTAAAAGAAACCTGGCTAGAACCTCCCTTCTCGTCAAACCGCCGCGACTCGGTCTGTGCCGAAAGAGCCGGAGAAGGTGTGAGGATCACATTTCATGCGTTTTCTGCCTGATTGGTTCGTCTGAGACCCTGAATAGGCGTCGTGAAAAGAAAGTCAGTTACCGCCGGACCCCGATTGCATGTGCGAGAAGCAATTTCGGGTTGAACTCACGAGTTCTTGTGGCTGGCAGATTTGTTTGTTTTGTTCTAACATGAACGCGGGGAAACAAATAAGTTGTCCGGACGTGCACCCACGGACCAAGTTTAGTCCGTCTTAACGCTCAAACAACGGTCTGATCGTTCCAACTGTCGTCTGCTCGTTGAAATGTCAGCGGCCGGTGAACTAGTCGTTGCTATATAAAGCAAGAGCAGCATAAATATATATTTTTTAAGTTTTGAGGGTTTTTTGTTTTAAGTTGACTGGGACTAAACATTAGATACGAGGAGATATTGATCATTGTTACCAATGGTCATCATCGATTGTCATCTGATTCACTTGGTCCGATTCTGCTTGTGACCTTCAGTATCGACGTCGAGCATCGCAGCTACCGCCCACGCTTCTGCAGCCCGAGTGACGTCGAGATTAAAAATAGCGAGCAGAATCCCATCACGTGAATCAGGCTTTAGCGTCAACTCTGCTGCGTTCACGCGGAATAAATCGCCGCACGTCACATTATTTACGCGAGAGTTTTGCGGTGTAACGACCCTAGCTAATAGGGACTTTTAGCTAACCGTTACCGTGTTCCACGTACCTCATTACTGGAGTTTTTGAAGCGTGCTTTTAAGTGCAATCCCTGCGATCACAACATCACCTGGGCGCGCGCTTAAAGGCATGCTGTAAGAGATCCGGTAGTGGGGTACGCGGAACACGCTAACGGTTTGCTCAAAAACTCCTTAGTTTCGCTCATGCTGCTAAATTAGTCGGGCATCGCTAGGACGACGTAGAATCATCAGTTACAACGCGAAAATGAGCACGGGGACTCTATCCGACGCGGACGACATTCCATTCCAATGATCTGTTGATGCGGGACACCGGCGCCTTCTTCCCCACACCCCATTGCACATGCGCGGCGATTTTGGCTTGTGTAAACATGAATTTGTGTCTACTGATCACTTTAACCCAAAGCAAAAAAAAAAGTTTTGCCCATTGTTCAAACGCCGCGCGAAGTAGTTCTTTCAATATTTGTTTGGCAGGGTAAGAAGCAATTTCTGTAATTGTTCCTAACATGAACGTTTTGATAAGATAACTTATATCCAGTATAAAACGCACCTACATATATCTTGATTCCCTTCATAAAAGGGGAGAGTAGTAATATTCCGCGAGGAGCCAGACATTTTTTTTTTTTTTTTTTTGCTACGCTTTTCGAGGGGAAAACGAGTATACAGAACAGCTGAAGAAAAGCGGGACATGGCAAGTCCCCGACATTGTTATCATCCCTCTGCAGTCAATAATATGGCGGCGTTTTTCGATAAGAGCCAAATAAATGGACATCATGAGCCTCGCCGTGCGGTTCTTAAGCTGCCAGCTACTATAACAGACACACCCATAAAAACAAAAGCAATGTCTTTACCCAGAGACAAATGGTATATTCGGCCGGTCGTCTTTCAGCGCTCCAATCCTCTCAATCGACGGATCTGGGCCGATACAGGAGCGCCTAGAAATCTGAGCTAGAAGAACGGCGCACCAGCCGAATGCCCGGCCACTTTTCTGAGCGGCCCGAGCGCGGGACAACTTATGCAACCGCTCGTCTGCCATGGCGCAAGTTACTGCCTGATACGAAGGGTTTAGTCAATGCCATTCATCAATCCAGCGCCCCCCCCCCCCCCCCCCCCCCCGGCATGACCGCATGCCCGCTCGAGAAATGGCAGCCTTGGATGCGGACTCTGGCTTTCTCTGCGGTCCCCCGTGAAGCCCCGTCGAGCCCTCCTGCACTCAACGCACAGCACAGCGGGATCTGTGCTGTATCAAAAGGCGGTGGCGTTCGACACTAAGCCTCTCGGCCGTATCGGCATCTTTCTCTTTCAACAGCGGAAGTGGCTGGATACACGTTACCGGTCCTCTTGCACTGTACATTGGTAAATTACTTCCAAAATGTAATTTAATTACAATTACTATTACTTTGCTTCAAAAGTAGTTTAACTATATTACAATTACTACTATGTGAAAAGTAATTAATAGCAATTACGAATTACTTTTCGAAAGTAATGCAGTCACTTTACAATTACTTATTTTTGAGAGCGACCTGACTTGAGCGATATAGCTTTAAACGAGTTGTTTCTAATTCATCGCATTTGTTCATCCCTTGCCCCAATGTTTAAGGAGGCTTAAGCATCGCTGTATAAATGCCACGTACTGTTCCTTCATACTGTTAATTTTTGTTCAATTATAATAAAACTTGACAGTTTGGGGTAATGAAGTCCTACATTCGTATCGTTTCTAATAAAGAATATAAATTATTTCATATACTCGAGGACGCCATACCGCTAAATTAAAATTGAGTTGAGACAGTCTTGTTAGCCAGGCAAATAAACATGTGACAATTAGTCGTATCTGAATATTTTAATAGTGCTAATATAAAACTGCAATCCATACGCGCTAATACGACCCCATTCAAATACAAACATTTAATGTTATTGTAAATTATTTTCTTAGATTTGAAATCATATTGGCTCAGAAATAGTATACAAGAACCAAAACGGGGCTCCCGAATCAAATAGGGGACCATATTCACAGGTGCTTGGTATGTCTCCAAAATGCTTATTCAAATAATATACGAAGTAAACTTCTAGCAAGAAATAGATGAAAATAACACAAAGAAACAAATATGCGACCGTACTAAAAAACACAAAACAAACGTGAAGCATAAAAAAAAATCTTTATTGAAAGTTAAAAGTATCAACCTCGGCTGAAAGTTTTTTCTTTCAATATTTTGGTATGTTTACGCGTTTTTTCTATGCTCGCACCGCCATAGGTGCCGTTCGGCGCTGTTGAGGTAGGCTCAAAATAGGATTATTTCTCAGCCGGAAGTGTAAGCAACAAAACAACAAACAATGCTACGGTATTTTTGTTGTGCGTTTGTGTCAGCGCCTGTCTATGTGTTCGAGCGTGTCACCGAGCGCTAGGCCGCCTGCGCGAGTGCTGATAGGTTCAGAAACGTTCCGTAGGCACCGAAAATTCTCTCAAAAATAATTGTAATTGTGCCTAAAATTTTGCAATTACTGACGCTATAAAGTAATTAAATTACAATGACAATTCCTTTTGGCCAAATATACTTAATTACAAATACAAATTACAAAAAAGTCATTAAAGTACAGTCATTCATAGATGGTTGAGCGTGTTGCTTTCTAACTTACGATAGGGAAAGAGGAACATTGAAGACAAACAGACGTACATGTTTGTCTTCAATGTCCCTCCTTCCTTATCGTAAAAAAACAATAGTGTAATACAATTACACTAATTGAATTACTACCCAAGTATGTCTGGCACGCGCTCCCACCGCTCCCACTTCGAAGTCAGAGCGCCTCACAGCGCTACGAGTGAGACGGACGGTGCGATCCGAAAATCTGAAAGCGCTCCGAAAGTACCAGGGGGGGACTCTTTCCTTATCGTAAACCGGAAACATTTTGTGCGTTCACTGCGCGTCGTTTCGCGTATCGTGGGACTCGCAGGGCCGCTGGACGGCGATGGCAGTGGACGACGGGCGTGGGACCTCTACCTCATGAACTGTCGTTCGCGGTACCGGCGAATTGTGTCTTCCTTCGAAAGAAACATTTTGGACCGAATAAAAGAATCGGTATTCATCCTGTACGACACGCCCGACCAGCAAGCCGATTTACACGAAGACGTCGCCGACCCGTCGCCCCCTTCTCGCAGCTGAAGACATCGCTCGCGCAAACGTCAAACGCGATTTGGTACTTCGAGTTGAATATGCACGCGTACGATTTGTTTACTAGGTGCAAATGTGGCAATGCGTGGTGCTGCCCGACTTCGGAGCCGAGAGTGCGTTTGTTGGAGGGAAATCGGCAGCAAACTTTCCAACCTACAGTCGACTGCCTGCATTCCTCCAAAGAGTTCCCCCAGTATCTCAGTGGTAAGATGTCCGCTTCACAAGCAGGGGACCCAGGTTCAATCCCAAATGAACGAACAGTTTTTTTTTTTGTTTTGTTTTTTTTACAAACATTTTGCGATATTGATATTGCTTTTTCATGTTCTGTTTTTACAATTATTACACAAAAAAATGTTCTCGACGAAACGTCAGCTGAACAAAATGTTTTGAGATTTCCTTTTTGAGACCTGCCGAACTCAATGTAGTCACTTTCCACAAAATGCTAGGAGCATATAAATCGGGTAGCATCCGCTTTCTGAGGTGCCCTGTTCTACAGGAATTGCAGCCAGCCACTGATCCCGATCCCTTTGATCTTTCGGTAACTTGTGTCGACTCTGCCGCACAATGCCACTTTCGGATGCAGGACATGTGAGGCTGCTCTTCACGCATACACCTTGGGGGTATTCTTTGTGGAGCCGATCACGGCTCCGAAAAGGATGCCACCAAGAATGTAGAAACAACTCATCTTGAATTGTTTGTACATTGCTCGTTCTTTTGAATGTACAAAACAAATCATCTTGAAGTGCAGAACAGCGAGCAGAACAAACATAACTGCAAAGAAATCGCACGGCAAACGGATCCCGCAACACGTCGTCTGCAACGCGCAGGAAAAAAAAAGCGAAGGAAAAGAATGAAAGCCGTTTGCAACTCCCTGTAACGCCGAATTAGAGCGCAGCTCTTGAGGAGGAGGGGAAGGCACGGGGGGGGGGGGGGTCACGAGACCTCGGGGGGAGCGGGGGGGGTTGGTCACGTGGCCTGGGGGTCACGTGACCTCGAGGGGTGGGGGGCGGAGAAAATTTTCCGCTAAATTTAGCGGGGAAAATTTTCCGCTAAATTTAGCGGGGAAAATTTTCCGCTCGATTTAGCGGGGAAAATTTTCCGCTAAATTCTGCGGGGAAAATTTTCCGCTAAATTTAGCGGGGAAAATTTTTCGCTAAATTTAGCGGGGAAAATTTTCCGCTAGGTTTAGCGGGAAAATTTTTCCGCTAGATTTAGCGGGAAAATTTTTTCGTTAAATTTAGCGGGGTAAATTTTCTGCTACATTTAGAGGGGAAAATATTCCGCTAGATTTAGCGGGGTAAATTTTTCGCTAGATTTAGCGGGAAAATTTTCCGCTAAATTTAGCGGGGGAATTTTCCGCTAGATTTAGCGGGGAAAATTTTCCGCTAGATTTAGCGGGGAAAATTTTCCGCTAAATTTAGCGGGGAAAATGTTCCGCTAAATTTAGCGGGCAAATTTACCCATCATGCACCGCGCGGTTACACCGACGGCGACGGCGACGGCGACGGCGACGCCGACGGCGACGCCGCTCAAGCCGGAAACGGGCGCCTAAGAGCTGCGCTCTAAAAAAGCGCACGTTCGGGTGTGGCCACGTGACTTCCGCCACTCACTGTCTCCTCTATACTCTCCGACCTCCTTGCGCAGGCTTCGGTTTCGAGCAGTTGCGTTTTTATGCTTTGTTCACAATATGCGTGACACTGTAGCAATCTATTAATTGGTAGACTTTCGGCACCATAATAAATCGCCTAGCAAAAAATTAAAAAAAAACATTGGTGGTTGTCAGTGTCCCATTAATCACAAGAAGACTGGAGTGCCTTTACTCGGATATGTGGCATGTTTAGTGACTGCACACGGATTTGAGAACATCGTCTTGCCTCTGAGATTGCGTAAAGCGTGCGAATTAAATCGCTTCAGGCTTCAATTTCTCTCTTCAATGCGCATGAGACCCAGTTCATCTCTCTCCACCATTACTGCGGAAGTGAAGGAGTTTCTGTGACTGCCACTGGGTTTGCAGAGGCGTGAGATGAGTTCGTAAATAACTCGAACGAGTGATCGAATAGCAATTCGTCACCCCCCCCCCCCCAAAAAAAAAACGAATAAAAAAAGAATCTATAACGAAATTAGAAGTAACTTACGTCTAATTGATTCCAGCAAAAAGTAAGGTTATAGTATTGTCACTTGATCTATTGAGCCACTAAAAAGAATCATTCTGTGACAGACGATTTCGTCTAAGCTTAGCGCGTGGAACGCGTTACCAATTAGTGTGTTTACCCCGTTTAAAAAAAAAACGATTGATTTCCGCCCGGTGACGTTATACCTGTATCATGCTGTCACCGGTCGCGATCCTGGCGGCGTTCCAGCAGCGGTGGTGAATGTAGCAGTCGTCCCACCTGCTGTAGGTCGCTCTCCTGTGTGGCTCTCCACCGAAGCTTCGCCAGCCAGAATTTGTGACGCCGCGACGACAGAGACACTCGCGTTCGCTCTTGCTTTTCGCCAGCATTTCCACGACCATCCATCAGGAGCGCGAAATCCGAACGCGTGACACTCCGGCTTCTGTGACGCCGTCGTTTGTTGCCTACTTCGGAACCCCTTTAGACGTACCTTTTTATCTCAGTAGTTGCCTGACAGGCGGATAGAGACGCTGACGCAATCGGCGCCATTATGTTGCTTCAACATGGTTGGTTTCGATTTCAATATGCACTCTGCTGATTTGTTGTTTTCGGTAGTTTTTACTTAATTTTGTGGTGCTATAGTTTCCCTTGCAGCACATAACCATTGAAATAGTGGTATTGAAAGTCTTGTACGTAGTTCAAGTACTCTACTGAAGTTACTGTAGTTTAACTACTTTTCTGAGCAGTTTACTAACTTTCAATTACATTTTGATTTCGGTAACTAGTAGTTTTATCCCTTTTCTTAGCAAGTTCTACTTAAATTACAGATTACTATTGAATTTTAGTTAGTAGGTTTGCTTGTCAACAAACATTGCCGCACAAAATAGATGTGTGAAGATCAGCTGATAGTTGAAAAGAGGGGGAAGCATGTGTGTAGGCCGGGAGGAGGGGCGGGGAGCAGTCTGGAAGGGTCCAAGACCCTCTAAACGTTTCACGAGCCCCCCCCCCCCCCCCCCCCCCTCCCCTGCTACAACTCTGCTACGAGGCGCGGGGAGCGGACAGAAATGTTTCAAGTGAGGCCGTGTAACTGCAGGATTATCTCCGAAGACTGGCACTTCATTACTTCCCGAAGCTCAAGGAGATGACGTATTTAAAGAGAGGTTGTGTCCCCGCTTGTCCACAATGTAGGAAATATCGCGCCCTACATGAGACGTACACACTGCAGCCTCACTCAAAGGAGTCAGCACGGTGCGGCACCCGCTCTGAGGCCCATCTGGTGCTCTCGTAGTTTGGCTGTTTTTGAAGAATCACGTGCTTAAGGGCAACGCAAATGTGACCTCTTGGCGTTGCTTTTCCAGCCAAATCTCGGATATGCAGGTCTTCCGAGATCTGAAGATAGTACGAGAAGCTTAATAAATCCCCAAAAAGTTTTACAAAAGAACAAAAGATCTGAGTTGGGAAGTATTTTAGAAACATGCTGCTTAAAGTACTATTTCAAGTAAGAAAACTTGTACTTTACTTGAAGCAGAGATACTCCAAAAAGTATTCGGGACTACAAATACTGAGATACATGTGTTTTAAGGCCCAAAATACAGATACTGCTATACATTTATCTCTTATGCAACGGGATACTCCTGAGATACTTCTGCAAAACCGGCGAAAAAGTACTCCAGGATACAAATACAGATACCTATAGAAATACATTTGTTCCCGAACTGTGCTAGGTGGGGACTGTGCATTTTGTGGCGAATATGAATGTAATTTATTCGTGTGCACTTTTTTGTGTGTCATTTTATGCTGTTCCCCTTGCCTCGAAATCTTTATTCATCATTAATGTCGCTAAAGAAAATATGTCATTCCCGTTGAACCACATCGTTACAGAACGGTAAAGTCTGCCTAGCATGCATGACAAAATGCGTCTGCCCGAAATGAACCCTGTTTTGCCGTGAGGACACATCTCAAACTGTCGTATTATAAGCTTCAAGTCACCCATGGTGGAGATTGGACAACAGGAACATACTTTTTCTTCACTCAACTTGTGTAAAACGTTCTCTCTGCTAAATCGGAGAGGGTGGAGGGCCTTGTGAAAGGAGCTAATTTTGTTATTTTTGCCCGTAACCTTTTTTAAACCCCAGTTTTTCTTTTTAATGTAGGTGACTGAGATGAATCATGTTATACGGCGGGCTCATATAATAGATTACGAAGCAACTTGCACCAGACAGATATTTTATCTTTTAAATTTATCTTAAAAACGACAACAAATGTAGCGAGATACCTAAGTCTGGCAAAGTATCGCGAAACAAGCGGTACGTCTGAAATGTATTTCACTACTGGGGTACAAATACATTTTTTTTTCCAATGTATCTCGATACAGACATATAGATGCTCGAAAGTATATCTAAGATACTATCGCAATACATTTGTATCGCGATACTGCCCAGTCCTGACTTGAAACACGTACATTCTCTGAGCATGTACTTGTACTTTACTATTATTTTCTGGTAATTTCTGAAAACAGTAAAATTCCCGACTTCAAATTACATTCCAGAAATTTGGAAACAAAAATTGGCGTATGGTCATGTGAAAACGCGCTAGCGTATTTTGACACGTTCATCTGGTCATTTCTCTGAGTGAAGTAATGTCGGCTATAAGACCGATAAAAATAAGTACCTTATAAGAGTATAGTGTTAAATAGTTGGTCAGCGAGAGTAAAACAACTACTCCGTGGCGACTTGACATTATCCAATATTTGCCGCCATTTCCAAAACAAAGAACAAAAAACTGATGCTCCTTCAATTACCCCCGGAGCAATGTATACCAGACTAAATAAAGTGAAAAAAGGGATTGTATGCGGCATACTGAAAGATTGTGTTAAAATATATTTGTGCTTTACTTTAAAAGTATGTAGTAGATATAGTACTTTACTTCAAAGACACTGCACCTGGTGTACTTACGTTACTTGAAGTGTATAACCTCTAATTGACTTTATACTTTACTTCAAGTACTTTTTGGATGGACTTTACGTAACACTGTAAACAAGCAAACCCTGTCTCCAAACTTCAGCTCAGGCATTGCTAAACCTCAAAGCAGAAATGATACAGCCGCACTACATCACTGACCTGAAAAAAAAAGTACAAAACAATCAGAGAGAAGCGAAACCAGCTATGAAAGCATTTATGGGAAAACAAAATCCGCTTTATATTTGGCTTGCAGAATTTCACTAACCATTTAAAGCATTTACGTTTTTTCTTGTTACTATAAAAAAGTATAAAATAACTTCAAATGTAATTAGCTAATTTGTTATGGTAGTTAGTAATTTACTCAACTGCTTTCCATCTGAGTAATTTCTAATCTACTCAAATTACTTTTGAGGCCAATACTCAGTAACTTAACTGAATTACTTTTTTTAGTAACTTGTACATGTCTGTGAACCCCTTTGACGACTACGATGTGTTTTTAGTCTAAATTGCGTGCCATTTTAAGAACGCCTTTGATGTATCAGATTATGGTCGGTTAAGAAACGCCAAACCGATGTACAGGAAAGATTACCATCGTCTACGGCAGTACCCGATGACACTATATTCGAAAAATATAAACTAATGAAGAGACTAGCATGTCAATGTGAAGAATTCGGGCACAACAGGTGAATTCGCGAATTTAATCCTCAGTGTTTGGTTTTTGTAGACACCCAAGATTTAGTGAACTTTGCAGACTAAAAAAGTTCCGAATAATGACGCAGATAATTTATTTAAGCAGTTATTATTGGCTCGCTCTTTTTTTTTAATTAAGCCCTCAAGCAATAATTTGGCAGTGCAACATAGAACGAGTAGGAAATTTCTCAAATTATGAACCCTGCTAAAGTAATCTGAAACATCATTCCACAATGGTGGCCCGAAGAAATGAATTATTTTGATATAGAGATTTGCTTACTCAAGATATGATATGAGTGACAGGCCAGTCAAATTAAGTCTGGCATTTGTCTTCCGTTAAACTGGCCAAATAAAACTAAAGCGCGCAGGAGAATTACGTCGGAAAGTTTGGCTGAAGTCTAGCGCTTGGCACCACTTCATATAGACCTGTGCAAACAAATCTCTATTTGTTTGAACAGATTCGCTTTTTTTAAATTTCAGCGCCACCAGCCCACAAAGTAAACCTCTATTCGCCATCGACAACCCTGGACTCGGATGATTTCTATGTGGACGGTTTTGTTTTTCGGCGTCAAATATTGCGGACCCCGGATAATGGCGAGAGTTAAAGCAGCGTATGCAAAACTTGTGCGAATGCAAAAAAAAAAAGGAAAAAAGAAGCGCCGTCGTTATTGCCCGTGCGCCGAGCCGAAACCGCGTTTTGGATTGGCTAATATATACGACGTGTACGCTATTCTGAAACTCGATGCTCTTAAGCTGCCTGTGGCAGTTTTTTACGCAGGAAGTCTCAATCTTTGTGTTAAAAGGGATTAAAAGGATTGAACAAGTTATGTAAAACAAAATCTGTAAATTACTTGAAGGACTGCCGAAATGGGACCTAGCATGGTGTACAATTACCTTAAACTTCATAAGTAAACCGACCAACCTAACGTTTACATCGCAACGAAATTGAGAACCTCGTACAGATGTAGGTGTGAAATTATGACAAACAAATTGCTTGATGCTGACCTACTATGAGTTCTAGCATCAGATAAAATACGAGTTAAACGTTCGTTGCCTATTTCCTCCACGAGTTCCCTCACATGAATCTACAAAAACTGTTTTCGATCTATTATCTATACAAAGGACGATACTTTCACAAAACACAGATAGTTTGAGAAAGCAAGCGAACCTGCGGAGTCGCGGCGGTCGCCTATTTTTCGCCGCCACCTCGCGGTAGCCGGCGCAGAATCATCTGGAAGCAAAGGCGACGAACAGCACAGCGGACAGTGTTCCCGTCGGGGTTTAAGGCGATTACGAATCTGGAAAGCTTCTTCGGTAGCCGGTGCAAAATCATCGGGAAGTAATGGCGACAAAGAGCACATCGGACAGCGTCCCCGTCGGGGTTGAAGGCGATTACGAATCTGGAAAGCTTCTTCGGTAGCCGGTGCAGAATCATCGGGGAGGGGGGGGAAGGGCAATGGCGACGAGCAGCACAACTGACAGTGTTCCCGTGGTGAGCCATCGAACACGAGTCGTGTCTTGGGTTCACAGAGTTTTTACAATTGCCGTTCCTTTGTCATGCAGTCACCAACAAGTGGTTCAAGTCTTACAGTAACGCGTTCCGGCTGCCCTGCTCTACAGACCAGAATGTCTCCCTCGCGCCCCTCTTATAGCCCATCTCCCGAGACTTCACGCCTATCCCTAAATAATCTGGCACACATACGCCAGCTGTCGGCGTCATTCCCGGCCTCTTTATCGGCCACAATAATATCGGGAAATTGCCTTGCTTGCGATAAAATTATCGTAAACCGTAACAATAAGCGGTGTCAGTTACTCTATAATTACTGAGAGTCTAAGAAACCGGGGGCGAGGCAGACTGCGTTCCCGTGGTTCCATTCGGGATTTGTTATTGGGCGCCCTTATCACCTAAGCCTGCTGTGTCATTATTAACCGAAGAGCGACAATAGTACGCTCGGGTCTCGCCATATCCTGCACTGCTTAAGTTTTCCGTGACTGTATAGAGACATTAAAAAAATGAAAGCCGTTTACAACTCCCTGTAACGCCGAATTAGAGCACAGCTCGTGAGGAGGAGGAAAAGGCACGGGGGGGGGGGGGGTCGCGTGATCCCGGGGGGGGGGGGGGGGGGGTCACGTGACCTCGGGAGGGGGCGGGGTCACGTTAACTGGGGGCCACGTGACCTGGTGGTCACGTGACCTCGGGGGGTCAGGTGGCCTGGGGTCACGTGAACTCGGCGGGTCATGTGACCTCGGGAAAGTCACGTGACCTCGGGGGGTCACGTGATCCTGGGGTCACGTAACCTTACGGTTACGCTGACGGCGACGCCGACGCCGCTCAAGCCGGAAACGGGCGCCTAAGAGCTGCGCTCTAAAATTTGGCTTAATATGTATTAGTACATTTTATCGGGAAATTTGCAGATGGCAAGATTA
Source organism: Ixodes persulcatus (assembly GCA_013358835.2). Lineage (NCBI taxonomy): Eukaryota > Metazoa > Arthropoda > Arachnida > Ixodida > Ixodidae > Ixodes > Ixodes persulcatus. The sequence goes on from JABSTQ010009151.1 coordinate 302,333, forward strand.
TGGCCCCATCACGACTCCTACACCGACGTTCAGTACCCCACAATTCCCTTCATTTGCGCGTGCAGATACCGCGTTCCAATGAAGGGTTTGGGGATATTTATAGACCCTTTCTTCAAGGGCGCCGCAATCTTGAAATGTCGTCACTTTCAGTATGGGCGAAAACATTGTTTGCCGTCGCCACGCCAGTAGAAGAAACTTAGGATATAAGCGTAACTGTTACAAATTATCGTTTTGCCTCCCCCTTATTTTTTTACTAGTTACAGGTTGAAACGTTTTAGTATTTTTTCGTCGCCCATACCGGATACGCCTATTAGGTTGCTGGGGACGAGAGTACAGAAAAAAGGTCTATAGTATTAGTGCGCGTGAATGTAGGGACGGGATTTGCTTGCTTTTTCCAAGCGAATAACACACGAGCATGAGCGCGTCTATCTGTAAACACACAAAGTGTTTATTGGACGGGGATGTTATATATTTATGTACTCACTCGGATCTGACGAAAAAAGAGGAAGAAGTGTGTCGGCAAAAGAAAGGTGTTTTTCCTCTCACGCTCATTTTGCGTTTCAGCCTCTCCACAGCATTTTTTACTGGAAGTGCTCCCATTAAGAACAACGCACGAAAACGTAGACCACAAGAAACCACGAGAGTAACTCCCGTTTTTGGGGCTCCATGCACCACAATCTAAAATAAATTTGAGAAAAAGGTAGCTACGGCGCGTCTTCCTCCCTTCTACTGACGCGCCCCTAAGAGGACGCGAGAAGAAGAGAGGAACAAGACGTTTTTCTCTTTCTCCAGGCAGACGGGAGAACGCTTTCGCCCTCCCTACCCATCTTCTTTCGGTTTCTTTTTTCGAGCACGTCGCGCACTTTGCTTAATAAATGTTGAGTTGATTGAGCTTCAGCGGCAGCGAAGGCCGCCTGTAATGCCGTCTACCAGTCCAAACGTGCAGAACATTTCGGTTACATTGACGTTTTTACCACTAAGTTTACAAACGAGCAAACGAAGCCGCTATAAACAGCGAAGTTCCGGAGCAGTGCCAGCAGAGCTACGTACACTGGGTAAAAAGGCCGTGCGGGACCCACGCGAAACCACGCGGAGCTGTGTCGACGTTTCCGACGTTATGGAAATCGGAGAAACTGCGTCCAAGGAGCGCAGGCAGGTTTTGCTGCCGGGTGCCTGGGTGCCTTCCGTGCTGAGTTCGGTTCTGTTTTCCGATGCCGAGTGCCAACCTGCGTTCAACTAGGTTCTGTATTTCTGCGTGTCAGCAACATAGCAGCAACATCGTGATGGCAGTGTTGTGCGTTGTAAACAGAAGACTGCAATTATCGCCGATGTTACCAATGTGACCGTGTGTCCGGGTATCAGTGCAACATCAAGAAGAGATAACGTAAACTGTCGGGCATTGATGCCGTTGGTGCGGGGTGTCCAAGTTGACATTCCGCTTTACATTAAAGAGTTTAAGACCACTTGAGGGATGAGGTGCAATCGATCAACGTGCGCATAGTCATGTTTGAACGCTAATCTAAACCGTAAGCTCCTATCGTACAGTGGCCAATGTGACTGTCGGTCCCCGAGAGCGATTGCGCTCTGGGGAAAGGACTGAACAGTACGAAAATATGCCGGAAGGTACGTATATTTACAGTTTGAAATTTTAGCATTGAAAAAAAAAATTGATAGGTAAACTGTACAAAAAAAGAAGCTATCCTTTATTTTCTGTTTAAATCTACTACGGTTTCTGGAGAAACTGCCCTCCAGGTGGCGCGCTGGGATGAGCGCCAGAGGTTTTCGACCTCAAAACGGGGTAGCTCCGTACACTTAAGACCTGCCGCAAGTCGCAGCTTTGACTGCCTTCAAGTTGATCGAAAAGGGATTTATCTGCCTTTGAAGCATCACTTCCAGCTGAGTGGATATCAGCTCTACAGAGATTAATTCAAGACGAGAATTGCAGCCGTGCGCGAACAGTACAAATAGACAAACAAACACTACAATAGAAATACTGGCTACGACGAGCCGCGTTGGGAAGCAAACGCATGGTTTGGAACCGCATTAGAGCGGCTTGATTTATTGGCTTTCAAATAATTACGGCATGATCGAGCGCTTACTTTTTACTAAGAGATTTATCCCCTGAGCCATTTAAAATACTCTCATGGGTATGACATTGCTGAAAAAAAAATCAAGTGGGAATATGTTTTATTGCTTAGGCAGTCACCAAGCAATGCCGTACGTTCGAAACGACCAGTATAAAAGACGGAAACGCAGAGCTTGGGTGTAGTGTTGGGTTAGTGTGCCGTTGTATTGATGTTTGTATGTGTCATGTATGTGTATGCGCTCAATGTATGTTCAGCTAATGCGTGTAGTATGTATATTGTGTCTACTTGTGTATATAGTAGAGGTTTCCAAAGATCCCGAAGCGCAATTTAGTTCCTGAGGAACTAAAACTATTTTTTGTAGAACATGAATTGGGTTGTGCCTAGCGCCACCTGCCCAGCTACTCGCAATTACTCTGCTTGACCCTGCCATCTGGTGGCAAGTGATTTAACCTTCTTTCCTGCTACGCGATAAACAGCGGCTTCGAGTTTGTTCTTTTGAGAGCAGCTTTCGGTTTCGCGGATTGGTTTGCCATTCCTCTGTGATGTGTGGTTGACGAAGGAATGGTGACTCGAGGAATAGCAAAGGTAAGACGCAAAGTGCTCGAGGTAACTGGGTATAGGTTGTCTCCGTTTAACATCCCAGTGCTGACGACGAGAAGACTGTGGAACTGCTTTTGAAACGCAAGTTTCTTTATCTGCGGGGGGAAGCTGGGCTTCGGAAATAAACACAGTTCGTGGAAAGTTCGTGTTACGCTTTTATTTGCTGCTCCTCTCGTCCCGTACAAGAGACGTAGCGTCCTCGTTAAGCCTCACTGAGCTCGATTTACTCGATTCATTGCCGCCATAATGAGATGGAGGCGACGGAGGAACTTTGCTCCCCTGCTTCAGGGACGAAAGTTTCTCCCTTTCTAAAAGAACGTTGCTTACAAGACAGTTCCTCCCCTTAAGAAGGACTATCGATACCCTTTTTTCTAAGAGTGCACAAGCATAAAAACCAGCACCTAAAGCGGTGGGCCTAATTTCATAACGGAAGTGGTAACTACTCGTGTCTCTCAAGACGAGACAAATCAAACCCACGTAGCTAAAACCACACAAAAAAATTTCTGAGTTTTACGCTGCGGGCACAGAACTGAAAGACTCCAACAACCTAGTGACTAGTGTGACCACCTTCCTGCTAGTGGAATGCGGGACACGCTGACCAAGGGGGGGGGGGGGGCAATGTCATCGCAACTGCGGCATTTAAGAACGATACTTTAGAGGAAATGTATTACCACGCACACCACGCACGAAATGTGGCTGAAAGCATATTCTACACCTGCACACTGTATTGGAGCCGCCCCACTAGTGTATTTTTTTAATGACAAGTAATGTATTAAATTGTCTAAGTTGAAAACATCCAAGTTCACTGCAACAGAGCTCGATGAATCAAAAGTAAAGAAGAAACAGTAAACCTATTTTCGGCCTATTGTTTCCACTCGATATACTTTAACCAACATACTCTTATTCAAATTTGGAACCCTCTGTTTTTATTAAAACTTGGGTTTGGGCGAGTTGGTTTATACTGAAATAAAAGGTTAAAGGCGCGAACCAAACGAGGACAATAATGACACAAAGACGACAGGACAGGCGCTAACTCTTCACTAAAAATATTTGACATCAACCTTTTCGCATTCGACACAGTTTGATTTGAAAATAATTACAAGAATTTATATTTGATAATTTGGATAGCCATTTTCTTTTGCAGTACTTTTCCACCAGGGGGAATGCCACAACGGCACATACGCGTCTATCTCCTGCAAGAACGACGGTCGCTTCCCGCAATGCTAGGATAGTAAATAGCGCACCATCGCAAATCACGTGATTTCCAGCGGCCTCCACGCTTCCCCGCGCCCCGTTGTTCGGCAGCGCCATGAGATAAATTGTGAATTTTACGACAACGTGATATGCGGGACATCTTGAACATCTTTGGTATATCTTGCGGGACGCGGGACACAAGCCGTCAATGCAGGACAGCCCCGCGAGTCGCGGGACAGGTGGTCCCCCTACCTGTGACGCAGAAGTTTAAGTTCTTTTTCGAGCGTGCTTCCACAATAAGGACAAGCTAGAGCAGTTTTCTGCTGTCAGACCTAGAATCATTACAGGTGCAACTCGCCAACGTATCAAGCGGAGATATGACTACAAAGCGATACAGCGGCATAAACACACCAGACGTGACAGTCGCATTCTCGGCCCAATTCATGAAGGATCAAGAATCAGTAATTCACTCGCCCGCCGCTGAAACGAATGCCAAATCAGAGCCAAAGTGGCACGTGACAAGCACAAGTGCACCTCGCGTTCCAGAAACGCAGGTAATGAAGGAGCGAAGCTTGTGAAACGCAGAGCTCATCGCACGAAGACCATTGTTTTTAGGCCGACATATAAAAAGCCGCGCTAATTTTTCCAACCAAGACAATCGAGGCAATCAAAAACACCGGTGTGCAGAAACGTAACGAACCGTCGGTCAGGATAAAAAAGTCGAACACAATCGCTGTAACAATCATGAACGCTTTTGTTGCACACGAACAACTCAACATGAAGGAAATCTATACGAAATATGGTAGAACGGCAGTATACAAGCTGACAAAGCGCAAGGTTCCAACAGGGAAGAGGGTGCAATATACATCCGCGGCCGAGACGAAACAGACGCAAGCCTTCAGTCTAACCCCATTTGAGGTCGATACTGCCGTGCGGATCTTGAGTCGAGGAAACGGCGAGGGGGTGGGGAGGCGCATAAAACTGCCTCGCGGGCCACCATGCGGCCCGCTGCCCGCGGGTTGCCAACCCCTGTTTAAAGCGGTTTTTTTTTTTTAGTCAAAAAATGGTGACGTTAGTGTACAGCGTGTACACTAACGCTTCGATCCCATTTTGGACGGTCTGCAAAAGTGGGTTTCTTAACGCCCCCCCCCCCCCCCCGACCTTCTCTATACTTACGACCACTCCATCTCGAAACACTCCATCACGCACCTCTCGGAGGGCCTAGTCTCAACAACAAATGTAGCGAGATACTTAAGTCTGGCAAAGTATCGCGAACAAGCGGTACGTCTGAAATGTATTTCACTGCTGGGGTACAAATACATTTTTTTCGAATGTATCTCCATACAGACATACAGATACTCGAAAGTATATCTAAGATACTATCGCGATACATTTGTATCACGATACTGCCCAGCCCTGACTTGAAACACGCACATTCTTTGAGCATGTACTTGTACTTTACTAATGTATTTTTTTTTCTGGTAATTTCTGAAAACAGTAAAATTCCCGACTTCAAATTACATTCCAGAAATTTGGAAACAAAAATTGGCGTATGGTCATGTGAAAACGCGCTAGCGTATTTTGACACGTTCATCTGGTCATTTCTTTGAGTGAAGTAATGTCGGCCGTAAGACCAATAAAAATAAGTACCTTATAAGAGTATAGTGTTAAATAGTTGGTCAGCGAGAGTAAAACAACTACTCCGTGGCGACTTGACATTATCCATATTGCCGCCATTTCCAAAACAAAGAACAAAAAACTGATGCTCCTTCAATTACCCCCGGAGCAATGTATACCAGACTAAATAAAGTGAAAAAAGGGATTGTATACGGCATCCTGAAAGATTGTGTTTAAATATATTTGTGCTTTACTTTAAAAGTATGTTGTAGATATAGTACTTTACTTCAAAGACACTGCGCCTGGTGTACTTACGTTACTTGAAGTGCATAACCTCTAATTGACTTTATACTTTACTTCAAGTACTTTTTGGATGGACTTTACGTAACACTGTAAACAAGCAAACCCTGTCTCCAAACTTCAGCTCAGGCATTGCTAAACCTCAAAGCATAAATGATGCAGCCGCACTACATCACTGACCTGAAAACAAAAAAAAAGTACAAAACAATCAGAGAGAAGCGAAACCAGCTATGAAAGCATTTATGGGAAAACAAAATCCGCTTTATATTTGGCTTGCAGAATTTCACTAACCATTTAAAGCATTTACGTTTTTTCTTGTTACTATAAAAAAGTATAAAATAACTTCAAATGTAATTAGCTAATTTGTTATGGTAGTTAGTAATTTACTCAACTGCTTTCCATCTGAGTAATTTCTAATCTACTCAAATTACTTTTGAGGCCAATACTCAGTAACTTAACTGAATTACTTTTTTTAGTAACTTGTACATGTCTGTTAACCACTTTGACGACTACGATGTGTTTTTAGTCTAAATTTCGTGCCTTTTTAAGAACTCCTTTGATGTATCGGATAATGGTCGGTTGCGAAACGCCAGACCAATATACAGGAAAGATTACCATCGTCTACGGCAGTACCCGATAACACTACTTTAAAAAATATAAACTAATGACGAGGCTAGCATTTCAATGTGAAGAATTCGGGCACAACAGGTGAACTCGCGGATTTATTACTCACTGTTTGGTTTTTGTAGACACCCAAGATTTAGTGAACTTTGCAGACTAAAAAAGTTCCGAATAATGACGCAGATAATTTATTGAAGCAGTTATTATTGGCTCGCTCTTTTTTTTTTAATTAAGTCCTCAAGCAATATTTTGGCAGTACAACATAGAACGAGTAGGAAATTTCCTTAAATTATCAACCCTGCTCAAGTAATCTGAAGCATCATTTCGCAATGTTGGCCTGAAGAAATAAATTATTTTGATATGGACAATTGCTTACTCAAGATATGATATGAGTGACAGGCCCGTCAAATTAAGTCTGGCATTTGTCTTCCGTTAAACTGGCCAAATAAAACTAAAGCGCGCAGGAGAAGTACGTCGGAAAGTTTGGCTGAAGTCTAGCGCTTGGCACAACTTCATGGACCTGTGCAAACAAATCTCTATTTGTTTGAACAGATTGGCTTTTTTTAAATTTCAGCGCCACCAGCCCCACAAAGTAAACCTCTATTCGCCATCGACAACCCTGGACTCGGATGATTTCTATGTGGACGGTTTTGTTTTTCGGCGTCAAATATTGCGGACCCCGTATAATGGCGAGAGTTAAAGCAGCGTATGCAAACTTGTGCGAATGCAAAAAAAAAAAAGAAAAAAAAAAAAGAAGCGCCGTCGTTATTGCCCGTGCGCCGAGCCGAAACCGCGTTTTGGATTAGCAAATATATACGACGTGTACGCTATTCTGAAACTCGATGCTCTTAAGCTGCCTGTGGCAGTTTTTTACGCAGGAAGTCTCAATCTTTGTGTTAAAGGGGATTAAAAGGATTGAACAAGTTATGTAAAACAAAATCTGTAAATTACTTGAAGGACTGCCGAAATGGGACCTAGCATGGTGTACAATTACCTTAAACTTCATAAGTAAACCGACCAACCTAACGTTTACATCGCAACGAAATTGAGA